>BROG01000725.1:0-363486 GCA_030159075.1 Atrina japonica | reverse complement strand
GGTAGGTATGTATGTATGTTTGTACAATTTGAGCTGTATAAATATTTTTATTAATTTACAAACATATTGTGTTTTACATTTTTTTCAAAGGTTTTATAAGTAAAATTTTGTAACTGTATTTATTTAGAAAAGAAATGATTTATTTTGCATCGCCATGATATAACTGAACTATCCTTGAAAGTGGCTTTAAACAATAACAAACAAACAAACCAAGAATTGCCTTTTTGAAATAGAACTATTTTTTGAATAAATACATCTACATCAATTTTAATTTCATTTCTACAATGAAACTTCATGATCTTTTTTATCATTTAGGTAGTTATATCAGATCGTCCCAGGGTTTACGCAAGCACGTCCAACCAGCAATGTTAGCTTTATACAATGTATATCACTGCTTAAACTCAGATCACATATATCAATGATAGAATATACAGGGTCCAATGTACAGTATCATTGTATTTGTTAACATTTCAAAATGTTCATAGAAAAACTAATTGGTTTGCGACCAATTCTCATTTTTGGAATACCAAGGTTGAAAAGGTAAACTGAATCAAATATAGAATAGAACACTATAGTCAGTCCACAGTATTTTAGTGCAGGATAGATTTTCAATAAGCTTTTTTTTCAGTGCATTCAACTCATATTAGTTTCTGTTCATTTATTGTTAGCTTTGACTTGAAATCCTTGATTTTCATTTAAAAGTTTTGATGAGAATATTCAAGATTTTTAAATATAGGTAAGGTAGAACTTTTCATATATGCTAAGCTCCAGAACCTACTGCAGTAGTGTATTTTGATAGCTAAAAATTCCTTTTCTGCAAAATGAAATAATTTATGACATCAAATATTTTACACACGCACACACTTCCTTGTATGAGATATGATATACGCCCATTACAGCACTTGTGATTAAAGTGATATATCTTGCATTCACGGCATGCAAGTTAGAATTTTAGGTTGTGTAAGTGGAATGTTATGAGGCAGCAGTCTCCGTTATAAAAAATAATAAAGATAAAAAATAGCAAATAAAGTGTAAATGTGATTTATTTCAATAAATAGATAACAATAACAAATATACACACAGTGTTAGACAAAAGTTTGAGCTAGAATCGTCCCAGTCTGGAAATAAACTTTTACACTTGAATGGTATTGGCAGAAATTTTCAAATATCCATAATAAAGCAATAAGGGGTAGGCTAGAGAGCGAGATCACTATATTACTACATGTACACAGAAATGAGGTTGAAAAAAAACAATTTACATACACAAAATGAAGATAATGGACACATGTTCTCCTAGGAAATTTCTTACATTTAAAACTTGTATTCAAATATGTTGACTTGTTGTTCATTCACTTTTCATCAAACAACAGATGTAATTATATATAATGTGATTTTAGTTGGTACAGTGGAACTTGTCTTGAGAGACCACTTATCTGCCACTAAAATGTGGTCTTTCAAGACAGGTGGTTTCTCATTAGAGGTTTATTCAAGAGTTCATTTAGCCAAGAAGTTTTCAGAATGTGGTCTCATCTCAGAAGACAGGTGGTATTTTATGTGAGGGGTCTTTTGAGACTGGTTCCACTGTACAAACTTCTTATGCTAGTAAAAAGGATTGTGATGAAAATGTGAATCAAATTGTGACAAAGATTTATTGTATGATCAAACCATTATATTCTGGAAATAAAAATATTTTTGTTGCTAGACATAAAATGCATACTGCATACCTGCTGCCACCTGAAACTTTTTGCCCCTGGATTTATTTTTGCTGTTCATGACAAAAACATATTAACCTGGTTTTAAATTCCCTCTTAATTACCAGTCTCTTGTATGGCATGTATGCCCATGCATCAGTCATTTAGCTTGAAAATTTCACTTCCATTTTAAATTTGCCCTCTCACTAAATAGGGAAAATAGGGACAATTTAAAGGGATCTAAAACCTCCTGGTATATATTGTTAAATTTACCACAAGATAGTATTCAAGTCTGTTTAGTTTACTGACTTTCCTGATGTTTACAAGGTCTCTATCCAATACACCATTTCTCTTACTGTATATACAGTGGAACCTCAATTATAAGATCACTTAAATGACCAACTCAAAGTGGTCTGATTAATAAGGTCAAGGTGGTCTTTTAAGTAAGGGCCTGAATGTGCAATGTATACGACATTTATTAAGATTTTTTTCAAGAGTTTGATGTTACATGTAAATGTGAGAGGTGGACTAAATGTGTATACACATTTACTTTATTCTTGGTGTGGTAAACATGTTATAATATATCTACATTGTTGGAAATATATATATATATATATATATATATATATATATATATATATATATATTATATATATATATATATATATATATCTGTGTGTGTGTGTGTGTGTGTGTGTGTGTGTATGTATGTATGTATATATGTATGTATGTAAACCCAAAAGCAAACCACAGCACTGTTAAATTATTATTTAAATCCATTGTTACGTCTTTAGTATATCTTTTTATTCCTGTATCTGCCTTACATTTACAAGGTCTGAGTCTAAAATGTAACTTATATTACAATGGAATCAAAAGGGTAGGCATTTTTTATCAACTTCATTATTACACTTACTTATCATCAATGCAGCCATTTCACCAAAATAAAAAATAAAATAAAATAAAATAAAATGAAAAATGAACACAGTTACACAGGTGAAAAATAGGCATAATGACGACATTTCAAATACATAAATTTATTCACAGAAAAAATATTTTGAATATTTATGATCTGGAGAACACCTTGTATAATACATGTCAATTGTTAGTGATGGTGAGGTTTTTGTTTTATGTGTGGACATGACATTAATTATGATATTGCACTGACCCATTGCACATATTTAAATATTGCAACCTTGACAAAACTTGAGCTTAAAAGCTTTTTAACCCAACAATCACACTCCAAAGGTCCAATGAACACAAAATTTTGAAAGTCTATTTTTGGAGGCAAGTAAAGCATATTTTATGAGTTATTTCCCTTAGTGGCAACAGAAACTGAAGATATTACAACAGTTATTTCCCTTCATATGAGTTTTAAAAAGATTCTTGCTGGACAAAAGAATAACATTATTAAAGGAAATACAATGTATTCTTAAGTACACAATTTTTCATCCATACACCTATTAATACTGCTGCACCAGCTTATAAGATTGTTATACATTATACAAATATGTTATATCAACACTGTTGTGCTGTTGTACTAGATCTGATATATAACATTTACACAGATATATAGGAGTGTTATACAATCCAATCTGTTGTACCAGATCTACTGTTTAACATTCACACAGCTAATTATACAGGTGTGTTATAAGGATAAGAAATTATTGGCATGAAAGCATGTGGGCCAAAATTCTGTGCCAATTTTAAGATACTTTTTTGGGGTATAAATCAGGGGCAGAAGTCCTGCCATATACATCTTGCTACAAAGAAAATATATAGGAGAACTTCTGCCCCTGATTTTACCCCCTCCCATCCCCCAAAAACTAAATTAAAATCAGGGCAGAATTTAAGTCTAGAAAGCATGTACACAATATAAATGTTAAAATCTACTTTATTTCATTAAATTAAAGCTCTTCACAGTAATATACATAGAGATGCTATATACATGTCTATGTAAAAATTCTAAAGGTTGTTAATTCACACAGAATCTATATTTCATGTTGCAAATCCCAACTTTCACCCTTAGATACAATATACAGGATGATGTACAAATTGTTCAAATCCTAATGACACATAATTGATTTATCATTCACATATATGAGGACTGAAATACAAAAATATCAAATACAGAAACCTCTCAGTGACAAAAAGATTAAATACCCTTCTATTCTATAGTACACATGTACTAAAGTTCTCTTTAGGAACCTAGTTTTTTTCACAGTATTTATACTCAATAACAAAAAACCCTGTAGATGTATCTTGTAAACGATGTTCAACTGATGAAAAATAAAACATCTACTCCATGACTACATGAAATGTACATGGGCATTATACTATGGTATTGGGTTTTATATATTGCTTAGTGAATTGTTATCAAACTGATAACCCAGAAATCATCTTGTTCTTCAGCACTTACAAATAGATAACAATACTTCAAGTCTACTTTCACAAACATCTAAATTTTGATCTCTAAAATAAGTAGTTGGCAAATGAGGTATTGATATATTTTAAATTCCCTGACAGCTATGCTGAACAAGAAACTTCTAAAGTCAGAAGGGCCAAATTAGAAAAACTGCATTCCTCACAGCATTGCTAAATGCACTAGCTAAACCAAATTGTTGACCCAGACAGACATTGTTAAATCTTAGATGGTATTTGCTTCACAATCAGGCCAATATAATTTGTTGGCGAAATAGGAACCACTGGAATATTGATCCCATACAAGATAAGAAGCTGCAGTACATAATAAGGTCAACAGGCTCGACTAAATAGGAACCACTGGTATACCGATCCGGTACAAGATAAGAAGCTGCAGTACATAATAAGGTCAACAGGCTCGACTAAATAGGAACCATGGTATACGATCCGGTACAACATAAAGAAGCTGCAGTACTAAATAACAGGCTCGACTAAATAGGAACCACTGGTATACCGATCCGGTACAAGATAAGAAGCTGCAGTACATAATAAGGTCAACAGGCTCGACTAAATAGGAACCACTGGTATACCGATCCGGTACAAGATAAGAAGCTGCAGTACATAATAAGGTCGAGAGGCTCCATTAAATAGGAACCACTGGTATACCGATCCGGTACAAGATAAGAAGCTGCAGTACATAATAAGGTCAACAGGCTCGACTAAATAGGAACCACTGGTATACCGATCCGGTACAAGATAAGAAGCTGCAGTACATAATATGGTTGAGAGGCTCCATTAAATAGGAACCACCAGTATACTGATCTTGTACAAGACAAGAAGCTGCTGTACATAACAAGGTCAACAGGCTTCACTAAATCACTTTTAAAGGTGCATGTGCTCTTTTACAGAATGTTAGGTCATTAGGTCAAAATTTTATGTTCGCACTAACTTATATTTATGGCAATTACTTGAGGAATATTAACAAGCCTACTCTGACTTAAAACAATATGAATTCTCTAAACTTGTATCTGCAATACCTGGTATATTTCAAGAATTCAGAACGCCTTTAAGTTCTACAGCTTCTTTTCAATTCTTGGATTTATAATCAAGGATGCAACTTTTAAAATAATGCAACGGACAATGTTTTTCTTTTTCAGTTCATAGAAGTATATTTTAGAATAAAGATAAGAAGAACATTATTCTGTGAAAAGAGCATCTTTAAGTGTTATCAGTCTACCATTTTTAAGTGATCAGTCTCTATCATTTTTAAGCGATATCAGTCTCTATCATTTTTAAGTGATATCAGTCTCTACCAATTTTAAGTGTTATCAGTCTCTACCATTTTTAAGCGTTATCAGTCTCTACCATTTTTAAAGTGATATCAGTCTCTACCATTTTTAAGTATTATCAGTCTCTACCATTTTGATTTAAATTATGATGGGAATTTTATTTAGATGTTGAAATAATAATTATGATAAATGATAGAAAAAGAGAGAAAGATTCACCAAAAAAAACACATGAAAACACATGAAAGAAAAGAATGATTAAAATATAAAAATTTTGATTTTCTCTACTTAACAACTTTTATAAAATCATAGTAAATTATCAAAAATGGGGGTGATTCTGTCTATAAAAAAACTAACAAAAAAAAACAAACAAAGAAATAAAACAAACAAATAAACAAATAAATATCACCAGTGCAAGAGATCATGTTAACTCTTCATAAAATTTACTTTCTGTCAAAATAATGTAATTTGTTTTAACTCATCAACCCCTTAAAAACAATGGAATCTTCTGTATATCACTCCAAATGTGTCTTTAGGGTGTGAAGGAGTTAAAGTGTATTCAGTAATTACATTAAGTATCTATGCATGTATAATATTCCTTGTAGAAATTATGTATAGTAAGATGTGTAAAAAATAACTTTCTGTATCTGACGAGTATAGTGGTATAAATATTTTTGATGGTCAAAAATGACTATGTGACCTTTTTGGTAATAAATTCATTTTATATATGAAAAAAATGTTATGATAACATGTTTAGTGTTTGTTTTGTCTTAAAACCTTGTATAAGTTGTAACAAAGCCATTTTTTAAAGTAACAAACATGACTCAATTTTGTAAAGTGTTTGTGATAATAGCAGTTGTAGAAGGTTTGCAATTCTACATCTCAGACAAACATTTAAGATTTTAACATGAAGGGTATAATGTTAAACTATTTAATTTGTTGTAGTCAATGTTTAACATGAAGCAGGTGAGGTTTTTTCTGCTAACTTAAAATTTAATGCTTTGCACTCAACATAATGACTAGAATCTTAGATGTTTGTGTTTGTAGTATATTAGAGATTTTACATGACTTACATCGAAGATTATAACATGGCAGTTTATTTCAGTGACTTGTATCTTTCATGTTTGTGGGTGTTGTATATTAGAGATTTAAAATGGCAGTTTATATGAGATTTTTTTGGGTGTAGTATATTACAAATTTAACATGACTAACATCTCAGATTTTAACATGGCAGATTATTTCAGTGACTAGTATCTTAGATGTTATGGGTGTAATATATCGCAAATTTTACATGACTAAAATCCAAGACTTTAACATAGCAGGTTATTTCAGTGACTGGTATCTTTCATGTTTGTGGGTGTTGTGTATTGGAGATTTAAAATGGCAATTTATCTTAGATATTTGTGGGTGTAGTATATTACAAATTTTCCATGACTTACATCTAAACTTATAACATGGCAGGTTATTTCAGTGACTGGTATCTTAGATATTTGTGGGTGTCGTATATTAAGAGATTTTACATAACTTACATCTCGGAGTTTAATATGGCAGGTTATTTCAGTGATTAGTATCTTAGATGTTTGTGGGTGTTATATATTATAGATTTAACACAACAGGTTATTTCAGTGACTAGTATTGTAGATGTTTGTTGTTGTAGTATATTAAGATATTTTACATGACTTACATCTCAGATTTTAACATGGCAGGTTATTTCAGTGACTGGTATCTTAGATGTTTGTGGTTGTAGTATTATTTTACATGACTTACATCTCAGATTTTAACATGGCAGGTTATTTCAGTGACTGGCCAGTATCTTAGATGTTTGTGGTTGTAGTATTATTTTACATGACTTACATCTCAGATTTTAACATGGCAGGTTATTTCAGTGACTGGCCAGTATCTTAGATGTTTGTGGTTGTAGTATTATTTTACATGACTTACATCTCAGATTTTAACATGGCAGGTTATTTCAGTGACTGGTCAGTATCTTAGATGTTTGTGGTTGTAGTTTATTAGGGATTTTACATGAATTACATCTCAGATTTTTACATGACAGGTTATTTTAGTGACTAGATTCATAGATCTTTGTGGACTGGAGGTTTTTAAGTAGTTAATTATGAAATTTTTAGGGTACACTGATTCATGTTAATTATGATATAATTTTAATTGCATCATACCTCCATGTTATCTCATCAACCCCTGAAGTCATATTTGGACCTGGCCATTTCAAAGAATGGTGAAGTCCACTGTTGGAATTCAGAGGTTTAGGGATTTAGAATAAAAATATTATAACAATTTTACATGTAATATGAATTATGACAGTAGACTTTTCTATTTATTGATCGGAGTCTAAATAAAACAAACAACAAAACAAAACAAATATTCATGAACAAAAAAATTACTGAAGGAAACCTACAACAATATTTAAAATATATTACTGATTAACAGATTATGTATGTATAAAATGCTAGTTATCATTCAGGTATAGAGATAAAACAATCCATTATGTTGCTAAGTAACAGGAACAGTAACAGGAGTAAAAGTCAAACTACAGACCAGCGAAGGAGAGATTGATGGACATGGGGTATCACATCCTTGCTCCCAGCTTTGGTATCAATCTTCACACATTGTGAAACAACAGAGAGAGTACTGATGTCAAAATGGCTGTCCATGTCCTACTCCATATTTACCACTGAACTTTCCAGAAGTGATATGAAATGGCAGAGAAGAGGCAGGATTGGTTGTCTAGGCTATCAACTAAATAGCTTGAAACTTATTGTAAAATCATCTTGCTTCTTCTTTTTATTTTAAAAAAAAAATTGTGTATATTGATGACTTTGACATTTATGTCCTTGAAATAGATGACCTTGAAATTGTTGAGTTGGACAAACAAAGACAGATAACAACTTCTTCGCCACACATTTACCTATATAGTTGACAATGATCACAATGTGGAGAAGTAAAAATAAACACATACAGTGTATCCAAATGTATAAAAGAAGAATCTGATTGTTTGCAATCATATTGAAGCATGACAGTTAAATAGGAAAATGGCAATGTTTGCAGACAGTGCTCTTTCGGTTCCGCTCTTCCGACATTCTTGTTGATTCACACAGACACAATAAACTCTGGGTTAACGAAGGAAAATCCTGCGAATTCTGTCTGGTCCAAATTCATTATAAAGAGTTTGTCTGTAGGAGTCAGCTTAGGGGCCTCACTGGTAAATTCACGGTCAAAGTTACTCACATCTTTGCGACTTTTCTGAAATGGATACAAGAATCAATGTAATTAGTGTCGATATATCATTTCCCGAAAGTTGTGTAAGCAAGTTGTACAGCATTTAAGACATTACATGTGTTTTCAATAGTAACAGTCTCTTTATAATACTCCAATCTCAATTTCAAAATATTTAATATTATCCTAACACTGAAAAAAAAGACAACATTCAAAGTTTTACCATATCATAAAGAACCAGTAAATGCTAAAAGATTAATTTTATTGCATTTTTTTTTAATTCTGTACGGAAACTTTTGAAAAATTAAACAATATTATTTACATTTACAAATTGTATATTTAGTAATATAAAAAATTCTATATGTTATTATTTCATTAAAAAACGATCTTTACTTGCTACCATTTTATGATATGTCGCATATAGGATCTAACACATTCTGCTATGGGGTCAAGTAGGTGAAAGATGTAAACATTTTAAACATTATAAACAACAATGAACATACAAAATCTGGAAGTACAAAGTTCTTTTCATAACCTTGAATAGGATCAAATCACCAAAGATACTCCAAATGAATTCTATGGACTGAAAGTTTTTTTATTTTGAAATAAATTACATCTCTTTGCCATTCGATAAACTTTCATAATATTGTTAATCACATTTCATTAGTTGAACATTACACACCTAAGAGAGGTTATCCACACTTGACCGCATAGCAGATTACGTTAGATCATATTATGACATATCAGAAAACAGGAGCGATGAGAGATTGGTTTTTAATTAGTTATCAACAGTACATTTATATCACTTGGTAAGTCACAAACCATGCAGCAGGACTTTAGAACATGTAATTAGACATAAAATCATAATCGTGGCAATCGTGCCAACCCCCCCCCCCCACACACACACACACACACACACATACACACAATAATGAAATAGTCTGGAACAACAGATCAAAGTGTATGTTTCAGATCCTTGGGGTGAAAAAGTCAGTAAAATGAATTAGTTCATGTACAATTTATTTCATAACTCTTGTACCCAACCAACACAGCTCATATAATAAGATCTCTCTTGTACACAACTTGTGCAAGTTAATAGAACCTATATCATAACATCACCCTTGTATGCACTTTATATCATATGATCCCTCTTGTATACACAACTCATATTACAAGATCACTCTTGTATACACAGCTCATATTACCATATCACTCTTGTATACACAGCTCACATTATCAGATCACTCTTGTATGCAAATTATATTACCATATCACCCTTGTATACACAGCTCATATTATCAGATCACTCTTGATTACACAGCTTATATTATCATATCATTCTTGTATACACAGCTCATATTATCATATCATTCTTAAGATCACTCTTGTATACACAGCTTATATTACCATATTACACTTATATACACAACTCATATTATCATATCACTCTTGTATACACAAGTCATATTACCAGATCACTCTTGTATACACAGTTCATATTATCATATCTTTCTTGTATACACAGCTCATATTACCATATCACTCTTGTAAACAAAGCTCATATTACAAGATCACTCTTGTATACACAGCTCATATTCCAAGATCACTCTTGTATACACAGCTCATATTACCAGATCACTCTTGTATATACAAGTCATATACAAGATAACTCTTGTATACAAAGGTTATATTACAAAATCACTCTTGTTTACACAGCTTATATTACAAGAACACTCTTGTATACACAGCTCATATTACAAGATCACTCTTGTATATACAGCTTATATCACAAGATCACTTTTGTATATACAACTTATATCACAAGATCACTCTTGTATACACAGCTCATATTACAAGATCACTCTTGTATACACAGTTTATATTACAAGATCACTCTTGTATATACAGCTTATATCACAAGATCACTCTTGTATACACAGCTTATATCACAAGATCACTCTTGTATATACAGCTTATATCACAAGATCACTCTTGTATACAAAGCTTATATTACAAGATCACTCTTGTATACACAGCTCATATTACAAGATCACTCTTGTATACACAGCTCATATTACAAGATCACTCTTGTATACACAGCTCATATTACAAGATCACTCTTGTATACACAGCTCATATTACCAGATCACTCTTGTATACACAGCTCATATTATCATATTATTCTTGTATACACAGATTATATTACAAAATCACTCTTGTATAAAAAGCTTATATTACAAGATCACTCTTGTATACAAAGCTAATATTACAAGATCACTCTTGTATACACAGCTTATATTACAAGAGCACTCTTGTATACACAGCTCATATTACAAGATCACTTGTATTCAAAGCTAATATTACAAGATCACTCTTGTATATACAGCTTATATTACAAGATCACTCTTGTAATATACAGCTCATATTACAAGATCACTCTTGTATACACAGCTCATATTACAAGATCACTCTTGTATACACAGCTCATAATATCCCTTTTATACAGAGTTTATACAACTCGTATCATAAGATTACGTTTGTACAAAGTTCAGGGTTTGAAATAACCATTAGCCATTAATCATAATTTTTAGTCTTGATGAATTTTGATGGCTGTCATGATTAATGTCATATGACCATGCATATCGAAAATGGTGTTGGGTTGCCCTGGGCTTTGCCAATGTCACAAATTTAGATTTTTTAAATTTCAACTGGCAACAAAAAGTAGCTTCTGGCCCCTCCATTTTATCAAATTATTAAGTCATCTAGGATATAAAAGGCAATTGTCACTACGCTTTTTCTGTCAATTTCTGCGAGTGTTTCAATCTGGTGTTGTTGATGTTATTTTGTATGTATGATCGCAGGTATGGCAATTGGGTCATTTATAATTTTAAACATCAATGTTAGCCATTGGTTCTTGCGCAGTTTTGCTAGTGGTTCCCATTTTAAGTTTTTTATGAGGTTTGTTACACTGGTTTCTTTCGAATAGTTGTTGCAGACAAAGCGTGTAGCCCTACATTGGACAGTTCCTCAATGATTTTACTTCAAAATTTTAGCCGAGAATATAGGAACCAGACCGTGGTGTTTTCTTGTTTCATACCCTGAAGTTCGTAAGATCATCCATGTACACAGCTAAAACAGCTGAAGATCGCATGTGTACACAGTTTAAACAGCTCATAAGATCATACTTGTCCAAAGCTTATACTGCTAAAATCACTCTTTTTCAAAGCTTAAATCATCAGAACTCATCATAAGATTGTTTTTGTACAAAACTCATAAGATCATCCTTATACACAGTTTTGACAGTTAATATGATCACACTTGTACAGAGTTTAAGCAGCTCTTGTCCACAGCTTAAACTGCCAAGATCACACTTGCACACGACTAAAATCATCAGATCACACTTGTATACTTTATTAAGTATACAAGTATGAAAAATGACCCTTCCTTTGTTCATTTCATTCTAAATGCTGTAAAGGCTATGTTATGACAAAGGTCATGTAAACATGACAATAAAAGTAACCTTGCAATCTGGTACTGAGAAAATTGTTTCATTTGTAGTTAAAACAATTTTCAACAATTTTGTGTTATAAAATGGCTGCTAGTTCTTAAAGAGATAACCTGGTTACAATGAACCTAGGAAATGATCAGTAACTTTCTGCAAGTAAACTTTAAAACTTCCTTACATCTGTAATCAGTTCAAGCAAATCAGACTCGCAATGACTAGGGGTAAGAGAATTTTGAATTTTGAAGTGTTTTATGCCACACTTGACAATTTTCCAGTTAGATGGTGGCAGCCAGTTTTTATTGGTGGAGGAGAGAACCCGGTTAATATGTTCGCAGGAAGAAACCATGAGCCTTTTGCAAGTAAATTGGCAAACTTTCACACAAAAATTAGCTAAGGTTCCAGTAGGGCTTGTACCCGCACTGACCAGAAGTGAGAAACTTCAAGATTCAAAGTATGATGCTCTAACCACTCGGTTATAGAGGCCCAGAGGGGAGAGATGTTATGATTTAAAGCACAATGCTCTAATTAGTCGACTACGGTGACCAACTAGTCTAAATGCAGGTAAAGAAGTGGATAAAGGGTGTTACAGCTAGACAGGGCTAGGCTATCCCTTTAGCTCAATCGGTAGAGCACAAGATTTGAAAACAAGGGGTCCAGGGTCGATTCTAGACAGAGACAGTTATTATAGCCTCTGAGACATTTGGTGCCAAACAATGGGGCCTGGGTTCTTCCAGGTGTGAATATTGTCCACCACCCATTTTATAAAAGATGGTAGTTACCTCTGAAAGAAGACATTTGTTTGAGCCATCAAGATTCTGTGCCACTGTAGAGGCACAGGTCAAAGTTCATAAAACATCATATCTTTAGCCTCTATTGAGAGAAGTGCTCTCTAGGATATGGGACCAAATGCAATAAAATAGAAATCCACATCATATGCATATTATTTATGTTGGATATAATCTGTACTCCTGGTTTGTAGAGAAAGGGGAACTAAATTCAATGACTTTTTAAGGACTTTTCAAGGTTAAAATATCATTTTTGAAGGACATGCACTACCAACAAAAATCAAAATATTTCATTGAAAATTGTAATATACAGTAGAACTTTGATGAGTCAAACTTCAACATTTTATAATTTGAACTTTAACGATACAAATTTCTCGATGTTTGGAATAAATAAATAAGTCCAAATTTTCAGTTGTACGAAATCACCCTATGGTAAATTTTCTCCTCCTCATAAACACTCACTTCATGGCATTTAATATAATTCTTGCACAAATTATTTCAAATTAAAATGGCTGTATATGTCTTAAATAATTTCAAAATAAACATATACATGTTATATAGAACCTGTGAAACCCATATGACCCTCGGCTACCATCCATGAGTCAAAGTCCCGCTGTTTCGAACTTTTCTAGTTGGTCTCTTGAACTTTGACTCATCGACACACAGTACTAACAACTAAAAAAGTTTGAAGTACATTTAATATTGTGTTTTATTATTTCTTTTCAGACACCTGATCACTCAACAATCTTGATTCATATTCTTGTTTTTAATTTATTTCTTCATCAATTATTAGTCATTGGTGCAATACATTTATTGGAGTAATAAATCCAAAAATGTCTTTTTGTGAAAATTCATAGACTTTTTATGGTAAACAGAGAAAGTAGGTACTTTTCAAGGCTCTATGGTAAATTTAGGGACTTTCAAGGCCCATTGTTTTTCAAGGACTTTTCAAGGCCTTTATGAACCATGGTACTGGTACATTTGTTTGTTTTGATTTTTGGTGTGTTAAGCTGCTCTCAACAACTTTTCAGTCATATGGTGGTGGCCAGTTTTTAATGACGGAGGAAAGACCCCACTGGGCTTCCACAACTAAACCAGCAAACTTTCTCACAAAAATCTGCATAGGCTTCATCAAAATTTGATTAGAGGGGAGACACTTCATGGTTTAAAGCATGATGCCGTAACCACTCAGCCACAGATCCTGCTCCCACCCCACCCCCCACCAGTACATGATAACTTGTGAACAGGTAAAATATTGTCTGTGTATTATAATGCAGACAAATTTCTGCCTCTGTTGGAATTTCAATAGATCACTTTAAGTATATGGTGCTCTTCCAATTACACAAAACAGGGAACCCCCATCTTAAACTAAAGAACACTGCCATATCTATGTTACACTATTATCGCAATCTGATACCAACTGTTTTCTGGTGATCAAGCAAAGTTAAAGGAAACAAACTGTGATATATGATATTTCATCATTATCATCCATTACAAAAATGGACATTTATGTCTAGATATTTCTAAGAATGATATTCCCACTGGCTAAAGAAGAGTCAAGATATGACACACACATATATATATACATATATCTCATATTGTCAAGGGAAAAGATGTGCATTATCTTTTAGGTCCAGAATGGCAACATAATTTAATACCAGTATTAGATCACAAATCACTGCCTCAAAGTCTTGATTCCTTTTATTCAACATGTGGTCTTGTAAAAGGCCCTATTCCCAATGCAAAATCTATTTTTTCCCCAATTTTGAGCAAAAATTTCCTTATGTTCACCACGTCAGTCAAATTTGTTATTAAACCAAAAAAGGAGAATTTACTTCTAAGTCTTCAGATGAAAACCATGATATCAGTTAAATGGAACACAAGTTTTCACTTTATTAATATGAGCAAAATGACCAGAGTTACTATTTTCCTAATTTGGTTCATTCAGACGTAAAATTCCCAATTGTAAAGGTACAGTACCATGTCCCAAAAAGGGGTCTATAAACCCCTGTATATTACCCTGCCTTATATATATATATATATATATATATATATATATATACAGTAAAATCTGCTATAGCGGTCACCTCTATAAAAGGATCACCTGTATATAAAGGCCAGTTTAGAAAAGTCCCTTGACTGCATACTTCAACTAAATTGAACCTGTGTATAAGGGTCAACTGCACATAAAGGCCAATATTTTCTGGTGTATACATATATACATATACATATGTATATACACACACATACACACACACAGTAAAACCTCATGGTCCAGCCTGACTCAGTCGTCGGTAGCACGCTCGCCTCTTGATCGTGAGGTCATGAGTTCGAGATCAGCTGGCGGCAGGTTGGTTTCCTTTCCTTTAGATGAGACAGTAAAACTTGAGGTCTCATGTCGCAGTAGCATTAAAGAACCCTCATTGCTCAATGGCCATAAGTGCCGAGCTTGGACCAAAATTTGAAAATTTTCACCGGCATTTGATGACGTCTCCATATGAGTGAAAGATTCTAGAGTGGGACAACAATAAACAAACAAACATTAGAACTTAATTATACTGCCAACATTTCTTCAGCCAAGATTTGGCATTAAAAAGGGGTTTGGCAATAGGTTAAGGAAAACCATAAATGAAATTATAGGGAAAATTGGAAATGTGGACTGAAAAAAAAAAATGAAATGGGAGGCATTATAAAAAGGTTTTACAGTGTAAAACTAAGAAAAAAAGTACATGGTGGTATAATGTTGAAAAATTGTACTAAAACTTCCATCAACAGGTAACATCTCTTATGTCAATCATCTATAGCAACAGACACAAATAAGTTACCTTGTTGTAAAATTGATGTACAGTTGAGTACTGTACATAGGACTTGAGCTCTCCAATGCCTTTGAACGGTACTGTACATAGGAGTTGAGCTGTCCAATGTTTTTGAACAGTACTGTACATAGGATTGAGCTGTTCAATGGTTTTGTAAAGTACTATACAGTATATGAGATTTGAGCTGACCAATGCCTTTGTACTGCATCTAATACAAAATATCAGTATTTCAACCTCAGTAAAACCTTGTCTTTGCCTTAAAAGATAAGATATAAGTCATTGTTTGGGCTGTCATTATCAAGTGGTTATTATGTCATGATTTGAATCATGAATTCTTTCACTTCAAGTCAGTGCAATTTCGAGCCCCTGCTGGAACCTAAAATGATTGTGGTCTTCCCAGGTTCTCTTCTCCACAATTAAAAACTGGATGCCACCATATAACTAAGATATTGTTCCATTTGGTGTAAAACACCATTCAAAAATGTTTTTTGTTAAGATTGTAAAAATGAAAACTTAAATGGCAGTTACTTGTTTGATGAGATAAATGATTCTTCAACTAGAAGAAACATCCAAGATTTGAAAGTCTTCCAAAGGCCATCTTCTGAAAACTAAATGCTAACTGGATTCTGAATGATCAAGGAACATGACTCTAGATAATTTAAACTCATGCTAAATGTTTTTAAATCTCCAAGAATTCACTAATTGATGGTAAACTAAATCCCGTTATGTATTAAATACATATTACTGTAAATGTTACATGTACATACAAGTTACCCAATATTGCAGCAATAGAGTTAGATATTCAGTACCAACCAAAAATAATGATAACCTTAAAGTATTTTACATGGAGTAACTGAAGTACTGATAAAGAATGGTACAAAAATCAAGTACCATAATATGCAAAAATCATGAAATTTAACTATAAACCTCTCTATAATAAAATAAGTTGTTTCTATAACATAAATGACAACCCTGGGATGTATCCATCAGTAATCTTTTAGTAATTTAAGACCATTTTTAAAAATATAAAATTAAATACATGGCGCCTGCAGCAATCCTGTCCAACTGTGTGCAATAGTAAAATCACATCCACAAACCTCACCATGTATGAGATTCTTCCAAGTTTTGGTGCTTCATCTAGGTTTATTCCAACAGAAAGTTTTGTGTTTTCTTGGACAATGATGCCATTTTGACTTTCCCCTATATATATATATATATATATATATATATATATATATATATATATATATATATATATATGCACATGTCATCTGCCAAAACAATTTCACTACATTTAAGAAAACATTTTCCAAATAACAAGACAATAAATTTTTACTGTCAAGTGTTTCCTTGACTGAGAATAGTATCATGGGAAAATATGTGTCCAAAAATGCACAAAACTGTAATATGATTATCCAAAATATCTTCAAGGTAATTTGGAAACCAGGACTATAATTTGTAATGCTTACGCTATAAACCTGTAAAGGTTGGCATTTTACAAATTTCTACAACAAAATATATAATAATGTTGGAGTGAGTACTTTAATTCTGGTTGGTACTGTATGTCTAGAATATTTAATACAACATATAAAACAACTGGAGGGAAAAAGAAACAAAATGACAAGTGCATAGAGGTTTATTATATATAAAATTTATATGACAATAACAGATAATAATATACACAATATTAGCAGTTTGATTGTGGCTTTTGTGATAAGTATCTGAAGGCCGGCATATTTATAAAAATTAAACACTTAAGACTTAGGCTTAACACTTTAACAGAAAAGACAAAAATAAATGCAGTGGTTATTACTGGTAACTTTTAAAAATCTTTGATTCAATGCATGTTAGAGACATTTGCTAATAACATTTTCTTCTTTCAAAAGAAAAAAAATGCATCTATAATCCTATACTGATGAAAAAGATATATATTTTTAAATATACCTGTTTTCTTTGCCATGTATCTTATATCTAGACAAAATACTAAATCCGATCAAATAATACAGGTGGTATCAAGCGTAAAGCAAATAAGATGAGTAACAAACCATTTGATTCAATAACTAATTCAATCTTTTTGAATACCAAGGGTATATACATGTATACATATACCGTGCACAGTTCAATATCTTGATCTGGGGAATGTTACATAGTTTATTTTGTTGCCCAATGTATTCCTACATAAATTTTACTACTGACTCTTAAAATTTCAAATTTATGTTTCTTAAATTCAGTTTTTTTTTACCCAATAATGTAATTAAAACTTAAGCAGAACCTTAAGTGTTGCAAAAACTATCAAAACAAAGATGAAATGCTATGTCACTCCTAATGAAGTGAAAAATGAGCTTAAGTATGCAGTTTAAGCATATATCACCAGATATCATATTATATGAAAAAAATGAGAAATTTTATATGCATATGTACAATAACATTGAAAAATTAAAAAAAAAAAATTAAAAAAGAAGGAAATTATTTGATAATGCACTTTATCACTCACTGGAATAAGAAATTATGATATACGGAAATCTAAGTTAAGCCTAAAAAAAATTTTAAATTAATAAAAGTAACAAACCAAAATATCCATTTACAACAGTTGTATTTTCCAGGGGAAAATGATATAGATATATATGTACAAATATATAAAAGTTATAAATCTCCTATTACCCAATCCATGTATATTTCATACTTAGCAATAGACCCCTTATAATTCACTGCGCTCCTGTAACATTGAATGGCAAAATGATAGACTTTCCCATAAAACTGGGAGTTTTGTCACTATGACGCCAAGTGACATTATTTTGTGTGATTCTGTTTTAAGATTTGTTGTCAAATGTAACAGGATTGCAGTTGAGTGAAAAGGGGGATCTATTCCATTTTCACTGATAAAGTCCTATAAACCAGACTAAATATATTCTGGTATGCACCAAGTGCAACCATTTTATTAATGTTACAAACACATGTATATAGGTACACGTGTGTTTACAAAACAGAATACAATAAATAATTAAAGTGCTTCTTGAGATAAAAAGCACTCCGTATAAATAATAAACATTTTCTATGGAGACATTTATTTACTGGTAAGATACAAAAAAATTTACAAATTTTAAACTACAGTGGAACCTATCTTGAAAGACCACTCTCATGAAAGGCCACCTGTATTTAAAGACCACTCTCTAAAATCCACTTGATAAAATAATCCTTAAAATAAAACCTCTTTTGAGCCACCACCTGTGTTGAGAGACCACACTTTAGTGACAGATTTGGTGGTCTCTCAAGACAGGTAGTACTGTAGTAACATTATTAAGCTTGTTTAATGTAGGTTAGAACTGTTAAATTTGTACTAATGATTCATACTTAGACTAGAATATACTTTAATTGGCAGTTATTTTACCTTGTAACAAGTTTGATAGCTCTGAGAGATAGGCTGCAATCCTGAACTACACAGAGTTAGCCATCACCAATAGGTGGCATCTGCCACAATTTTATCGTCTAGCATCACTATTTAAGAATCAGTATTTCAAGTATACTAAGGTACCACCTTGGTGGTGCAATCACCACATCCTGGATTTCCTGCATATTACTAGCGTACAAGAACTGGAGACGGTAAGGATTTTGTTACAATGCTTAAAGCCAATCAAACGACACACATAATAGCTTATAACCTCAAAGATATAACAAACATTGGTAGACTTGAACCTATAACCAATCAGTCAACATTCCAACATACTTCCACACTTAATTGATAGTTCAATACACATACATGTATATTCACATCTATTGATATTTGAAAACTTTCATCTTTATTGTATTGTTTCAATTTTTTGTTTATTATCAAATCATCCCACAGCACTGAAAAGACAATGAACTCAACTGTAAATTAATAATGTTGACCAGTCCAAGCAATTTCTATGGGATAGTTGAGTTACATATCAGATGGCAAGGGTATTATTTAGTAGATAGTCAATCAATTTTAAACCATTCCCTGAAAAAATGTGCTTCTAGCAAATTTATAGGCCAAGAAATTGTATAGCTATATATATATGTTAAAGGTTTATCATAAATATTTTGTGTTTTTATCATAAGTAGCAGAAAATTGAAATGTACATTGTATAACTAAGTGTAACTGTAATTAATATACAAATTCTCCTAACCTGTAATGTTTATTTACCATGGCAACTATTTAAATAAGCATATATACATGCATATGAAATATTGTAAGCATATAGCATGTACAAGGTGATCAATATGTAGTGACAATTATTAAAGCTTGTTCTATAAGTCATTCATAGTCAACAAGAAAGGCCTCATTATATAGTATCCAGTCTGTAACACCGAGTGAAATTGCCAGGTAATTATCAACATCAATTGCACTAAAAGGTTAGACCTAGTTGGCTGAAAACTCAAAATACATTAAACAAACAGATCAGACTTAGGCTGAAATATTAACATCAGTTTAACTAACAGGTCAGACTTAGTAGGCTGAAATATCAACATCAATTAAACTAACAGGTCAGACCTAGTAGGCTGAATGATCAAAATACATTAGACTAACAGGTTAGACCTAGGCTGAAATATTAACATTAGTTATACTAACCGGGCAGACCTAGGCTAAAGTACATGTATTAACATCAGTTAAACTAACAGGTCGAAAAACTTCAAGAGTTCCGGAAATGGACATTCTGACCGATACAAGTTCCTAATACTACACAAAACAAGGGATTTTGTTTTCGTAATTTATATGAATTTTGCCATAAACAATCCCGTACCTAATATTCAAAAATAAAAAACTGTATAAATACCTTATCTTTATTCAGATCTGATTTGGATAAAAACGATTGTCAACATATAAGGTATTTAATATTGCCGTAGCATTCACTACTGCTTCAGTAATCTACAGTACCGCTTGATCTAAAAGTTAAATTACCACTTGGTTGTGACACTTGTTTACGACACAATACTCTATGACGCATCTTTACACAGCTCTCCTATTTTGATAGCTCTTAATTTATTATTAATCCTGTCAATCACTACTCAATTAGGTCAGGGATTACTTGTCACCTGGTTATCAAAACACTTATTGTTTAATCTTACAGGTAAGGATCCTGGTGTTGTTCTGGCTTACGGCATTGACTTTTAATCAATTCATCGGTAATTACTGTGAGGTTTCGAGAGTGAAATATAAAGGAATATACAAATCAGTACTTCAAATTGACCTGGAGGTTTCAAGAACTTTGAGGTTTCGACGTTTGAGAGATCGAGAGTTAATTCACTTAATTTATGAAGGAAAAAAATCGGGACCTGTACAAAACTCTTGAGTTTCGATGTTCGAGCCATGGAGAGCCACCTGTATTAAAATCAGTTAAACAAACAGGTCAAGTCTGGACTAAAATATCAAATTACACTAACAGGTCAGACCTTGACGAGATATTAACGTCAGACTAAACTTCAAGCATCAAACTCTGTTATGCACTGTATGAAATAATTTCTCAAAACTTCCCAATATGTATCTTTGTATACAAAAGATCAATCAGCTTTGATTTCATAAGCCATTTGTTTAAAACTGTACCCTGACTGTTAGATAATTCCTAACAACTTTCTCATATATCTTTGTATACAAAAGTGAACATGTTTTGAGTCATTAAGCCCTGCATATGATATCGCCACTATATTGCTAAACTGGCTCCACCCAAAACCCTGGACCCCTGCTCCCCAGACAATAAATTTCACAATTTCATTAAAGGGCTTTATGCTCTATCTAAAAATGTATTCAATGTTTCTTTAAAATGCATAGAAGAAGAGAAGATTTTTTAGAATAAAGAACATGACCAGTATATGGCCATACTGGCTCCAGCCCAGATCCTGTACCCTTGTTCCCATGGCAATAAAGATCACAATTTTGGTAGAGTGCTTTATTTTATGTATTCAGTTACATCTTTGATGCCCTGCCCAAAGGACCCAGGGGGTACCAGAATCACTAAACCTGACTCACGACAGATGGATACCAATGGCATAAGGTTACTTGAGTCACTGAGGTGACCTAAAAAGAGGTTGAAAAAAACAAATCAATCTGTAAATGATATTTTGCATATGGAGAAAGAGAGAGAGAGTGAGAGTGAGTATGAGAAAAGAAAAATTGTAAATATGTTTTTAAGAATGTTTTATTGCACTTTTATTGATTGCTCTTTTTTTTTTTTGGGGGGGGGGGGGGACGATTTCTATGTGACATCAGTATAACCTCATTTACGATACCTTTGATTGTGACCATTCCCTAGTTAATGTTAATTAAATGTTACTGTATGAAAGTGAACCTTTGTTATTTATAAACATTTAACAGAAGTTAACACCCCTCAGAAAACACCATGAAAATGCAAGATACAATTGAACTAACAAGTAAATAAAAAGTCATGAAGAAAAAAGTGCATGTAATCATATCTCGGAAAAAATTAATTGGCAGTTTAATTAAAATTTTTTACCAGTATAAATTCTGCATTCAAAATAGGCATGTGGTATATTAATACTTGTATAAATAAAAATTACTTATGAATTATTATGTACATGTATAGCATAATATGATAGACTTGAGGTTTTATCTTAGGGCTGGGCTAAACCTATTATTATTTTCCTTCTTTGGATTATATCCCTTTCAACCCCAATGACAATAATGGACTTGCCATATACAGTGGAATCTGTCATAGAAGACCACCTGTGTTGTGAGACCACATTCTGAAAATTGGAAAGTTAAATAATCCTTTAGATGAAACCTGTTTAAGCAACCATCTGTTTTTAAGACCACATTTCAATAACAGAAGGGATGGTCTTTCCACTGTACAGAGAAAAAATCATATGCATACATTTAAGATATATTGGGCTAAAAGGATTTAAGTCATGTTCCATTTTTTTATATTTTAAATGAAAGCAATACATACAAAACTATTGCCAAGTATTCAATATTGAAAGCACAACATCTGCAAAATGAGCAAACAAATAAATGTCATCAAATAGGTGATCGAACAGTTGCACTTACTCTCAAGTACCCAGGGTTACGCTGTCTATTTCTATCAGCCTACAGAATTTGTATGTTGGACCAATGACCTTGACCTCTAACATCTGCTGTGACTCAGTTAATTATTTAGTAGTGGTGGCAATAATTTCTTTTGAAAAAGTATGTGACTAAACTTTTAGTCAATCATCTGGAAATTGTATCTTAAGTGCCTTTTATACCACAAATCCCTGAGTTGTATTCAAATTAAACTCTATATTAGGTCCCTTGGAATTTTTTTCTCCTCATGATCATAATTTAAACTTTTTTAAATAATAAATATTTTCACATTTGAACTTTGACCCATAAAGTCAGTTTCATTTATTATATTTATCATATGTCAGCTACAGTACTGTTAGTAAATCAACCACCAATCAAATTATACAGATACAGGAATTCCATGTTGAAAATATAAAATACTTAAATATTTAAAATTTGGCCAACATTGATATTTATGATTTAGAAGTTTGTGCTCTAAATATAACCTGATTGTAAATTGGTTTTAACTGTTATGTAGGTTTTTATATAAAAAAGAAATATTTGATTAACTGTAGAAAAAATAATACAATTAATTTTTCTAATTTGGCAACAACTCTCTTATTATGGTTTCTTTTTTGTGACAATATATATGTATATATCAATAAATCTGTCTCATGTAAAACTCATTGTCCATTTCTAATATGTCGGTTAAAAGCTCTCTAGAGCTTGTGTTGCTTTGTTATAATATTTACACCGACTTTAAATAAATATTTGTCTTTTTCTTAAGGTATAAAATGGTTTAATTTACCCAATTAATTCATTGTCCATTTCTAATATATCAATTCAAAGCTCTCTAAAGCTTGTGTTGCTTTGCAGTAATATTTGCACCGATTTTAAATAAATATTTGTCTTTGTCTTAAGGTATGAAATGGTACAGAAGAAGCTTTAATTTTCTGTTTCTATTTCCCCTCTAACAGACCCAGAATTAGTCCAACTGCAACTTTGATTTTAATATATATATATATATATATATATATATATATATATATATATATATATATATATATATATATATATATATATATACAGTGGAATCTTGTTATCTCAAAATTAACAGGACTGTTCCTACTACTTTAAGATATCCAAATTTTGAGATAACATATTTCTTGATCCTTAAAATATTTGGCCCAGCCGTTCAACTTTGACAAATCCTTAATTTCAACTCATTCGATTTTGACATAAAAAAATTACACTTCACTTAGTACCTTTTAATTTTTAACACAATGAATAATTTCTTGAAATTATGTCCCTATTTCATACCAGTAAGTACAATTTCAATGTTCATAGTTGCAACAATATTGGGATCGACCAATGCTCTACAGAATGGAATAAAAATATATAAGTCGTACTTCTGTGACTCCCTTTCTACTTTAAATCTAAAACAAATGAAAATTGAAAACACAATAAACATACATGAATATAAATCCATATTTGATGTTTTTCCCCAACGCTATGTGAGAATGTACAACTGGAATGGGCTCATATTGATAAGGCAGTTTATGACAGACTTGCACAATGGAAACGTATTCATTCAATCTCTTTCCCGATGTGAAAAATCACCAAAATATAAAATTGTGATGAGCAAAGTGATATTTATAGAACTCTACATTATATAATCTGATTAATATATAAAACACAACACAGTTAACATACAAAAAAAAAAAAAGAAAAAAAAAACCAACATATTCTACACTTCAAAAATATATAATGTTCAACTTAGACTTTCCAAGGTCAATCATGGCAATTCAACTGCCTGCTGAAGGACAACACCATGCACTCACACTGCACTAAATGCATAGAGATGATATTTGCTAAATTGAATAATCGATGTTAACACTTGCTTAAAACATCATTTTGATTCAGGTATACCAGACAATATTAAACCAAACAAAAATTATGGATCTCCCTGGAATAGTAAATATATAAACAGAATCTGAAGTTATACATCAAAACTAAGATTGTTTATCAAATAGGTAAAGAGTGAAAACATGTGAAAAAGAAACTGGATATATAGATAGGACACATTCTTGTTTGAAAATTCAATTACAAATACCAGTTGAATAAAGGTATGATGAATAGTTTTGGCTTTTGGTATTTGCGTACCGACAATTTAGTTCTATGTCATGTTAAAGACAGGGTGAGGTTAAAATAAACAAACAATAACGATTGAATACAATTAGATACAACAACCAAAACTAAAATTACATCATTTTTAATAAAAAAAACTAAAGCAAACAAGGAAAATAAACACATTTTAAATCAGCAGGACAACAGAAAATAAGCATAGATCTATAACTTTAATTATCACAAACTGAAACCAATGTGAAAATTTGTCCTAAATCAACCTAAACATGCTCTTTAAAAGCACAAAATAATGAAAATAAATCATTTCTGATTATTCACAAGTATGACATTTGATAACAGTGATGTCCGTGTTGTTTCTTTTCTTTTAAAATTTTTTGGAATGAATCTAATTGTTATCTCCATACAGTTAAATGTATTTAAGTGTTGTTATATGTGGGAAAATAATTTTACAACAACTTGCAACAAAAACAATGAAGCATTCAATTTGAAAAATGAAAAACAATCAAATGTCAATATTGGAAAAGGAAGCATTCACTGTGTTCATTACAACTATACTGATGAATTTGAATACCTATAATAATTGTTTTCATCAAGTGAAACAGGCCCACTTAACTGCTGAATCAACTACTGACAATACTGACAATACTGACTCATCTCATTAGTGAATCATTTAATCTCTGTTTTGTCCTTTGAATCACCAATAAATGATATGAAATTCACATCAGTGATGAATCAAAGGTGAATAATAATGAAGTGGTGAATCATCCTTGGATAATACAATAAAGTCACAAATTGTGAATAATTTTTGGAAACTACAGATTCACCTCACTGATGAATCCTTGGTAAATGATTCTAAACTCTTGTATGTACTGTATGATTGATACAGACTTACGACTGCTGAATCATTTGTGAAAGATTCAGATTCAACTCACCGAGGAATCGAAGTTCAATGACATCAAGAGATAAAACAGCTGAATCAGCCTTTAATGACCCTTTCAGTTGTGACATCACGTATGGATTCATGAGACTCCCTTTGAGTATTTCAACTGAATCCAATTAGATGAAGAAATTGTCCTCTCCCGATTAACATTCTGTGCGATGTACTGAATTTGTAATGTGTACATACAAATATCAAAACAAAAAAAACAATAAAAAGAAGTAACGGTAACATTTGGCAAAAGGAAAATTTTCTAAATCATGATTGCGTTAGGCTAATAAGTCATGAGCTTGCTGTGTATACCGGTATATAGAAAAAATAATATTGTGAGACAGGTCATAGAGGCCAAAAAATAGTTCTTGCTCTATGAACTTAATAAAACACGATCCAAAAATGAACCATAATGTATGCAAGGTACTTTAAACCAGATTCATTACTGCTAATGTTTTTTTAATCAAAAACATATTTCGAGGTAGTATGGAAGTAAAACTTGTGTATTTAAAAAATAGAAATGAAAAAATCAAAACCTAAATATCTCATATAAACAATACTACTATTTGGTGTATATATGTTAGTCAGTCCAAATGGTTTCTTTAAAACTATTATTCCTAATCTTAGAATATTCTCTTGAATTCCTATAACAAAAGGCTGAGAGGAACTACTCAGCCATGAGAATTTTCATTTCATATACAAAACAAGTGATCAAGGAAATTAAAAATCAATCAATATTTGATAAACTTTCTTATTTCTCAATTTTACAAACAAAATGTAATGAGAATTTGCTAGCAGTTTTGCTGTTTCTTTTAGAAATGTACATTGAGTTGAAATCAACTTTTTCACATATAAATGATGTGATATATATGTTACGGGGTAGTGCAAGTCCTTGCCCTGTAACATAATAAAAACATTAGGTAACAATAAAAAGATATTAGTCTGAACACAGAACACACAAAAAAAAAAAAAAAAAAAAAAAACAATATATATATATATATATATATATATATATATATATATATATATATATATATATATATATATGTATATATATATATACATGTATATATATATATATACACATATACACACACACACACACATACACACAGTGAATTCCGTAACATATCTTCCTTTTCCAAAAGTTAAAAAAAATCAATAAATCAAAAAAATAAACAGAATTATTTCACAACTAATGCAAGGTGCAGGTGAAACAAAAAAAAAGGTAATAATAGAACTAATACATACAAAATGACTACGTTTTATTAACTAAATCATTAAAATAAGGATTGATATAGGTGAAGTCTCGGAATGCGTTCTCATCAATGTTCATAATAACAACACTGTCAGTCGGAGTGTTTTTCAGTTTAGCTGCCGTGAACATCTTGTCAAAGTTTTCGGCTTTACGAGGATTGTTCTGTAAGATAGCAAAATGAAAGAAAACAAATACTACAACAAGAATCTGAGCACAACACACAGAAAAGACGAAATGGAAAACAACAACGAATCTAATCAGTCAAAGCTTTATACTGTTAACATTTTCAAACTCAAGAAAACAAATGAAAAATAATAAAAGTAATTGAAAATTCCCTGATTTATATACATGTACACTAAATATTTATGTAATAGTTTATAAAAAGAAAATTGAAGTTTGACCAAACAGTGGCAAAATTTCATGATCCTATGAGTGAAGATTTCTCTGAAATATATCATACTATAAAATTATTCTTTAAAAGTGAAATTGATAACATATAAAGTAAGGTCCTCTCACACACACACACACACACACACACACACACACACACACACACACACACACACACACACACACACACACACAGAGACACACACACACATTATATATATATATGTATATAAAATCTTTAAAGATATCTGAAATCTGTTTGTTTATCAATAGCTTTTGAAAAATCTTTTTACACAAGATGCAGAGACACATTTGACCGATTCTTATAGAGCTGGGGTTTTCTCTGACTACACAAATTTCTCTATACTGTAAACAATGATATGGTCAAGGTGATTGCTTTACTGATACATGTTTGAAATACATGTATAAAAGAACCATATTCTTCCCTAACTAGAGCCATTCATTTCGTCCCATCAAGGGCTGATGTCTCAGTTGTGACCTCTTCGAGGGGTCACATTGCTTTTTATTGAAAAAATACGAAGTCACTGGGGATAAACCTTTAACTCACCACCCAATGAAAAACAATGGACTCTTTTGTAAATCCAAATGTGTTTAGAGGGGTCAATAGGTTAAAAGCCAAATTAAAATTTTATGAACTGGTTTTCTTACCTCCTTCCCAACTGTCAAAAAGATGATCAAATTATTAAAAAAAAAAAACTACGTCTAGTAGTAAATAACTGAACAGATACAGAAGAAACCTATAAAGTTTACCTAAAATAACTGGTAACAGATTAAATAATCTGAAAATAGAACACCACAAAACCTTCCAATGTTTCTATCTTAGATATTTTACTGTCCATATTTTAGCTTTCAAAGACATCAAGTAGTATTATATAGTTCTATAAATCCTAAGAATAAATGTGAAGTTATTTTCAACGAATGAAAACTAATTATAGTGATATCTGATACCAGACTTTTATAGGTACTGCAGTAAAACTGAAAGAAGAACAAAGAATATGATGTCATATAGAACTGATATTATAGATTGTTATGTAATTCCAGATTAAAGGATTGTGACCTTTCCTAAAAAAAAAAAACTGATAGTCTGGTATGAAACCACATATTATTAGCTTGTAAGAAAGAAGAAAAAACTGAAGATAAATACAATGAAATTTGATAAAAACCGTGAACTGTATTACATATATCTATGTTATGTTGTAATAGTTATATCATTGGCAATTTTACAACTAAATAGTCTCCAGGATTTTATCAAATTATAAAGAACCTTTAATATGCATTGTTCTACATGTATATCACACAAGAGAAAGACCAAGACTTGTAATGTTTGCAATAATTTTTTAACTGATATGACACCAAGTTGTAATAATTCAATACCCCCTCCCATTATCCTTAATGTTTAGAAAAATGTGCAAAAATAAGGTATCTATTTTGCTTTCTTCATCTAGAGTTGCAATAAAAGTAGTCTCAATGCAGTACTTCAGTTTTATATATCCTCTATCCTTTGCTGTGATTGGCCGAGTGGTAGTTGTAATACATGTAAAGTCTGAACTGTGATAGTTAGTTCTATGTAACCTTTAACCTTTGCTATAATTGGCTAAACTATAGTTGTAGTGCATGTAAAGTCTGAACTGTAATTCTTAGTTGTCTATAACCTTTAACCTTTGCTGTGATTGGTTAAGCTGTACATGTAGTACATGTTAAGTCTTAACTGTAATATTTAGTTCTATATAACCTTTAATCTTTGCTCTGATTGGCCAAGCTGTAGTTGTAGTACATGTAACGTCTAACCCGTAAATCTTAGTTCTCTATAACCTTTAATCTTTGCTGTTATTAACTAGGCAGTAGTTGTAGTACATATTAAGTCTTAACTGTAATACTTAGTTCTCTATAACCTTTAACCTTTGCTGTTATTGACTAGGCAGTAGTAGTTGTAGTACATATTAAGTCTTAACTGTAATACTTAGTTCTCTATAACTTTAACCTTTGCTGTTATTGACTAGGCAGTAGTTGTAGTACATATTAAGTCTTAACTGTAATACTTAGTTCTCTAT
This sequence comes from Atrina japonica, assembly GCA_030159075.1. Taxonomy (NCBI): domain Eukaryota; kingdom Metazoa; phylum Mollusca; class Bivalvia; order Pterioida; family Pinnidae; genus Atrina; species Atrina japonica. The sequence continues at coordinate 333,943 of BROG01000725.1, read as the reverse complement.
AACCTTTAACCTTTGCTGTTATTGACTAGGCAGTAGTTGTAGTACATATTAAGTCTTAACTGTAATACTTAGTTCTCTATAACCTTTAACCTTTGCTGTTATTGACTAGGCAGTAGTTGTAGTACATATTAAGTCTTAACTGTAATACTTAGTTCTCTATAACCTTTAACCTTTGCTGTTATTGACTAGGCAGTAGTTGTTCTCTATAACCTTTAATCTTTCCTCTGATTGGATAAGCTGTAGTTGTAGTACATGTAAAGTCTGAAATGTAGTAGCTTACATTGTAGCTGTATGTTACCTTTAACCCTTGCTCTGATTGACTGAACTGTGATAGTTAAGTAGTATGTAATCTTTAACCTTGGCTGTGATTGGTTTATATGTTGTGATTTAACCTATGTAAGCCAGAAACACAAAAACCCTGTAACCCCTTGTAACAATTAATTGCAACATATTGTGTAACAAAGCTTTCATATCAAGTTTTGTAACAGTTCCTGGTTTAGATCAATTTCATAGTATTTATTTGTACCTGAAGATTAAAACAAATAATTACTACATTTCATTGTGCATTTATGTAAGCAAAGCATATAATTGATCTGATGCTTTTAGTGAGTAAGGAAACACACAGTGTATATACATCAAAGTAGGAAAAGATAGGAGAGGAGTAATGAAATGACTCTCACACAAAAAATCCTGGGAAAATTGTACACATGTACTTCACAATGCCAAGTAGCCTTGTAGTTTGAATCACCAGAGGATTTTCTTCCTAAAGTAATTGATTACACTGACAATTTCTTCAACAAAACCCAGCAGAGCGGCATAAAATGTGATGGCAGTGACTTGACCTTAACAATGTTTGATAAATCCCCAGGGCTACCTAACATAAATTTATTTGGACAAATGATAAAAATATTGTTTTGCATCAGTAACAATTATAATAAAATCTAAATTTACAAGATTAGAGTGAACTGTTACAAAACATTTCTCATCTGAACATTTTCAAACTTTACTTCTATTCTCCAAGAGACTGCCTCATCTACATTCTGATTCAAAGAGAAAAAAAATGAAAAAGTTTTCCTGATTGAACCAACAATGTCTGCAATATTGGATAATTAACCTTTTCTCCAGGATATTGGTATCTTCAGAACTCTACCATCTTCATACCAATTGAAAAACAATTGGGAATCCCCCCCCCATTTTCATACATAAACCCAGAGTGACATAAATGCACTTGAAATCAAATATAAGCCGACAACCATTATCAAAAAGTGAGTTTTATTTAATTTGTGTTCAATACATGCAAACCACAGTTAGTCACAGATTTTATAACGACATGTCAATACAGAAGTCATGCATACATTATTCATGTAATTATTTGTAACCTTTGATTTTCTCTAAATATGTTGGAACCTCGCATAAAGACCACAAGTTTTCAGTCTCATGATAATGATCTAATAAATGTAGAACATCAGTTAAGAGACCATCTCACTAAGTCAGTTAGTTGGTCTAAATAGTGTTGTTCCACTGTACACACAAACAAAGAGTGTGACAGAGATGCGTGTTCATCACACCTTTATGTTCATTGGATACCAGGTTCCTTGTCCTTACATATACTCTATATCAATGCAATTCCTGTGAGACAAAGTATTAACTGTTATCGTTACAAAGAGGATTAAATTGACAAATTGAAACTGTGAGATCTTTGACATATGAAAATGGATTAGAGAAGTTTCCAGTATCTTTATTATTACATTTGTTCTAAGAAGGCAAAAAAAAAAAATAAATAAAAAAAAAAAATGGTCACATCTTCTGAGTTAAAGTAACAGCTATCTGTTATGTTAAATTTGTTGACAATTTAATTATATCCTACGAACTATTCAAAAGAAGTAGATTTATCGTGTGGCAAGTTTGTATTTATCGACTCGTGACAGCCATAATGCTCTGCAGAATAAGATTGAAAGCTGTTTTATTCTGGCTGTCCAATGCTCTGAAGTAGACTCTATATAACCTGGCAGGTTGGAGTCTTGTGAACACTTTCTTGACCTGGATGAGTTTTAATTTTAGGTAATAAAGCATAATATTAAATTTACACTGACAAGAGTAATTGTTCATACTTGTCACTACATATAAGTGAGTGTCCACAAAGGAATAAAACATTTTTCCTGTACAGCTTGTCATAACTGAAAAGTGAGTAGAATCATCCATATGATAATCAAAAGGTTACTCTGCCCACCATCTTATGTAAATTGGATGGCAGATTAAAATCTAACTATAAGATATGACATAATGACCTTAGATGATCTTGACATTGCATATTTTATGCAATTACTACTAATGTATAATAAAACCTCAAGACAATCTTGACACTGAAATTTTACATAGGGCATACTAGCTGTATTGTACAATCTCACGATAACCTTTACATTGAAGTTTTATATAAGACGTAAAAACTGTATTATAGAATTTCAAGACAACCTTTACATTGAAGTTTTATATAAGACGTACAAACTGTATTATAGAATCTCAAGATAACCTTGACAATGAAGTTTTATATAAGACGTACTAGTTTGATTTGATTTGATTTTTGTTTTACGCCATACTCAACAATCTTTCAGTCATATGATGGCGTCCAGTTTTTATTGGTGGATGAGAAACCCCGGTTACCCGGGTAAAGACCACCGACCTTCCGCAAGAAAACTGGCAAACTTTCCCACTTAATTCGAAATGACCCTAGCAGGATTCGAACCAGATGTGAGAGGCCTTGTAATTTAAAGCGCAATGCTCTAACCACTCTGCCACGGACTCCCCTATAAGATGTACTAACTGTATTATAGAATTTCAAGACAACCTTGACATGGAAGTTTTACATAAGATGTACTAACTGTATTACAGAATCTCAAGACAACCTTGACATTGAAGTTTTACACTAAAGATCTTAAGACAACCTTGACATTGCAAATTTACACTAGATTTACTACATGTATCATAAGACCTCATGATAACCTTTACCATGATGATATACACTAGGTTTACTAATGTATTGTAATAACCTTTACCATGACGATTTACACTAGGTTTACTAATGTATTGTAATACCTCATAACCTTTACCATGACTCTCAAACAGCAATGCACAATGTGGTAAGAATGATTTGGATTTCCTCATTCACTAACAAACTGTTACGGTATATCAAACAGCATCCCAAATATATTCAGAATCCCAACCATTTACCTGCCCACTCGAACCCCGCCCAAAAATATTTTCCATATCAAAACATTGTCTGATTATATGGGTGAAATAATAGCATAACTGCATTTTCATAAATTTAATACAATAAATGTAATCAAAACAGTACAGATAATGATCAAATAGCTGTACATGTACCTCCAATGGTTACACCATCCCATCCAAATGTTAGTGCATTAGTTCATAAATATACAGTTTGTGTAGATATATGCTTTTGTAGCATGTGTATAATTGAGTGCTACGCATTAATTCTCACGTGTCTTACTTATGTCTTACTCATATTTTAAATACAATTCCAAAGCAACTTAGAATATTACAGTGGAACCTATCTTAAGAGACCGCTCTCATGAAAGACTAAGTTATCTAATGACACCACATTCAAGAAACCACCGATCTTAATGAGACCACCTGTTTGAGGAACCACATTTCAGTGACAGATGGGTGGTTTCATAAGACAGGTTCCAAACATATAATTCACAACTAGAAGAAGTTAAAGATAGATTCTGACAAATAAAGTAAGACAAATAAGTTTTTCTTGTTTTTCATATGTCCCAGTAACCATGGAAACAGAGAAACCATATACCTGTTGAGGCTTAAAAAAGAAGAAATTGATTAAGATTCTAGATAATGAGAGAGAAAGTCTTTTTGACAATTAACAAAAGCGTCATAAAAGTTGAAGCAATTAAATTTCCTCTTTATACTTAATTACGACCGAGGATTGTTCTACAAGTCCTACTGCACCAATGAAATTCATGGCGGCATGAAACATTTGTAATTAAAGTGAGAATGTGGCAATGAAATCTAAACACAACAGCAACATGCAACCAAATGTTTTAATTATCAATTTCTGTGACACCTCTTTACTACAAGTCATAGTTTTATTGTTAATTCACACATAGGGGCGGTGGAGCGTCCGAGTAAAAAATGCACCAATATCTATAGGGGGGTGGGGGGAGGGAAATCACATCAAAATTTAGATTATTTAATCTAATCTTTAAAAGTATTTATGTAAATGAATCCTTTATTAACCATAACTGGACAAACTGACAGATAACTTGACTGACAGACATACAAACAAAACATATAAACAGTCCTGAGGTTTTATTGGTAGGGGTCTAAAAATAACTAAGTACTGATCACAATTACTTCCAGCATCTTGTAAATGCGACATTTTAAATTAAAATTTTAAAAGAGAATGTGTAATAGTTAATATGTCTTCTCTCCCCTTTCAGTACGTCCACCACCATCAGTGTGTTGGAAGATTATAGATGTAGGCATATATGTAAAGTTTATAATAGTAATATCATACGTAAATAGAGGTAGATATTACATTGTTAAAGCCATTGAATCATAGTGTTACCATAACAACAACATGAAGAACTGTTAATTACTTCACACATTCCCGTCTGTTAAAAAGTGTCTTTTTTTGAATTTTTAACACCTAATTTTTTTCTGCTTTCCATTAATAAATGCTCACACCAAGCAAATAAGCATAGTAGCAATTATACAGAGCACCAAAAATGTTTTATTCCATTTTTTTTTTAAATATTCAACATAATACAATATGTTTTTTATTTCATCAACAATGAACACAGAAAAAACACAATGAACACGGAAAAAACAAATGTCATCTCTTTCATCCTGACAAATTAAAACTTTCATGGAAGCAACATGTAGCAACATTAGAGACAATACAAATAGCAGTATGTTGCTGAAAACATGTCAGAAGACAGCAAATGTGAAACATGAATGGGACAATATTTTTGGTACATTATGAATGATGCCTTTATTTCTGTGAATAGCGCCATGGCTTTTCGTACACTTTGTGATATTGTAAATTTAAATAAGATATATCAAACTTAAACAAGATTTTTGCTTGTCTTACACAGATTCATTTCATTTCATTTTTTTTTTGGTTACATGATGGAGGCCAGTTTCTAATGACTGAAAAGAAAATATTCCTTTGTATATGGAAAGAGTGAGCCAGACATCTGCAAGCAAGCTGGCAAACATCCTCATATATTTTAGTTGAGCTCCAATCTACAAAGATTAGTAATCAGAGCTGTCATCATTGGTTTAAGGCAAAATGCTTCAAAAACTAGGTCACTGGGAACAAAAAGCAAATAATACGGGAATATGCTGTAAATGGGGCATTAGCTGCATTTTTCCCAAAATATTTTCTTTCCATTTTTATCATTTAGATTGGTATATTATAGCAAACAAGAGATATACACAGGCAAAACAATTCTTAATTCCTGTATATTTTGTGAAAACTGCTTGTGAAACCCATTTTGACACTTTTTCACTTGCAATTGATTAATTCAACCTTTCTATTTGTATATGCAGATGTGACCTTATTTTCACAAAATATGTAGGAATATAATATTTTGTATGCCTGTACATAGCTCTTATTTGTTTATTTTACATCAAGTACAAGTAGTAAAAGTAGAAAAAAAATTGAAATAATTTCTTTTGGTAAATACAGCTAATGGCCCTTTAACAAGCACTAGTCTTTCACTCAACAATAAAGGTATAAAATACACCCTTGGTTGAAAACTTCAATTTTGAGTTTGAATTTGGAATGCTCAACAATTTTTCAGTTACATGGTGGCAGCCAATTTTTAATGGTGTAGGAGAGAACCTGGTTGCAATGTATATATACCTGGGAGGAAACCATCTGTCGTCTGCAAGTAAACTCGCAAACCTTCTCACAAAAATCAACTTAGGTTCCAATGGAGCTCAAACATGCGTTGAGCAAAAGTCAGAGACTTCATGGTTTGTTAATTTCATTTTTTGATATTTTTAAAAGGGCCACTGAAATTATAAAGTTTTAGCCCAAAAAGGAAAATATGCTTATCAGTTTTTTTTATATTACATTAAATGTACTTTCTGGCATTTCTACACTATTTCACAAGGTGAAGTATCATTTTAACTACTACTACTAATTCTACTGAACTCCGTCTACTCCTTTTTATGATGACTTAACTTAATGTGCTTGGCTAACCTCTAAAGACACATTTGCACTTGCCTTAGTCATTGATTTATAGAAAGTTCATTGTTTTTCAGGGGTTGATGAGTTAACTTATATACTTATTTATTTACCTACACAATCAACTGAACACAAACAAACTATTACTACTTCTTCTAAACGAACCATGTTTTCAGTATAATACGTCATACTGTGAGAGGCTACAGACAGGGAAAAGATGTAGTAGATATGAGAGGTACAATTGGGGGTAGTGTAATGAATACATAAGGTATCAAGGTGGAATACATGGTCACAATGTGCATGTTTGGTAAAAGCTACAAAGCACAATTAGCAAACTAGCTTTTTACGTTTTCTCTGAAGACGTATAGATGGCAGCACAAACAGCAGTGTTAATGTAGAAACTCTTCACATCCAAGAGAAGGCAGGAGTAATGAAGACCGATCTTACCCATGTTAGTACGTTTTATGCTCAAAAGCAAAGAGAAATGCCGAGTGGGATTAGTTTTAAAACTTACAATCTTTGGTTTGTAAGGAGGTTGAACCTCTCGTTGTTCTATCTTGTCCCAGACGATTCTCTTGAAAAATGCATGATCTTTGATGTCTCTTTCTTCATTTGAACCACATCCTAAACGCTTTGATGGATTTTTGGTCAGTAGCTGGAAATTGACAATAGATGATAAGTTGTAAGTTTGGCTGTAGATCACTGCCATAATTGATTGTATAGCATTACCATGTTAAATCAGCACATTTACAAATACAAAGAGTCTAACTTGAATCCTAACAGGTGTGACAGACTTGTTTTTGGTAACACAAATATTAAAGCTACAGTAATATATCAAAGTGCACACTTTACTTGTGCATTCCTATTTTGGGGAAATAAACTGTTCTGGTTTTTGACAGAACTCACATGTGCACTTTACCTTGGTGGACCTATAGTTTTGTCACGGTGGCAGTTATGATATGATGAATCTGTGTGATGTGGCTTCTCGATGCCCTTGCCACACATGCCTGATATTAGTTCTTCACAGTGATATAGTGATATATTTGGCAAGTGTTGTTTTGTACCATCTATTTCAAAGACATCTAATTTTCAATGGATTACTCGAATATACAATAATTGATATAAAATTATGACTACTCTCCAATTTCCTCTCTAAACATGTAACAGTACCAGTCTACCCTTTTCTTAACTTACAAAATCACTGTCCTGGCACATACTCTCCCCATTTCCACGATTTCATACTCACAAACCAGATACCACAACATATTTATTGCACTTCAAATTTCCATTCACTCTCATTGTTATGATAGTTTGCATAATTGTAGGTAATACATTAATATCCTATTTGATATTGGCAGCTGAAGGTGAGTAGTTGAAATCAACAACAAATGAAAAAGACAAATGAAAGTGACGGTTTAAAATCACACTTAAAACCTTGAGTAACACAGGTCTTACAAGATTGATATATTTGACTTTTGATAAAAGTTCTCTTTCATGGTGGAACCAATTCTAAATGACAACCCCATTGTGGTCTTTAAAAAGAGGTTGCATTCAATAAAAGATTATTTAAAACAAGTGGTTTTCAGAATATGGTCTCAGAAGACGAGTGATCTTTTAGTTGCTACTCAATACAGGTTCCAGTGTACTATGTAAAGATTATAAGATAACTTACTCCTTTACAAATAGACACTGCCTCCTTGGACATTGACTTGGGGTAAGATACATTGTGGTCTGTGATGGATGTAAATAGTTCTTCTTCATCTTCTCCATCAAACGGGGGCTGTCAAGGAGGAAAATAATCATTCATCTTAGTCATTTCCAATCTATATCATCATCATCATAAAATTTATTAAAGGCATACAAGCTGTAATTTTGATCAAATATCCCTGGATTAGCCCAAAAGTTTGAATAAAAAGGCTAAAAAATATACCAGTACATTAAAAGTGTATAACATATCACGCAGATTATATTGCCTAGATTTAATGAAATAAGAATACAAATGTATAATCACCCATTATTCACATTCGATTTCTTTTCACAAATTACCCCGGCGAAATATATCCATGGTTGACCATGGTCAGTATGGTTTTTGATGGTCAACCATGAAAGATCATGGTCAACCATCAATGACCATGTTTTGCAGGACCATGGTCACAGTAGTAGACCATGGTCGACCATGGTCATTTCACCACCATGGTATGGTCAATATTTCCTCTACTGTGGTTGACCATGGTCACCATTTTATCTACCATGGTCGACCATGGTCATATAACTCTCCACCATGGTAGACCATGGATTTTTTCTATACCATGGTTGACCATGGTAAATATTTTTAAAACTTTAAAAAAGTGTCATCAGGTAGACCACTGTCAACATTTTTCATGATGAAAATAGATCAAATAGTCTGATTAAATGATATTTTTATTTTGGACACACTGACAATATCCATCACAGTTTTGGAGTCTACAATGTACCTATCACATGTACTTGGTACATGATACATCAGTTATAGTTTAAAAACACTAGTCTTGAAGTTCTTCAAATTTCCAAGTGTTTGATTTCTTCAACAATCAAACTTGTACATGTTCTCCAGCTTGTGAAATCCTAACAAACTTTCTCACAACTCCATAAACCTGTTCATTACAAAGCATAAAATATTCAACTGCGCTGCTTTCATAATTTCCATACATGATAACACAAAAGAACTTTCCATCATCAGAATCATGAAAATAATAATTTTTGTGAATTCCGCCATAGTGAACTCGAGGAAGTTTACTGTAACATTCTGAAAAGAAAAGAAAGTTTCAAATGACATATAATATTATTGCAATGTTGATCGCATTCATATAGAATGTTACGATTCTAGCTTATTTTACGCATGGAAGTAGTTGAAAAACTGGCTAAGCCTAGCACCTTTAAATTTCAGATTTTTAGTCATAAAACATTTTTAAAGTTTGAGTCCAACCATTGCAGAGGCTACAGCTTCAGGTGAGCATACAGCAAAGCTCAGAAGCTATGATCCAATCTTTGAAGACCAATCGCTATATTTTAACTGAAATGCTAAGCTGCGATCTTTGGGATGAATCCTCAAATATTCTTCAAATATTGCCTACATATCTCATACATAAATAAATGTATAAAAGTTCTCAAGTTTTTAGCTCTTTTGCATTGAAAAAATGAACGGTGACCTTGACCTTTGATTGAATGACCTTGAAACTTCAGGGCATTGCCTGCAAGTCTTCTAATTAACATATATATAAAAGCGTAGTTTTTCGCAAATGAGTTGAAAATTTCAAATTGAGGTGTGACCTTGGCTTTGATTGAATAATAACCTCACATAAATATTCTTTAAAGCATACATACCGATCTTCTACACGATATGTATAAAAATTCTGGAGTTTTTGAGCTATTTTGAGTTGAAATATTATTTTAACATTCAAACTAGCTGACCTTGACCTTTGACCTTGAAAACTTCACACAGAAATCCTTCAGCATATTTGCAACAAGTCTTCTACTTAACTTAAATACAATAGTTCTATAGTTTTTTAAGATATTTTGATTAATTTTCAAATTGGGCTGTGACTTGACCTTTGATCTTATGGCCGAAATCTAAATTTTGCAACACATTCTCTACAAATCCTCTACACTTACTTATATATAAAAATTCTATAGTTTTTTTAGCATTTTAGAGTTGAAATTTTGAATTAACATTCTATCTCAGCTGTCTTGACCTTTGATCTGATGACCCAACTTCACCAAATATTATTCAGTATATTGCCTACAAACATCCACAATAACCTATACATTTCACTTTTTTGGTTTTTTTTTAGTTGAAATTTTGAATTAACATTCAAACTAAACTATGACCTTGAGCTTTGACCTGATGACCATGAAACTTCACTTGGGTATTCTTTAGCACATTTCTTACAAATCTAAAATGTATGTCTATACAAAAACCTGATAGTTTTGGAGATGTTGAGATTTTAAAATTTTCATGTCTACCCAACCTTAAATCATGTGACCTTGAATTTTTTTTTCAAAGCTTGTGCAAGTCTTCAGACTGAACAACTTTCTCGTGCAAATGTCTATCTTAAACATCTTTGCACGAGAGACATTTGTCTGACTTTTAACAGACAAAATGACACACCCCCCCCTTTTGCCCTTAGGAAGCCTTTTTTTGACACTATCCTAAAAAAACATTCCAGGTATCTTGATTCTCAGTGTATGCTGAAAATTTGAGCAAAATCCGCCAAACGACATGCCTGATAGGATTTATATCGTTTTAAAGTTTAATTTAATGGGCCACTAAATAAAAGAATATTCATTGACAACGTAAAAATAAAAGCAACAACATCGAAAGAGATGTTAAAACTAAACAAGACACAAAAAATGTATGTGTACAAAACTACGATAAATTAATGATAACTAACGTTAGAACTTGCTATATTTCAAATTACATTGTTATAGTTACAACAAACAAAACCTCTTTGTACTGAACTTCGGCAGTCGATTGACTGCAGAATTTATTTTTCTTTCAATTTAAACCTGTCCTCATCATTTCTTTTGTTTGTTTGCAATACAATTATAATTCGTATAATTTTGTCAAACGCATGTTTATCGTTTTTACATTGAGCAAACGTATAGATCGCACTGAAAAGGATCTTTACTTTAATGCTGACCCCTTTCAATTGTCATTAATGTCCCGTGATTACTGAGAAAGGTCTCTTATAATGGGGGGTTTACTTACCCACTTGGTCAATCGTATCTTTCTCTCTTATGTCTGCCATTTTGTTGTAATTACCGAAACGAAACACCATCACGGGACGCCACGGTCTTTCCGAAAAACGAATCGCGATTGGTGACAGTTTTGAGGGGTCAGCATCTGAACACTCGGAATTACTTTGACGTCTACATCACAAAATGACGGGAAAGGCCCGAGCACGGATGCTGCAGAAACAGCACTCAAAAGTCAAACTGTGGCACTCTGTACTTGGTAAAACTTTGGGTTTACTTTTTAAACAAGCCGGAGACAAAGGGATATATCGCCATGTATGTACTTGTTAGTGGGTTTTATTGTTTAGCGTGATTGCAATAATAAGCCAAAACGAAAATATGAAGAATATGAAGGGGCACTAATGCCCCAGAAATCGTACCCAGCTATCCAAAAATCAGGTAACCCCTATAGAGCTAAACCTCATTGTCAGATTTATTTAATTTATTTCGATATCTATGTAATTCTAAGTTATGCAATAGATTTCATATAAGTATAAACTCGTGTAGTACCGGACGTGTAATCACTAATTGGCTGTTCCGGTCCGGCGATCACAACGCCGTAAACTCGCAATTTGCTCCTTTTTAAAAAGTAGATCTAGTTAATATTCTGCTGAGAAAGCTTAACAATTTGTCAATATTGAAAACTTTTAACTTATTTTATACAAAGATTTGCTGGGTTGCAAAGCAAGTCCTGTCTAGACTCTAGTTAGATAGTATAGATCACGATCGTCTGTCTGTCCATAAATTTTTTGGTCAAAATTTTGACTAAGTAAATTATCAGCTATCTCAGACTTCTCTTGGCCTGTAGGTTACATATGGCAATTGCAGTTGGATTTTGGGGGTTGGATCAAAGTAGTAATTTGGGGTGGGGATCAACGTTAAAGTTTCAAGTTGAAGCAAGTCCTGGGTAATGGATATGTGTTCATAATTCAAACTTGGCCTGTAGGTTACCTGTTGCAAGTGCAATTTAATTATGTGATTTTGAATTTGGGGGGGTGGGTTGTCAAAGTAGTAATTGGGGATTAATATTTTGGTTAGTTTCTTACAGGTAGCTATAGTTTTAATTTTTGTGTTCACAATATTTATGAAATTAATCTGCCTGCAAAATTTACTGATATTACAAATCTAACCTTTGTAGAATCAAAGAAAGAGCTGGATAGGGAACTGCATGCAGTGAAAGGTCCTGAGCATGTGTTGCTGGACTATGTTTGCTAAATCATAAAGGAGCAATAATGTTATAGGCAACTTTAAAATAGTGAGTTAAATGCATTCATATCCAAATGGGGATGTCGTTTTATCACAATTCCTTTTGTTTGCATATACTAGTACCTGTTTTTATCTGTTATCTCTATGAGTTAGCAGTAAAAGTACCTCGTTTTGCCCACATGGCAACTGTAAAATTATATTATTGTTTTTAAATTAAAGTCTCTGGTCATAATTATCTGATGTTTGACATTGATTATACACTTAAACCCTGACAATATAAACTTTTTTGACCTAGATGCCTAAGGCTATGTAAATCACAGTGTAAAAGTGATCCTTCGTCACATGAGACAAATAGACCTGTTTTTGTAATTGGCAGATCGACCTTTACTGTTAAGAGAATGAAATCCTCGACTACTTACGTTGATATTCACAATTTTGAGATACATGAATGGTTTTTCAAAAGCCGTCCAGATGCACGTGCAAAAGATACTGTCACAGAAAAAAGAAAATATTATGTGAATCAATAGAACAAACGTTAGTGTATGAGTTGTTGTCAGAGTATACAAAATAAAAGAATTATTTGAAGTAAAATTGTTAAGGTTTATCTAGAATTTGAGCATGTTTTCTCAATTAGAATTGTTATCTTTGGGGCTCCTAAAATGTTATCCCTATGTTTTTTTCTTATGGCCCCTGAATTTAAAGGGTTAATCTGTAATTACACTAATAATTCAACCAACATAAATTACATTATTGAGTAAACATTGCACTAGTCAATGACCTATGTCAGGTCAGTATTTTTTTTTTATACTTTAGATAAAGATTGTGAAGAATATAATTATTAATGTGTACCAGGCAAATATTCAGTTTCATGAGATTATCACTTCTAGCAACTTTGTATTCTTAATTTCAGTTGTGTTGCCAAAAAAAAAGTTTGAGGAAATGAGGGATGAGGTACGAAGGTTGAAAAGACATGTCAGGGATTTGGAGAGAAAAACACCTGCCTCATCCTGACCTGAAGCTTTTCACCACTACTGTCTTTACAGTCACTCACCCGACTCATCAATACCATCAGACACTGTACCATCACCATCACATACTCAGTCATTACTAAATAATGTACAAGCCATTCATTTGACGGACTTACGGACAGCATAAGCCATATAAGTTTCTATACGGCTGTTCGGGTTTTATCATTTTTTTCCAGAAGAATACATCATAAGCCACAGTCAGTTATTAGTTCCATATACCATGAAGAATTGTTATATTTGAACTGCTACAGTACTCTGAACTTGTTTTGGTTTAATGATGTTGTAGATTATTTAAATTTTGCTGTAGCTGAATGTGTAAATACATTTTAATTATTTTTCTTTATTTTCATAAAATGCAGTTTTAAATATCTTACCAGTCAATATTAACTTTTAGTAAAGTTATTTTTCTTTCAATTAAAGGCATACTTTTTACATTGTTAACTTTTTAGCATTTGGAAATCTGTCATCTGAACAGCATTGGATTGTTAGTTCCAACAAAGGTTAAGTTGTTAACATTCTCCTCATTATGGAACAGATTACATGTAGGTGTAGTTGATTCATATCCTGAATTGCTGCATAGTAACATACAATTTACTTATGAATTTATACAAAAGTTGAAAAATATGTATATCTGGAGAAATAGGTACGAAGGCGGATTGGTAATATTTTTAGAATCTGCTTCATAATGATGTTCACATTTTAGTTTTTATTTTTAAAAAACTGTGTTGCTTGATTGTTGTTGATTTTTTAAAATCATGAATCTGATGAATCTCTCAAGAGTTAATGTTTTCATTTATACTATGTGGTCTATAGTGTAGTGTCCTATCTTATACAAAACATTACTATTTGAACGCAGGACATTTAAAAATTATTGAAATTTGCTTAATATTCTTTTTTTCACTGAAAAGACAGGACGACATCAAATTTCCATTTATTTTTTAAAAATGACTATTGTTTGTTTATGTATTTTGCTAATAAAATCTGATATATCTCAATGAAGTGTTAATGTTTTTGTTTATATTATTTTCCTATTACAAAAAAAACTATGCAAGTCACAGTGGTCAGTTATAGAAGAGTTAAAAGTTGGTATTAAGGTATGACTTGCAATGAACAGATCTAATTTCCATGGCTTTAAACCTGTTGAGTTGGTTACAGTAAAACATGTTTGAATCTGGTTGTTCATGGTAAATCATCATCGACCATGGTTGTTTTCCAACATCGAACAAATTCCACTCCATGGTCGACCATGTTCAACCATGGTCAGCCTCGACCATGTTCTGTAACATGGTTGAATGTTCTGTAATCATGGTTGACCATGTTGTAACCATGGTTCAAACCTTGGTCGACCATGGTATGGGAGACCATGGATAATCATGTTAGTCTATTTGGTCATGGATGACCATGTTCAGTAACCATGGTGACCGTGTTCAGTAACCATGGTTGACTGTGTTCAGTAACCATGGTTGACAATGTTCAACCTTTCGACCAATGGGTAGACCATGGATAACCATGTTAGTCTCATTTAACAAAACATGGTCAACCATGGTGACCATGTTCTCAGAACCATGTTTAAACATGGTTAACCATGTTAATTCATGGTTGGCCATGCATCATTTCGCTGGGGTACATCACTACAACAAGTTTTTTCAAACCCAGGAATTTTTAAAATCATTTTTTTGGTATAAAATGTTGAATATTTGAAACTTATAATACAAACATAAAAATCCATTTTCACAGCTTGTTTGCCTTTAAGAAATAGTATTTCAAATTAGAAACAAAAGTAATCAAAGAACTACAGTACGGGCCACGCGGATTCCGCAAAAGTCACGTCATCGCGGCGGGGTTAGTAATGAGCAGTCGTCCGTGTTGAAATCGCGGCTATCCACCGCAGTCCCCCTTCGCGGCGATGAAAATCCTCGCAAATCGCGGGGATGAATAAAATCACTAATCGCGGCTGTTGAAAATCATCGCAAATGCTGAAAATCGCTGCAAATCTGCTGCCCAACTACTGGAATTGTCGAACGGAATTCTGTTTTTGTTTTTTGTTTTTTTTTATGTCAAGTCTATTAATTAAATAACAAATTACAAAACTCGCTAAAATGCGACCATTATCTTCTACAGTACCCAATGTACCTTCAATGGTCCCCAAACCAAACAATAAATGACTTTCACTTTGTTGACAGTTCTGTTATAATTGCATCAAACACCAAAGTTCTTCTACACATGTAATGAAATTGATTGTCAAGATGTGAAGCAATCACATCTCTGCACTGACACGTGGGACCTTCTTTCTACCTTACATGTATATCGCTTTTCAACTAGTAACCGTGATATTACACATCGTTATGAACACAAGATTTGTGGCATCTATTAAAATATGGACAAAAAGAAATAACGGAACTTCGACTAATCCTAACGTGGTTTATTTTCTTTCAATCCTACCTACTTCGTATAACGTTTGGTTATCTACGTACATAGGCGTCGGAAGCAAATTGAAAGTGGGGGGGCTAAACCAACTTAAAACACACACACGCCAGAAGTGCCTAAAACCAACTTAAAACACACACACACGCCAGAAACGTCTTGTGGGCCAAGCCCCAATTTTCAACACCTATGCCTATATTTGCAAAAAAAGTGGGGGGGCTAAGCCCCCCCCTAGCCCCCCCGGCTCCGACGCCTATGTACGTATCTGGTTTATATAACAGATTTTCAAACAAAAACTGCAAGCCTAATTTTTACTGCGCTTAAAAATTAAAAAAATTCGAAGTTCTGAAATACACTCTCTCTCTCTCTCTCTCTCTCTCTCTCTCTCTCTCAAGTTTGAATGATAAAATCGTAGTTCAGGGCACCCGAAAACAATAAATTTCCACAAAGTATGGCTCCATAAAAAAATCAAGGATGCGGCCCTGAACTGATTGTTGTTTATGCAAAGATGCCTAGGTTTTAACCTTCATGTTACAACATTATAAAGTTTATCTCGTACTTGTCTGAATTTATTTAAATTTTACTTGTACCTGAGCATTTTTTTGAAAAAATCGTTTCTTTTTAATATTCATTTTCCCACCAAAAATAAGTTTTGTGAAAAATACCGTTTTAATCATACTTTAAAATCACAGAAAAGGTTTCCATCTTGTTCATGTATGCGATACTAAAAAGTATAGAATTTCCTGGTCTCCTGACGATTCCACTTCTACCGGATGTTTATTATATGCTAAACCAATGTAATTGAATTTGGGTTGCTGATACCTTTATCTACCCGACTTTAACATTCAGTTAAAGTTATCGGTATATAAGTTTACACTTTTTTTAATTACCGATAAGCTTATGATAAATGAAACTATATTACTTGTTTTTGATTAAAAGGGGTACGAATAATATGCATGTATTATCAAAAGTTCAAGAAAATCTGTATCCGATTTCGTTATACGAAAACATACTAATTCACGTGGGTAAAACTTTTTACAATGTCTTTTTTTAGTTTTTTAACATTTTACAAGTAAAATTCCCAGGTTTCAAAAAACTTATTTTAACACCAACAAATGAACTCTTACAGGTTAGGAGGAATACCAATCCGGGATATTCTATTCAGTCAAAGCGCATATGTAAAAAAATCTATAATGATATATTTTTCACAATTACCCAGACCACAGGATATATTGAATTTATGCAAACATATTATATTCATTAATTATTTTATTATAAATTGTAAATTTTACGCTCTATGAAATCATTTAAAACAGTAAATGACGTTTTATGTCCCTTGTTTGTGAATCAATGTCGGCGCGTCTAATGATCCAAAATTACAATTTAATAATTGATTTCGAATCTGGAAATAAAACATTTGAAATTAATGCAAGCTATATTTTTTTTAAAATAAAATTTTGTTCCATAATCTGTGTATATCTATCCATCAACTCAGTAGCGCATTCTTCCAGAACGACAACTATATACATTGGTAAAATATACATGTAGCATAAATATCCCCGATGTTTTAATAATAGATTCGATATATATTTTTTTTATTTAGCCGCGTATAAATCATGTGTACACCACCATTGAACTAGATAAGTTCATGACTTTATATCTGTGTACATCTGAGTTTTATCTCTTGACAGCGATTTATGACCCCATTGCTATGGATACCCCGTTCACCCAGACTTGATATTTTGTCCCTGTTATGTAATTGCTTCGATCTGCGGTCTTCAACGAGGAGCCATTATAACTGTAAGTTGTTCAAATAATGCGGACTCTGATTAACGAAGATGGATCTTCGGGGGAGGGGGGTGGGGGGGGGCAGCAATAGATTTTTTTTTACAAACACACCAGATTTGGATTAGCCGTACTTTAAGATTTAGTCTTAATATCGGGAAAATATAGGGGCATCTAGCGTGACATCATATTTCGAATATAAAATTCGTGAATACTGAGTTGCCTTTATTGTTGACCTACATGATCATATCATATCATGGCAAAGATCGTTGTTCATTTCCTAATAAAGATGATTTTGAATAATGGTTTAGATAAAATAAAAAATACCGACTTGATCTTTTATTGTTCAACATACTATCACCAGTGTATCTACGTCTGGTCGCACATAATTGCTAAAATAAACTCGACTAAAATAACCTACCGACTTTATGAAAAGAAAAAGTCTATCAGCGATATTTACAGTCTAACAGGCATTTTTTTTTTGGGGTGGGTGGGGTGGGGTGGGGTGACTATTTCTTACCGGTATTGATGATGACATAAACATGATAATCCAAACTCGAAATAACGTGTAATTTACGGAATATTAGAACGGTAAATAATGAAATGAACTCTTGATGATTTCCTAAATTTTCATATTTGACGCATGTCAGATTGATTTTGAAAATACTTTGTAATCAGGTAAATTATTAGCGATTTATGATTTTTTTTTCTTCAAATAAATATCACTGAAATGAAACTTAATCAACTATAACAGTAAAGGTTATGTGTATCTACCATAGTTTTGAGAATTTTACTTTTTTTAGCATTCTACTCATAAACTTTATGAACTTGACTATTATGGCGTAAAGGATGTACGCCCCCATCTCATTTACCTCATACATGTATATTCAAAGTACGGAGTCTGTCGGGTGAAGTTAAATGCTAAGATGCTCACAGACATAGCCTTGTTTATTGCGAGAGCCCTTTTCATATCTTTGGGGGGGAAATGACGAGTGAAAAACCACGTAGATCTACGTTACCATTATTACTCTACGCTTAAACTTAATTTGCATTTTTTTCAATTAGTCAAGATATGTTGAAACACAAATCATGAAAAAGCAACACTAGAAAGTCAAACTAATGGAGACGTCACAAAAGGGCTCAACTAAAATTTTGGCCTATGCTCGACACTTGAGGGTTCTTCAATGTGCCGACACCTATTGTGACACGGGGCCAGTCGTCTCCGGCGAAGTTCGAATCCATGACCCTCTACGTGTATGGCGCGGTATCTTATCGCCCCAAATAAACTGTACGCCTCTCCTTGAAAATTCCTTGATTTGTACCTTATAAGTGTGTCTGTTAAATGAAATATTTGGCCGGACTAAAGACGAGTCGCAATGTGATAAGCAACTCTGTGAAGTGGGCTTTTTTAAATCTTACCATTTCTGCGAAACAAACACAGTTGGATCATGGAGGAGAAACGAATACTTCATCGGGCTCTAGAATTAATCTCTCAACGAAATATTTTTAACGATAAAGAGGTCATAATTCAATGTCTGGAGGTTTATATGTTTCAAAAATAAAACTGATGAATTCCGTCAACCACACATCAGGTGACACAAACTACGCAACGACATCATTATACTGCCTAAACTATCAAATGATTGGTTGGAAGATGACTGAAAGAATTGACTATTATGGCGTTAAGGATGTACGCCCCCACCTCATTTGAACTACCGGTCGAATACGAAAGGAGTGCATTTTAATGCGTATTCATCTTACCAATGTATTGCTATGCTTTCAGTATGTCTATTCTGAATCAGTCTGGAGAAATTCATTTCTGCAACTTGTAAATAGGTATTTAAAACTTGGAAAATAAATTCCAAGTTCTTAACAGAGAATCACGGAGATTTTTAGATTTTTATTATTATTATTTCATTTGTACTTAAAATTTTTACGTGCGTAATATATTTCACAAAGATGCTATGTTTGTTTGTTTGTTTATCGTTGTTTAACGTCCCACTAAAGAATATTTCACTCATATGGAGACGTCACCAAATGCCGGTGAAAGGCTTCAAAATTTTGCATATGCTCGGCACTTACGGCCATTGAGCAGTGAGGGTTCTTTAACGTGCTGACACCTACTGTGACTGAACATGATGGGCATTTAAAAAATATATAATCAAATACATATCATGGAATCTTATTGTCTGTCATACAAGATATTTAATGCATATATCCTTTCTAATTTTTAAAATTTTTTATGAATATCAATACATTTTTTTGATATGTCCTCTGATAATGAAGACATACATACGTCGATGTAAGTCCTTATATACACTCACATCAACCGAGTTATCTTTTGGCAGCGATTTATGTTTTTCAAGTTCAAGTAAGGATACCCCGTTCACTCAGAATCGATATTTTGTCCCTGTTATGTAATAGCTTTTGATCTGTGGTCTTGATCAAGGAGCCATATTTGTAACTTGGTCAAATTATGTGGATTCTGTTTAACGATAGTGGATCTTCGGAGGAGGCAGCAATAGAATTTTTTTTTCGGAAAGAAATATGTAAAGCTTGGATCAGTCGTTCTTTAAGATTTCAGTATCAGAAAAAATATTCTTGGCTAACTCATATTTTGGGATCTATATTGGAGTTAAGAAACTTTTTAACAATATTACCGCAGTTTTCAGACTGAGTGAGAAGTATAAAATAATTAATTTAACAAAACGACTTTTTTTTAAATTCACTGTCAGCGATCGCTTTCCTGATTGATATTGCGAATATGAATCGTCAAAACTACTTTAAAGTTATAATTTTATCAAATATAGATCACAGAACTGTCATTTTGTATTTACCTCCTCTCAGTAAAGTAAAGTTTTACAAAATGACAGAGCTTTCTCAGTCGTTTACGGTTTGGATTGTGGATATAGTTCCAATCCTTTGAATTTTGATATCCGAGATCTTCCTCTGTCCAATTATTTAACTCGACTCCTTTGGGTGAATATTCTACAGTTCGTTGATCATAGTTTTAGTTTTGTTTACGGTGACATATTTTTATTTATACTCCGAGAATTAATCAAGGTCATTTTGGTTTTTATAATTAGATTACATAGGGATAGAGCAAAATTAATTTTTAAAACGGAAAATTCCATCAAAGGCAAACAATCTCACTCTCCCAGAGTAGCGAATATCAAAACATCAATTAGATGAGGTTGGTCTGGAAATACATTATTTAGTTTCAATTGTTTCTCTCTCGACTAAAGATATATGACCAACAGAGCTTCATGAATTGATACGATGATTGACAGACAAACCGTCAGACTAAATTACGTATACAGGTAGGGGCGGAGTAAAATAATCACCTGAGGGTAATACATTATCGAAAAGGTGGGACTTCATGACTACTGGTTATGAAAGCAAATCAAATATCATGAGTTAGAAGATTATTTTTTATTCAAAAATAAGAACTTGTCTGCACGACGGACCAACAGGTCAAGTATGACAATGACCATCGTAAACCGGTATCGGTATTTCTCATTGTTAATTGCTCTATTTTTCTCAGCTTCAGCGATAGGTTAGTAGCGGGTCGATGTTTGTATCTGTAAGCGTTTTTTTAAAGAATGAGACTCGCTTGCTACTCAAACGAACAGTTTATTGATAAATATTTAGTAAAACTAGGTTGCGTAACTAAACATAATCCTTACTGTTGCTAGTTGTCGAATTCTGTGTTTTTAAATCAGGATGAAACTGGCGAGACTTTAAGTCGCGTAAGCAAAATTTTAAATTATGATGAATATGCTAATGATTCGAGATACAGTTTTTCAGCATTGTAGTCAAACTTATGGTAGGCTACAGAAAATAAACGTACTTTTTCTCCGTGATAACACGTTCACATTGATTATGAGTTGGCAGTTTCAGCGGAATAAATTGTTTTTAAGTCCAGTATAAAACACATTTGATGTTTACTATCCACATCATACTACTTCAGTATGTTAGACAAAACATCGATAAGTTTTTAGCAGACCATGCTGGACGGGAATTTTCCAAGTAATGTTAACAAATGTAAAGTAATGTTAACCTGATTAATCATCGATATAATTTCAGTCGTTCACAGCCGCGAACTGCGGCGATAAATTTTTACATCGCAAACTGCGGCGATGATTTTTTCCATTGCAAACTGCGGCGACCCGCGTTGAGCTCGATAGCCTGATCGCGGATTCGCGGCGAATTTATTGAGCAAGATTTATATGACCACCGCGATGACGTGACTTTTGCGGAATCCGTGTGGCCCGTACTGTAACTTGGCATATACATTTTTATCTTGCTTCATACCATCATATTTTATAATCAATGTTATACCTTTAACAACACCAAGTTACAAATCTATGATACCTGTCCTGCTTATAATTCCATGTGTTATAATCATTATAATTCCATGTGTTATAATCATTATAATTCCATGTGTTATAATCATTATAATTCCATGTGTAATAATCATTATAATTCCATGTGTTATAATCATTATAATTCCATGTGTTATAATCATTATAATTCCATGTGTTATAATCATTATAATTCCATGTGTTATAATCATTATAATTCCATGTGTTATAATCATTATAATTCCATGTGTTATAATCATTATAATTCCATGTGTTATAATCATTATAATTCCATGTTATAATCATTATAATTCCATGTGTTACAATCATTATAATTCCATGTGTTATAATCAACACTGGTTAGTTATAATCTATGATGGCTGTATTTTACCTGTCCTGCTTAACTCAATATGTTATAAACATTATAATTGCATATGTTATAATCAATGTCACAACTATAATTACACTTAGAGTATTATACAATTAGATAGTAAACAGTAAGTTATATGATGGCCATAGTTTTACCTGTCCTGCCAACATTTCATACAATAAGACTCCATACGCCCACCAATCCACAGACTTTCCATACGGCTGATACAATACAATCTGGAAAACAACAAGATGTGCTAGATAAGCAGAAATATCTCAAGATGGACAAATTTCAACCAGAGGTTCATCTGAGCCTGTGTTCCTCATATGATATACATACATAACTCTGGTCTGTTTACTATGTTCACTCCTGAATTATGAAAGTAGACCATACTATCTATTGATTTGGGTGAGTCTAAATGTGACCCCAGGGGGTGATGAGTTAATCTACATACCCTATTGATCGCTCATGTAACGTCTAGTCACAATTATTCAGCTGTTTGAGAGGAGAAGACTTTTTAAAATGTCCAATGGATGGACACCAGAGGGAAAGTTATGGCATTAGCTTATGTGATCCTTTGGGTGAGGTGAGGTATGGAGGTATACCATGATGTCATGTGCTTTCTATTCAATATAAATATATAAAAACAGTCAAGCCTGCATTAAGCGGCCACCAAAGAGAAATCAAGAAAGTGACCTCTTAACTGAGGGTTTCAAAATTGTCAAGTCATAATGTGTATTTTAACCTGCATGCAGTAAAATATGCTTTAGTGACCACCTGTGTATAGAGATCACCTGATCATAAATACTTGCTGTCCCAAGTAGTACCATCTCTGTACTAATAAACCTCTATCTAAAGAACACCTCCCTATAAAGACTGGTTTTGTTGTGTCCCTATGGGGTCTTTATTTCATTGTAGTAAACTCATTTACCCATGTATCATTTTGTGTAATAAATTAATATATGCCAATATGCATGTATATTAATATTTATTCTACTGTAAAATCAATCAAATTATATTTTTCATATATTTACATGTAAAATTTGGGTAAATTGCGTTTTGCAAATAACTAGTGCCTGTGCACTTTCAGGAGGTCAATTATGTTCCGACGTCCTTTAAGATTTTAATCTATTTTTTTCCTGAGACACTATTGGTCAATCTATATCTCATATCATGATCTGATTAATGTGAGGTCACCTCATGCAATTCGTATATCTCAAAAATGCTATTTGTATTGAGAACTGTTTACGTCTCGATTATGAGCCAGCCTGGCTCATTCTGTAGAGTTGGACTCTTGATCGTAAGAGTCCAGCTGGTAGCAGTTTCCTGTCCTTAGATTTGATTTTGATTTTGATTTTTGTTTTACGCCATACTCAACAATTTTTCAGTCATATGATGGCGTCCAGTTTTTATTGGTGGAGGAGAAACCCCGGTTACCCGGGTAAAGACCACCGACCTTCCGCAAGAAAACTGGCAAACTTTCCCCACTTAATTCGAAATGACCCTAGCGGGATTCGAACCTGAGGTGAGAGGCCTTGTGATTTAAAGGGCAATGCTCTAACCATCCTGTCCTTAGGATGAGACAGTAAAAACTGAGGTCCCATGTCACTGTAAGTGTCTGCATGTTAAAAAACCCTCACTGCTCCATGGCGGAGCATTGGCCAAAATTTGAAGCCCTTCACCGGCATTTGGCGACATCTCCATATGAGTGAAAGATTCTTGAATGGAACGTTAAACAACAACACAACAACATCTGTTTATGAACCTTCGCACTAAACCTGGCAATTAGTTTGGTACTGTAAATGTGGAAAGTAACGCGTAGGGTTAATTTACACTGAATATGTGATGAAGAGTTTTTCGTGTAAATAACACCCACATACTAGTCCCACACTGGTGCTAAGAATTTTAGTTTAATAAAGGACTGCTCACAGTAAGTTGTGATATCACAGAAATAAAACCCAAGAGTATGGTCTGCATAAGACAGTCGTGTAATTAACAACATGCAGAAATATCCATGCGTACAGTACCTGAATATAATTGAATTCAAATTTGAGGAAAGAAGCTCAAGTTACTTGATGGACTTCTATACGTTGTAAACAGACAAACACAGGGACAGAGTAGCTCAGTTGGTAGAGCACCAGATCATCAAAATGAAGGTCCCTGGTTTGATCCTCAGACGTGCCAGGTTTTCAGAGGTGAGATCCTAGGTAGAGTGTAAATGGTCTAGGGTGTGCAGTTTGATTACTTTCGTCAGATTGTACAAGTGTAGTGGCACTTAAAAAGCCATTTAAAATATGAACCACTAAAGCAAGGTCATGAACCACACACATCTCTTTCCCTGCCTCACAAGGGCCAAGTGGCAAGGGCTTTAAGTAATCATGTCACTTGTTAAATCAAGCCAAAGCAAGCACATGGACATACAAAAAACAATTTACCCCTGATCTTTGACCTCAAGGGCCAAAAATAGTAAAAATGTAAGCAAACCTCTGGAGCTATGTAATCAGGTGTTCCACAGAATGTCCTTGTTGTTTTTGAATCTCGAATTCCTTCCTTGCACATTCCAAAGTCTGCAATTTTTATGTGGCCATCAGCATCTAACATTACATTGTCTAATTTTAAATCCCTGCATAAAACACAGACTTCAAATATATTAACTGTTATACATCAGTCTAGACTTAACAAATCACATTGTCTAATTAAAAATCCCTGCATAAAACAAAGGGAATAACTCTAAAATCAAAGGTGGTAGCAGCATAATTTTTGTATTTGACACTATGTCTTCTTTAACTTAAAAAATAATCAGGTCCTACATAGTCTGTCTGTAATGTATTACGAATGTATATAATTTTATTAAAAACTTATTCACTGTTTCCTAAAACTGCATTTAAATCAATGCCATGAATATACTGAATATTAACATTGTGAGGAATTTTCCCCCAGTACTGTAATGAACACAATGTTTCTTAAAGGTAAACCTCTTTTTCGACCTGTGCCTATTAAATGAGAAGGCAATTTTTAAAATGTTGCATTTTTCTAGTAAATAAAACATGGTCCATACAGGGAGAGGAGAACCAAATTCAAGGACTTTTTAAGGACATTTCAAGGCTGAAAATTCATTTTTAAGGACTGGCTGTACCCACATAAGTGAAAATTTTATTGAATATTCTAATATACTGTAATGTAATATATGTAATATTGCAATGTCAATCTTGATTTATATTCTTTTTTTTTTCATTCAAAATTTTTATCTGTATCAAGTATCATTTATTGTGCTATGTATTTATACGAATTATAAATCCAAAGGTATGTTTTATGAAAATTTGAAGAAATTTTCAAGGTAAAACAAAGAAAATTTGTGCTTTCAAAGGCCCTTAAGAAAAGTTTGGGACTTTTGAGTCCCAAACCATTTTACATGGACTGTTCTAGGCCTGTATGAACCAAGTAGAAACATTTTTTAATGAAACAAAATCTTAAGAACAGAAATTCTGTTAAAAAGCATCTTAAAAGCAATTAGAAACAAAATACATTATTGTGAATTATTCTGAATTCACACCAAAAAAAAACCCATGGTATTCTCAAGTGTGCTAAAACTGCATTGCTAGTAAACATGTAACCAATCATTTTAATGCTTTGAAATGAGTTTTACAAGATGCAGCAGACATAATATTGATCCATACCTGTAGATTGTTCCTTGAGAATGTAAATAGAAAAGTCCTATTGCAATCTCAGCTGCATAGAATCTAAACAAACACAACAAAAAGCCAATAAATCAAAGAAACTCTGTAAAATGAATGTACTTCAAATTTGTATTATTAAAATACATCAATGTCAATTTTAAGTATATATATATATATATATATATATATATATATATATATATATATATATATAAAAATATCATACCTGTCAAGTCTACCGATTTCGGCGGTAGTCTACCGATTTTTCTATTCATCTACCGCCGAGAAAAAATCTACCAATTTCTACTGATTTTTCTAATTTTCAACCGATTTCCCTATATTTCTACCACTTCTTTTCCATTTTCCGGCGATCGGTAGACATTTTTGTCAAGATTAAATGTTCTAAATCGTAATTTTCAGTCTATTAATTGGCGACAAAAAATAGCTTGAAATTTCTGGTGCCTCCATATCATTGAAGTATTAAGACATTTGTTCTAGGTTATATAAGTCCCCTATATCTTCCAAATAGTCATGAAGAACAAGGACTAATAACCCTGTTTATTAATTAATGTTATTAGACCATACAGAGGTGTCATTATCGGACGTGTGCCGACAGTAATTACACAATGACCTGTACTGTGGACAGGTACCTAATATCCAGATTGATTGCCTGTATATCTAAAGACTAAACATCCACACCTATAATCACTATCCATATGTTCTATCCTATATACAATTATCAAAAATTAACATCATTGATGTTATATTAATTTCATGCAGCTTCTGCATCAATCCTCAATGATTTTACTTTAAAAATATAGCTAAGAAATATTGAAGCGAGATCTTGGTGTCTTCCATGACGTCCGCACTCCACATACTATACAGTGTTATACATGTATCTTAAATTTGTGATGATTTCAATACAAAAACGATGTTTTATTTCATTTACATAATATTTTATACAAAGATAATAATATCTTCTTGTAACACATTGAATTGAATTTAATAAAATGTCAGTAATGACAGTAAACACATTTATATAACCTCAACAATCTTTTTTTTTCTTTTTAAAAGCAGATTTGATTTTTCTTTATCAAATCTCATTTTTTTAGTGAACTATTCAGTCATCATTTGTTGTTTTATCTTATCAATTAATGAAAAAGGTACAATATGAAGATAAAAACTTTCAGATAAATATTTGGGTATGCAAATATTTTGGTAATAAATATTCAAATCTCAATAAATAAATAAATAAATAAATAAATAAATCAAGCCTTTCACTTTAAGAATTATCATACTTTCAAGTATTTAGCAATCAAACTGAGATTATATTTCTTCCAGGTACATGTAAGTCTAGTTATTTATTTTCTGCATTCCAAATCCAACTGTTATATTAGAATATTCAGAATTTAGTATATTTTTAAATTTGTTGTAACAAATTAAGAAATACTAAATTTTAAACATTCTAATATAACACAATGACCATAACATCATTTTGAGTCTCCCAAGCTGTGTGTGTACATGTATATATTACATGTATTAAACCTTCAAAATAAAGCCTATATCTATTCCTTATAAATTCCAAAGTGGACTAGAAAATTAAAAGAAATGTGATATATATAACATCAATATTATTGACAATAATTCCGTTTTAGACTCATAAAATGGCAGATATTGAAGTTTGAAATTACAATTTTTTCTTGTTATTTCGGAAGGGGGATACCGCAACTGGTGCACTATATCATATATATCAGAATGACAATGCATTTGTAAAATGTTCGTCCGTTGTATGCATTTTCTACCCCAGACAAATTTCGTAATGTTGACAGGTATGATATATATATATATATATATATACTGTACACCTACAGATTATTTTCTCCTTTGATAACCCTGTCTTAAATTTGCCCTAAATCACTGTCGCCTCATCAATACCATGTAATAGTATGTCAATGCTTATATATTTTTAGCTTTAACCTGTCAACAAAATACTTGAACTGTACTTATCCAGTCACAGGTTCAGACCAAAGATAAACCTAAATCATCATGTGAACCAGTCAAAAAATACTTGAACTGTTACAGGTTCAGACAAGAGATAAACTTGAGAACCAGGCAGAAGGTACTTTATGCACTTAAACAGTGATGTGTTTAGACAAAAAAATAAAATGAAGTAATCAAGTGAACCAGCCAGTAGGTACTTTAATTGTAATAATCGCTAGTACTTACACAGCTACAGGTTCTTTGAATTTTTCTTCTTGCTGAATTCTGTACATCAGATCTCCGCCATTGACATATTCCATCACAAAGTAAAGGCGATCCTATGAAATGAAAATAAAAAATACACAAGTGAACCATGTGTGAATACCAGTTTCCAAACAATAAAATAAAGTTAACAACCCAATGACAAAGTTTCACAGTAGAAATGACCCCTGACCCTGAAATTAGCTGGGATCTGGTGAAGGTCATTAACATCCCAAGTGTAGAGCCTAATCACTCTGGGCTATAAAAAATCTTTAGAAAACACTGTCTTTGGAAAGACAGATATTGTAAAACAATTCTTGGCATGGAAAACTGGCCAATTATAAATCAAAATGAATAGTTATTAAGAGAAAGTTACAAGCCAGAAGACTTAATCACAATCAAACCTGCATTAATGGCCACCTCTGTACAAATGGCACCTGTCTGTAAAGGCCATTCAAAAATAATCTTTGTCTACATTTTATAACTAATAAGCCTCTTTATAAAGGCCATCTGTCTATAATGGCTACTTTTGCCCATTCCCTTGAGTGGCCTGTATAAATAATATGTTGTGTCAGGTTAAAAAATAAGGAAGAAGCTGAGAAGGTTAATAACAGAAACCTGACACAGAAAGACAAATCAAAACCTATGCTGCCAGACATAATCAAACATGGAAGTAAAACCTTTTTCTTTAACACTAGTTTTGACTCCTACCATGGTTTGAAAGCAGGAGTGTAATTGAACGAGGAATGGTGGTTTGTTTGGAAGTGCCAGTACACGCTTTTCAATCATCGTGCATTCCACATCATCATCCTGAATTATCACATCTTTCTTTAAAATTTTGATGGCATAGAGTTCGTCTGTTCCTTTCCTCTCCGCTAACACTACCTGTAAAATACAAATACAAGTTAAGTGAACTCAAGAATTGTAAATATAATTTTTTTTTCAATAATATTTCAGTTATATGGTAAAGACCATTTGTTAATGTAATGATGGAGGATAAAACCAGGTTACAAAGTACCCCAGACAGACCACTGGACATTAAAATGTAAATTGCCAAATTTCCTCAAAATAATTGGCTTAAATTTCAGCCGAGGTCAGTATTGTGCTGATCAAAGGCAAGAGCCTTTAAAATTTAAAGTTTGGTACTCTAATCACTTAGTCACCGAAGTCATGTCTAAAAATGGTTAAATTGTCAACATTTGTATTTTAACACCATCCATACTAAATGCACTTGGGTGCTTCTTAATGGCACTTTTTCACAAAATGCAGATTATTAAGTTTGACTTGACTTTGAAAATAAATTTACGCCATACTTAAGAATTTTTCAGTTGATGACCACTGATGTTAATGTACATGTAGGAGGAGAGAACCTGTTTACAATGTACCGGGAAAGAGACCAATGGCCTCCCATAAGCATGGTTAATAAGGTAAATTTTTACCTAAAACTTATGCATTTGGTAATTAATTAATGACTTGAATAGATTTTGGAAATCAGGTGTGACTCTAAAGAAAATCAGATAAGATATGAATTTACTAGCAGTTAAGTTAAACTAAACTTAATACAACTACATGTATACAAATGCAAATGATGTTAAACAAAATCAGTTGAATATCATCAAATCAATGAGTGTCACGTAATACAGTCATCTAAATTGAAATATAAACATTTCAAATCATAAGCATGACAGGGCCTTTTTACTTGTTCCCTAAGCCACCACTCATGAGGCCCAAAAGAAGAGCTTGGATCATGAAATTCATACAATTTTGTAACCTTACACTTGAGATACTTTATTTCAATTTGAAAATGACTTATCCTCCAGCAGTTATTGAGTTATGATATTCTTGTGTATAATACACAATGTACATCACCTAGTGGCAACTAATTATTTTACAGTGACCCTTGAATATTGTCTCCAAATTATAAAAAAATATTTTGAAACAGTCCCTAAATACATGTGACACACTGAAAAATAACTTCTTAAAGCTGACACTGTAAGTTAAAAGAATCTCTCACTTTAAAAGATGTATTCAGACTGAAAAAATACTTTTAATTAGGTTTTTGGCACCGTTTCTTGGTTTGAAGGATGGATAGGTGGAATGCAGGGTAATGATAATAATAAAAATAATAATAAAACAAACAAACAAACAAAACAAAATATAGCATTGAGTGTCCATATTTCGTGCCCCTTATCACGTTCGCTGCATGTGTAACTTAGTATTAAAATGGAATTTACAAAAAACATATATTACAGTTTAACCTCATAGTCATTTAGCATGGGGTGTACAGCAAGATTTCGGCACGTAAACAACAGACAGAGTGTAGAACATACATGAATTTAAGACCTTATACGATACTATGAATTGAATTTTAAAAATCTGGCGAATAATTTTGTAAAAAAAGGTTTCATCATGTCAACGATATCATAATAATAGTTCTATGAAAGAAAATAGTGTGCAGAACATATGTATACTTTATCGGGGATTACTGTTTGCAATGGGTTCAAAGGTATTTAAATATATTCCCTACGAATAAAT
Source organism: Atrina japonica (assembly GCA_030159075.1). Classification (NCBI taxonomy): domain Eukaryota; kingdom Metazoa; phylum Mollusca; class Bivalvia; order Pterioida; family Pinnidae; genus Atrina; species Atrina japonica. The sequence continues at coordinate 303,308 of BROG01000725.1, read as the reverse complement.
ATTATTCTCTTTAGTCCTGTTTCGTCTCAAAAATGAAAGTCACGATTTAGTTCAAATTTTCCTGATATTTTCATACCTGTTCAGGTAGGAAGAGCAGTGTACATGATTAGCATTTAAAACGTATCAATCCCGGCCACGCGGTAAATTTGTTTGTGCAGGTAATTATCTATCATACTCGAGATGTCTGCCTTGTTAACTTGATATGGAGTGAACAATAAATGTGAGTGAATTATCTATTGTTTTCTGTAAGTAAGTGTTGCCTTAATACAATTAGGCCTAATCACTATTTGTATTCAATCACAGGTGTTCTGACACAACCCATGATTACATATAGTAGCCTAGACTACCTCATTGTTTGTTGAAAATTGGCTTGTTTATTGTGTTGTTATTTCTTTCAAATGCCCATGTTCACAATATGATATTAACTATTTTCCATATTCTATCCACTTAGGTTTTCAGCAGTACTTATCATTTAACATACGGGTATTTTTAATAAGGATGGCAGCTGTCCAAGTAAACTAAACAAAATAATACCTTGAATAAGAGAGGGGGTGGAGGTAACAACGTCCCTGAAGGTAGACAGTATAAATAATCCGGTATGAGTCTTCACCATGGATACCAAAGGTATACAGAGTCCACAAAAATAATAGATTCAAAGAATTCCAAAAAGGTATTTGTGTCCAACACAATAAAAACTCTGTAAGGTTGTATAAATTATATTAACGTTGAGCTTGTTGTTTACATGTTTCTGCTCCAAGCGGAGCAGTCTTCAAAACAAAATTGAACAGGTTTTTGGAATTCTTTAAAATAACGCCTCATGTACATTGACAGTTCAGATGAGTATCATTATTTCAAAGAGCTTGAGCAGCAACTATGTAAATATTTTAAATAAAATCAACAAGAAGATAATTTAGAAATTATTTTATTCTCAACGACACCACCATACTTAGTGACTGCAGCAGGGCTACTGCCAAGAATGACCCCAGACACCACAGGCACTTGTTTCTATCAATGGGGGTCGGGAATTAAGTACTGTATAAGAAAAGGTAGTCAACTAAAAATGTTTGTTGGTAACCATCCTCTCAGTAAAAAATATTACCTTTTCACCAAAACACTTGTACCTTACATCATTCTCTTCATTACACATTTATCTCTCTGATTATACATGTTGTATACATCCTTTGGAGACCTCCAACACGTAAATCATATTCTTATGTATGCAACCGTGTCAATATGGTAGGTAGAAAAAAAGAGTAGTTAAGAAATAAATGTTTATCTATTTAGAATTCAGTATATTTATAAAAAAAAAGAAAAATGCCATCCATGTTTATTTTTTGTACATGGATTAATAATTTCATTAAGGAAAACCAAATATACGATGGACGAGAGATTCTAGAGAGAACTGAATGGAAATGAAAAATCTAAAGAGACACAATTTGTCCATTGGCCAATCACATTCGAGCTTCAATTCACACTGTAGCATTACAACAAAAAACTGGAAGAAGATATAGAGTTAGACCTGTACATCGAAACTTCACACAGTTGCATACATAAGTATACGATTTACATTTTAGAGGTCACCAAAGGATGTATACAACATGTATAATCAGAAAGATCTTATACACCCCCCTGATAGAAACAAGTGCCTGTGTCAGACACGGATAGTGATACAACTATTTTATTTTCACAAATTCAAGGATAAATCCTGGAATTTTGCAATTTTTAATTTTTTACTGGATATTTACAGGCTGGGAATGTATTATTTGAAATTCCCGGGTATTTCCCATTTTCAAGGATGCATGGGAACTCTGATGGTAGGACTGACAAGTTTCAAAACAAATATTTTTTTAAATAACATGTACAGTGAAACCTAAATATAGGGGTCATCCAAGGGAACAGAAAATATTGACCTTTATGTACAGGTGACTCTTAAACACAGGTTCAATTTAGTTGAAGTATGCAGTCAAGGGACTTGAAAAAATTGGCCTTAAACAGGTAATTCTTATATAGAGGTGACCATATGCCTTGTAAATAGAGAACAAAACTCAACCTTCAAATGAAAACAATAGCAACACTTTTGAAGTTAGTGAAGAATTGGCTTTATAGACAAACACACTCCTATGTACTCTGATGTTAATTACATAAGTTCATACAACAATACGATACGGCCCAGGTTTAACTATTTTTTCACATGTAGATTTTTGTTTTCAGTTGACCTGCTTATAAGTCGACCCCTCAACATTTTGACTATTTTTTATAGTAAAAAATTTGCCTTATTAGCGAGTATATAACAGTACATACCAAAATCAGGAATGTTGCTCACCTTGCCAAAACTACCTTTTCCTAATACAGTGAGAAAGTTAAAATCAGTTGCTCTCACAGTGTCTTGCCTGCTTGTATTCTTAGAAACATCTATTGGTTGTGGAGGAGGTCGCTGTATGTAAGAGAAGAAATCAGTTAAAATTTTTAAAAAAAATTTATTGTACGATGATTAATAACAAAAAAGATTAAACAACTTATATAAATGTCTCTCACTGACTCCGATGTTGGCAGAGTTCAGAGTGCAGAGTTCCTTGCTGTGTGAGGAAATCGAAGTAAATCCATGTGTCCAACTTGGCAACCATCATACCATCTCACATACTCCCCTGGCCAATCAGAGAATTGAACCCAGTCGCATTGGTGAGAAGCAAAAGTACATACCACTGAGCTACCTGGACACAGAAGAATTCAGAAATTAAGCAATTATTTTTTATCATGAATATGTACTAATTCCACTAAACTTGGCTCAAAGCAAAAACAAATTAATATCACTCAAATCACTCAAGTCAAAGAATTTTAATTAATTTCAGTAAATTCTGAAATCTGGGCCCAGGTCCATAAAACTATATTCTCAGACAAATCCTTTACTCAACTTCGAGATTTTTCTCAACATGGGCAATGTTGTGGACCATTAAGAAATTCTTAGACAAATTTCTTTCTCAACTGATAAAATAATTAAGTACAATCTGTAGCCGACATAAGTAATTCGTAACAGTGAAAGAGGCTACTCCTATGTTTGCCTTGGGATAAATAAACGGTAATGTCATTGTCTCCCTAGAGTATTTCGAGACATGTCAGGTATAAAAGCAATTGCTCATGGAAAAAATTCTGCACAATGAATTTTTTCCATGAGCAATTGCTTTTGTACCCCGATGATGTTCAAAAAATGAAAAACAATCCATTTATTTAAATATATTATTATTTTTCAGTGAAACTGTAGTCCACTGGATACTAAGTTCATTCCAGAATACTGACTTTGCTGGGGGTGTTTTCATATGACGTAATAGCTCAACAGCTGATAGGCCTACCATGTGCGATTTGGATAGCAAGGAATGATTGTTGTTTACAACAAATTTTTGTTTGAATTCTGATCTTTTTATCAGTGGAATATACCACAGAAAGTTTGAATGTGACTGCTAATATTCGTTCATGACAACTGGAGGTAGCCATTCTACTGTATTTTACATTTTTACCAATTGCTGAATCAGCTGGGAAATGCCGTATCGGTGATGTTTTCGTAAGTATTTCAGTATATAGGCTAGCCCACTAGCAAATCCTTGAAATCAATGGAAACAAGACAAATGCATATTATGTTGTAAAATAACAAACGTTAATTCGTCTGTTTAAAAGATAATTATCGACACCTTTGTTATGGAAAATCTGTGCAGGCCTAATAAGGTATAATATTAATAGGTCCATATGTTGTTATGTAGGTCAATTCAGACTTCGTTATTTACCAGTTGATCATATATTTTATGATGCAAACATGATAGGTCTAACTATATAATGTAGAGTATCCCGTCAATTTACTGAGAAACCTATGAACACTACTTATGTTCGGCATTAACAATACAGGTTGTGATAAACAAGATGGACCTGGGAAGTAGCCTAGTAATTACAGGATTTGAGGTGAAATGAGAGTCGATTTCACACGATGCGAGTGACAAATTGTTTCTGACAGGAATATATGGTGACGGCAAAGCAAGCTGTTTATCAGAGATGCTTGACAAAATTGCACTAGACCTAGCTCTCTTTTTTTCTGTTCAACTTACAGGCAACTCAATAATGAAGCGAATTTTCATTTTTGTGTCCAGTGTGTCTTTTCATAACATGACCTAGATCTATCGCAATATGGGCATGTACAGTATGCTACAGATGCAGGCCTAGTCTTGTGTTTTCAAATTTTTTTTCTGTGATTTTTGTTGTTTTGTAGTATTGAATGGCTTATAAGATTAAATAAAAAAAATATGAAATGAATGTGTGTTATTTTATTCTTTATTGATTCATTCATATGTTCAGAGAAGACTTGTCCGACAAATACATGGTCATGGAAAGGATTTCTAAAATGTTCATGTATTCTTACGCTAAAAAGTAAAACTGTTAAACACTTGGGTCACGTGACAACCAACTTGTGTTATTGAAATATGAATAAAGCCATTCTATATACTTGCAATAAAGGAAATAACAGTCTGTATATAGATATAATCCATTGGCTTTCAAAACCAATGTGATAGTTGAGTGATATAAGTTTAGAAGACCAACACTTCTTTCTCTGTTGGCTTGTTTTGGCCATATGACATTTGTTTACATTAACACTAGGGACAGTGTAAATTTAGTCCAATACATATACCCCAGTGTATGTCCCAAGTCATTTATCTTATCTTATGTACGTGTTCTAATTTACTTGTATCTTAAATATCATTTATTATACACATTATATATATTATATGTATATATTAATGACTTTTGTCATGTATTGCCATTTTTAAAGACGTTTTTAATCTTTTTTAAAAGATATATATCTATTCCTTTTTTATGCCATAAAACGTGTTGCCTATCTGATTTTTAAAGCGTTTATGTTAACTCTTGGTTGGTTATTAGATAATTAATCATAGACTATTGTCAGAAAAATGTTCAAACATAGAAGTTAAGTGAATCAGGACATAAATTGGGACATATGTCCTTGACTTGATTTACACTGCCCCTTAACACACTTACCTCAATTGAGAAAATTATTAAGTCGTTTTATGGTCTGCAAGTTTTCACTTTTTACCCAGATGAGTTATTTATTAACTGTTGAGAATAAAATTTGTCTGAGAATTTTCTGTGTTTATGGTCTCCGGCCCTGATTGGCTAACCAAGCAAAGATAGCATATCTTTAATTTTTCTGCAAGTGAGCCTATACCTAGGGTTGGCATGACATTTTTAAGGCTAGGTGATATTATTGTAAAGATGATCTAAATTTAGGATAAATGCATCTTGCTACAATTTGTGCAAGAACTTTAACTTCCATTAGTTCAGTTCTATGTGACCTTGATTTTGATGATTGATGATGGATCAAGGTCACATCACAGCTTTCAGTAAAAAATATTAACATCTATCACTATGTTTGTAAGTGAAAATCAAAGGACTGAAAGTCCTGAAATTCAAGTCCTTAGTCAAATCTGAATTGGTGAATTTATAAAAGGATATATATCTGTATGTATGTGCAGTTACTGTTTAACCTGGGAATATACATCCTTGATCTACTAAAATCAGAAATTAGTATAAGCTGTCATATACCACATTTATTTGAAAGATAAGAAATTAGTGGATGCTTATTTTTTGATAATGCATCAGTAGAAATTATATACATTTTATATGTTTCCATTGTCATTATAAAACAGCAGACATACAGAGTCGGACTTAGATTTACATGTACAGTCATGTACATGTACATGTCAGACATATATTTGTCACCTAGGCCAAATAAAAAAATACTTCTGGCTCTCATACACTGCCACGCACAAAAAGAAATCGCCGATGAAACCATTTTATTCACATTTCATAAAAAAATCACCGGCGTGCGGCAAGTAAAAATGTCAGTCATTTCAAAAGGCTTAAGTTTAAAAAATGATCCATTTCCTTCTATTTGTAGTTCAAAATGCATTTCTAAAACCCAATCAGAAACTAAAATAATTATTTTAGTGACATTTTAACATGTAAATCTTTACCTTTACTTTACAAAAATGTCACAGAACACATTGTGTGTTTTCTGCTTTTGCTTGCAGTTTATGGAGGAAGTGGAAGTTGGGTTTTAAATGAAAGAACCGATACCGAACGGAACTAAATTTCAGGATGTGTTAAAATGTTACATGTAATAAAAGTGTATAAAAGGTTTAAAATCTGAATTAAATGTAGGTGAATGATAAAAGTAAAATTAGATATTGTAAATAAAAGTTTTAATGAAATACAAAAAAATGGATAGCTATTGTTTTCAAAAATGAAACTTTTGGAATTTGCATTGATTTTTAGACACATAGTAGTTACATTTTGTACAGCTTTGTAAAATAGTAATGATTGATGATAATTATAATGATGCATTTACAATTAATTTTAAATTTCTTGTAGTTTCAAAACATTTTTATGTTTTGATAAATATATAATCTTTTAGCTATTTTATATTTTTTGGATTTTTCATTTTTAAAACCAAGTGAACAAGACAATCACACAATTTTTGTTTCAATTTATTGAAGTTCTCAATAAAAGACATTTTTTGTTACATAAAGTCTTCTTATTTTCTTGCCTTCAAGGTATTAAACAATAATTTGGAAATAAAAAATAAAAATAAAATACCTACCTACTTTGCTAATTTTGGAATGCTAATTGTCTGAGAACCAGAATAAATTTTTTATGTGGCCTTATGTTATTTTCTTCTTTGTTTTATATACAACCAGTAATTTTTCAATGCTGGTAAAATCCAGAATTTTAAATTTGTACAAATCTATGGTAGATCTAGGACAATTTCATATTTCTAAAATATATATGCATTTTTAAATTATCGTGTTTATTTACAGAAATGACAGTATTATTTTGTAAATTCTGTAATTATTCTTTCAGTCTAATGAAATATATCAAAATTTACCTGAAGTAATTTTATTTTCCACAGAATCATTATTTTCTCAAAATAAACAAAAGTATATCTAAATTTCAATATGATTAAAAAAATTAATTCAATTTCCTTCATGTAAACTTAAAATATTTGAAATATTGCTTAAATTAGTGGATTCTGTGTGCATTTAAAATTTGTTGGTTTTATATAAAACAAAGAAGAAAATAACATAAGTGACAAATAATTCCAAAAAGGGGTTTGTGTCCAACACAATAAAAACTCCGTAAGGTTGAATAAATTGTATTTACGTAGAGCTTGTTGTTTACATGTTTCAGCTCCAAGCGGAGCCGTCTTCAGAACAAATGACAGTAGAATTACGTCATGGATACTTGAGTAAATAAACAAAAAAGATGACAGCATAATGCCGCGTAAAAGTCTAATACACATCGCTGTATAGAGTTCATATTAAGTAATGGTATTGAAGCGTATGTGTACAATGTGAAGTTAAATAAAATGCGGAATTAAAGAAGTTGATGCATGTAATCTAAACATGTAGAAATTAAAAAGATTAAATGAATTTTATCCTGGTTATTCTAAATAAATTGTATTTAAATAATCTGTGGAAAGAGTGTGTGTGTCCATATCGATCTATTTATCATGGTTTTATAGTTCATTTTGGCATTCTTAATACTTAGTTTAATATCGTATATAAAGTCCGGACAGTTCCGGGTTTTCTTTTTTTCTTGGAAGTTGGATGACAGTTATTGTTTTCTAGGTGGCTGTTTTTTGAGTTCATTTTCAATGGATGTAACTGCAGTGGCGATAAGTTGATCAATTCGTTCTCTTTCTGTGTCCGAAGTAGTAGGATCTAATAATTCAGTAGCGGTTTGAATATCAGCTTTGACCGCCGAAGCTCTGTGACAAATATTTATGTCTCATGGGTGTTGATCTATAACGATTTTCAACAGCTGGATAAAATGTTGCATTATTCAGTTCCCTTTACTCCCTGATTTTTTAACAGAAAAATGTTTGTTCAACAATATTAAAATTACATTGATATTTGGTATGTAAAACGGAGTAATAAGTGTAGATCGATGTCTGAAATACAAATTGGGTTAAAAAAATTAAACATTGGGTTGAAATGATTTAAAGTCGAGAAACATCCATGGAAACGATGACCATCGTAAATACATCAACTAAAACCACCTGGCTAGACTTTAAAACTCTATTACTGGCAGGAATCATGCAATAGCTGGCTGCATTGATGTTTGTGTTATCCGACCAGAACCAGGATAAAAGCAAACTGGTCTTTTATTCTCACCAATGAACAAAATTTACAGCACACCAGTGCCCAGGAAAGCATCTTACTTGATGTCAGACATTAACGGTTTAATCCTGAGTTTGTCTATTATTACTTTCACAAGTAAGCTTGAAAAATTAAATAATCTATCAGTTACGTAAAAATTCATGATGTATGAATAAAAAGGAAACGATGATCGATCCCAGTTTCTAAATAACGCAAATTAAAATCGGTATCAATGTCAAAATCAGCAAAACTGAACTGAGGGAATTCCCCTTTTCAACACGTGCCCCATGCAACGTGACTACAATAATTCATCACAGCATTTTCGACTGTCTTTGTTGTTGAATTTTAGTTTCAATGAGTTTTCAAATTCAAAGATACGGTGTCCTAGTTCAGGAATTATAAGGAGAGAGTATGCGAATGAAACAAAATTCAAATTAGACACAAAGAGGTATTTTAATGGTTGAATCTTAGGTAACTACTTTCTACAGCGCTAGTAGTAGTTTGGCAAATCCTATGGCACATTGATTTTTGAACAGGGAACCTGATGATGCTTAATTGAGTACACGGAAAAACCCGAGGAGTTCTGAGCCTGTCATAGCAATAAGGCCTTGCCCTAAAAACATAAAAAATTATTTGTGTAGTGAAAAAAATGTATTTTAAAAAGGTGCCAATATTTTCTTATCTTTAACAATCTTGAAATTCCTAAACTCATCAACCCCTGAAAAACAATGTACTTTTCTATAGATCAATGACTTAGACCAGTCAAAATGTGTCTTTAGGAGTGACAGAGTTAAGCTGGAAGTACAAAGTTTTGTAAACACATGATACAAGTTTTGCATACCGGCAAACTTTTTTTTATTTCTATAATGTCATGGCTAACATCATCCGTAACTGGAATCCCATAAAATTCCCCTTCTTCCTGACTCAGCAGCTTGTACCATCCTTTAGCAGGTTCCTTCATTATTTCTGAAATTCCAAAGGACAGCGACCCCATAAAGTCATTCCTGGAAGTTCTGTCCCAGTCCCATACTTCAATTGACAGACGTTTGGCTTGATCTTCTGGAGACAGGTCACTGAAAATATAGAATAATAATGCTAGGTGAACTAAGATATGATATTGCTCAATGTATAAAGATATGGCTAGGTGAATTAAGATATGATATTGCTAAGAGAATAAAGATATAATATTGCTAGGTGAATTAAGAATTATTTGCATAAAACCATATCATGTCATTTGCAATGCTTGCTAAAGGTTCATTTATGACAAAATTTCAATTTCATTCACAGTCTTTGAAAGAAAACTAATCTGGTTTATGAGAAGATGTATGCTTGCTTACTTGCTTGCTCTCTCTCTCTCTGACATATATTCAATATGTCAGCATTCATCAAAATATCTAATAACTAAGCATACATGATCATGACATATCTGCAATTTCGAGCCAAACCTTCAAAACCAGAATTTGCTCAAATTCATTAATTTGTGTGTATAAAAAACAAAAAAGGAATTTGATCAAACTGATATGCTAAGCTATTAATATACACATTTACAACTACTTCCTATTATACAGGAAAGTAAACTTTGTACACTTCAATCAAATATCTCTTTCTCTAGATAGATAGATATTCAGCAAATTTAGTTAAATGTAATCACATTTTACAGAAATTAAAACACTTTTAAAGGATGTGAATTCTACCTTAAACCAAGTGTGGTAATCAAAGATGTCAAAGCTAACCTCAAATGAATTTATTTTACATCCTTCCATGAAAAGTGAATTGACAAATTTTCTCAAATTAGCTTAGGTTCCAGTCCACTCAAGCCCAATCTGTCTTTAAGAGAGATAAGGGTTTCTAGTATGACAATCTCAATTCTATTAGAAAAACTCATTATTTTTGTGTTACTTTGTGTTTGTGATTGAACATTTTGTCTGGTAAATTATTACTTACAAGGTCAAAAAAAATCAAACTAAAATTTAGTGGGTTTAAAAGGTCCAAGGTTAACTTGAAAGACTTTCAAAGACAACAAGGTCAAGGGTGTTTCAACGCATGTGTAACTTATTGTTTTGTGAAAATTAAATAGAACACCAAACTTTGTTTGACTATTAAAATGGTACTTTTTCTTTCTTTTCTTCTTCAGTTTAAAATAATTCCACTTTGAAATTTAAATATTAAAGTCAAAGGTCAAGGTGAAAAAAAGGGCAAAGTCAACTAATGTCATGTTCTGTCACCATATGATGATACAACATGATATTGTGTACATTTTTCTCACACTAGAGCTAATTGTTGATGCAGACAGGCAGATGACCAGACAGACAGACATCATCAATTCGTAGGCCAGTATTTGCCTCGAAATCCAGCCAAAATTTTACTTTTAGGATTATTATCCAATGTATTTTCACTTACAATGCGAAACATTCCTTCCATATTGGATTGAGCGTTGCTTTTATGGTTTTCGTCTTCTTTTTGGTCTTATTGTTATCTTCTGGGATTAGCTTAACTTTGACGTATGGATCGGCTAGACCATTGGGGTCCATTGGTATTAGATTTCTAGCTTCTATGACTGAAATTAAAAGCAAGCAAAGATAAACATCACTTAACTCCACTTGACCAATTAATTAGAGTGGTTTTACTATCAGGGAGAGCCATCAAACCAGTTCCTGCAGTAATTTACCATCCTTATTTAAAGGTGGTATGTCAAATAATATCATGAAATTCTATCTAATATCTTTTTTACCATAAAACATATCAATTCACTGAAAATAATTCAATGTATTATTTTAGTTGTGTGTGTGTGTGTGTGTGTGTGTGTGTGTGTGTGTGTGTGTGTGTGTGTGTGTGTGTGTGTGAGTGTGTGAGTGTGTGTGTGTGTGTGTGTGTGTGCACTTACATGACAAATTTAATTGCATTTTCCCTTCCATTGATTCATTTTTCGTTATGGTAGTGATCTCTGCACCAATTTGGAATTTTTTTCATCAAATTGGGGATGAAAAGCACATGTATTTTGCATTGGGAATGTGGCCAAATATTGGCTCATGATTGCTCATAGAAAAAGGCCTGCATAACTCTGGTAGACAGTGCCAATTGTTAGCCATAATAAAACTTCTAGAACTCATTGATAATACAAAGCAACATACAAAATTTTATTGAAATCTCTAAAAAAGTAACAAGTTACTTGACAGAGAGCAAAATGTTGCAAAAATACTTGATTTGATTTGAATTTAAATGTGTTTTAACCGCTTACAGTGGTTAAGTGGTAGAGCATTCAACTTGCAAGTTGAAGGTCCTGGGTTCAATTACCAGACCGATTACCTGTTTATAAAGGCCAGTTTTTTCAAGTCTCTAGACTGCATACTTCAACTAATTTAAACCTGTGAATAAGCTCCCATTCAGTTACACAGTTCAATATAAGAAAATCATTATTTTACAGTGAAAGACCACTCTCATGAAAGCCCATATTCCAAAAACCATGCAGTTAAACAATTCTTTGAGTAAAACCTCTTTTGAGAGACCACCTATTTTCAAAGACCACATTTTCAGTGGCATAAGGGGTGGTCTTTCAAGACAGGATTTACTGTATTATAAGATTAAGTTTGTTTTTAGACATGCAAGTCCCTGATCAGATTGTCAATATGAAGATGAAAACTGAAGCTGAATAGATGACAAGTCAAGAGATGACAATTTGTTACCTGCATTTACTGAAAATCTTTTGTTTTAACTAGCTAAAAATGATCACAACTGACAAGTACATGTCATGTTAATAAAGTGAAAACTGGCTTGAGTGACCACCCTTTCTGCCACTGAAATGTGATCTCTAAAGACAGCTGAATTTGGCCTTAAAAGACAAGTGGTGTTTCACAAAAATGGTCTCTGTTCCACTGTAAAGTATTATTGAGGCAAAGAAACTAAAGATTTTGCCCAACATCATAGCTTTCATGAAATTCATACTGGATACATAAAGAATAAAGATAAGTTGGATCTTGTCTGTTAATACGCCCCTCCATAACAAATGTGTCTACCTACACTTAATCTATTCTCCTCTATCAATTATGGTATGACTGCAGTCTGTTGCCAATAAAAAATTTGGTATATGACAAGCAACTTTTGTCTTAAAAGTAAAAAAAAGAGTATATTTCTGAGTTTTTAAAAAATAGCAATATTGTTATGCATGAAATGTACACACAGACATGTAATCCAATCAATTGAAAAATTGCCTATCACACAGATCAGTTGCCTTAGAATAACACATTCAATTGGCTTTTACTCATTTCTTCTAAGACTTTCAAAAGATGATAGAAAAAATCTATCTAAAACCCATTAACAACATCATAAAATTCTCTTTAACCTTTGCGTTAACATCAATGGAACAAAACATGTGAAATAATTCTTCAGACCCTATCAATCACAGCCACACCAGCAAACTGACATCAAATCCTATGTATAGCAGGTAAGCAATAACCTATTCTAGGAACATACCAATATTATGATATTCTTGTTAGATAAACAATCTGGTTTTTCATAATCTATAAAATCATTGGATTTCTAAATGCAGAAATCAAATATCAGGGTTAGAAATGAGTTTTTTTCACTTTGCATTTTTATCACTGCATTGACAAGCATAATTGTGATCAATATTTTGTTAACAGTGGAACCTTGAGAGATGGTGTCCCATGAGATTGGTCACTTAAGACAGATTTCATTGGACTACTATGTTGTCATAATCACTATAGCCTATTAAACCAAATCTAAGGAAAGTGTTACAACCTGTGAATAGTGTTTTATGCCGCACTCAATCATTTTTTAGTTACATGGTGGCGGCCAGTTTTTTGGATGGTGGAGGAGAAAACTGAGTTACAATGTACCAGGCAAGAGACCAACAACCTTCCACCAGTAAACTGCTAATCTTTTTAACAAAAATCAGCTTAGGTTCCAGTGGGGCTCAAACTTGTGTTGATAAAAAAAATGAGAGACTTCATGGTTCAAAGTGGGATGCTCTAACTTACCACTCAGCCAAAAAGACCACCACCCCGCTGAAAGTAAACTGGCTAACTTCTCATAAAAATCTGGTTAAGTTTCAGCGAGCTCAAACCTGCACCGAACATAAGTGAGAAACATCATGGTTCAAATCAAGATGCTCTAATGCAAGGCCATGGATGCCCCCACAGGAAAGACACCTTTCTACTTAATTTGAACCATTTCCCTAATGTTGTATGAATTCTATGAAACCTTTCTTAACCAATTCACCTCTAAATACACATTTGGACTAGCTTAATCTATTGATTTATAGAAGAGTCCTTTGTTATCCAGGGGTTGATAAATCAATATGAGATTCTTATACAATCATGCAAGTGTTGTATTTGTATTGATAGACATTACAAATTTTAAGTGATGATTCTAATTTGAGTGCTATAAAAGTTAAAAAAGCAGTTATTTCTTAATGTAATACTCATTAATATTATTTGATACCTACTAATGTATATAATGAATATATCAAGTGACAATAAATCGGGGGACCCTAATAATAACAGATACCATAGTAATTAAAATGGTAAATCTGTCCTACAACAAAGATAAATGTTTATTATTACTAAACTACCCATAATACTACCCATAATACCAATCTGTTTTTATTATTAATTCTATACAAACTCGTCAATGCAGACTATGCCAATAACATCGGCCCGTCGGTCCTGACTGACAAAAAAACGTTCGGACCGATGTTCTTCTCCCAATTTCCGAACCGCATGACCGATGCCGTTTTGAGTAATTGTTTTCCTTCGCCAAGTCATTACTTGTTCATAACAAAGCTCTAAATAATTTGCAGATGTGACCATTTTTAAGTTTTGGCGAGTGTTTACTTGCAATCAATTGCATATCGCAACTAGTTTCTACTGAACCAGAAATCGAAAGTTTTCCGTTTTCACTCTGAACTTACATCCACGAAATCAATGTCAGCTATGCCCTTTACAACAATGCATTTGACTATTCAGTTCGATAAATTAGAGCGTTTGACTCACATTGATTACTGTCAAAAAAGCATGTTGTGTGCTGTCACATCTGTATGACTTTCAACTTAAAACTTTCCAAACAGAACAAGGTGATGTTTTCTTTAAATCAGTGAAACATCTTGGTTAAAGAAATACTCCTGTCGAAGAGGAGACAGACGCTTGCTTTGTAAATTCTGTCCAAATGCAGACTATCTATACGTTGTATCGGCCGTTAAAAATTAAAAAAAAAAGAAATTTAAGTTTGAAATAACAATATGAAAAATGTGGGCTTATAAACACTCCTGGCCTGAGCGAAAAAAAGGAATAAGCATCATTTATAACGGTTAGAATATATATGTAATAAAGTCAAGTCAGTTTAAAATAAATGTGTTTTCTTTCCTTTCATTTGTTTTTGTTTGTTTATTGTTGTTTAACGTCCCACTCAAGAATATTTCACTCATATGGAGACGTCACCAAATGCCGGTGAAGGGCTTCAAATTTTGGACACTTACGGACATTGAGCAGTGAGGGTTCTTTAACGTGCCGACACGTACTGTGACACGGGACCTACAGCTTTTACTGTCTCATCCAAAAGATAGGAAACCAACCTGCCGTCGGCGGGACTCGAACTCACGACCTCACAATTCAGAGTCGAGCGCGCTACCAACTGAGCCAGGCCGGCTCCTTTCATTTCATGATCATTATGCGGAAAAATGTTTTCAACACACACACATATATACATACACACACATATATATATATATATATACATATATATATATATATATATATATATATATATATATATATATATATATATATATATATATATATATATATATATATATAAAATCCCTGGCTAGCTAGTAAAACTACTGGTTCACATGAAAAGTGATTTTCTTATTGTTGTAGAGCACTGCATGTCAAAGTGACTGTGTCTGCATGATCAGGATTCCATCAAGGCTATTTTATAATTGTGGTTTATTGATTAACCTCATAAATTTTTTCGGACTGACAATATTCAGTTCGGACCTGTGTGGAACCAAAAGAATTTGGCGTAGACTGTTAATGTAGTTCGGTGGCAGATTATGCTATTTTCATCAGCTTTATAGTCTAAACATCGCAACTCCAATTCTTATGAACTCACCTTTATAACCTTTGATTGGTAACCACAAATACACTAATCTTTATATCATATTTTACCAGAAATATCTTGGTATGAAACTGAAATATTTTCTGAAACTGATTATTAGTGTCTATTTCAGTGGTTTTAAAAGTACAGAGGTTATAAAGTACAAGTTATCCATGTAGTTGTCATCAAACTTTGGGTATTTTCCCATTAAATTCAAAACAAAATTAATTATTTGGGGGGGGGGGTCCATATTTAACACATTTAACAATTTTTTTTCCAATATGGTGGTGGCCAGTTTAACTCATTCATCCCTAAAGACACATTTGGACCAGACTAAGTCATTGATTTACAGAAGGTTCCATTGTTTTTCAGGGGTTGATTAGTTAAATACTAGAGGATATAGTTTTGGTTACAAATTACAAAGAAAACTTATCTCAAGTTTATGTTATTTGCACAAGGCTGGTCCTTCTTTTTGTCCTTTTTGGCCCCTTAGCCACCCTGACCCTAACTCTATGTGTTTGGTTAAAATTGGCGTGTTACCCTGACGTCAATCAGTTTTTAGTTATTAAGCCATTTTTATTAAACTGTACCCATGTTATTGAAGTGATCCCTAGTGGCTCGTCTACAGATTTCCATTTCCTTTTACTGTTTTAGTGTTAAGCAAAATGTGAAATTTGATTACCTTCAACAGTTAGTTTCCCACTGGCTATATTGACTATGAGCTCCAGTCTCCCTCGTCTCTCGGTGTGGTCAATGCCACAAAGTCTTGGAACATTCTTTTCGCATCGTTTGTGTACATTCATATCACATGCTGTGGAGAGAAAAAAAAGATTAAATTTTACAAATATACTCTATTTATGTTTAATCTCTCTCTCTTTCTCTCTCACATACACACACACACACGTCAACTGATCATACTTATAATATTGCTGAAGGGTGGAACTAGTACAGTGGAACCTTACAATTAAGACCCCTAACTGACTGACTCAAAGTTGTCAGATCAGCATGGTGGTCTCTTAAGTAAAGGTCTGTGATACTTTAATATTTTTCTAGACAATTTCAAGAGACTGAGTATTTACAGACTTAAATGTGAGGGGGTCTCCATGGTGTCTCTAAACTGAGGTCATCTTTAAGTGAGGTTCTATTGTACAGTGTAAATTGCTGTGAAGTTACAAAATGGAAACTGTAGTTAAAGGGAAATGTTAGAAGTTTAGAAAGAATACTAGATGTTTTTGTGAAACATGACAAAGTCCAAAGAAAATTATCAAATGTTAAGGGCAGGGTCATTAGGTCAATCTTTTTGGTCTCAAAAGAAAGGTCTTGTCACAGGGTATACACATGTAAGTTTGAAAGTCCTATTACTTACTCTATTCCAAAGTTATAGTCATGGTTAAAGTTTTTGCAGACAAACAGACAGACAAATCAAAAACTGTATGTCCACAGATCATCGATTATGTGGGAATAAAAAATTCTGTATGGTTTTTACATGTAGGTTTTGTAAGCTGCAGTCAACAGCTCCCTTCAGTTGAACAGTGGCGCTGAAGGACAACACGATTTGCTATGCCGTTTGACCAATGACTTTTCTCATGTAAACTGGTCAACTTTTCCACAAATACAGCTTAGATTAAAGTTGTATGCTTGTTTTGATGGTGTGTTATGTCATACTCAATAATTTTTCAGTTATAAGGTGGTTGCCTGTCCCCTAACTGTCAGTAATTTTTTTTGAAATATCAAGGAACATGAAACATTTCTCAAAACTGTCAGTCACTGCTTTATCATACCAAAGAATATACATGAACCTAATTTTAGAAATGTCTTCACTTCCCCAAGCTGTCAGTAATTGTTTTGAAATATCAAGGAACATGAAACGTTTCTCAAAACTGTCAGTCACTGCTTTATCATACCAAAGAATATACATGAACCTAATTTTAGAAATGTTTTCACTTTATTTTTGGCCGATGTCTTCCGATTTCATTACTGTTAATGAACTACGATATATCGCTGTATTTTACCTTCAGTACGATGCACGGTACGATGTTGTATTGCCACGATATTTTCTTGATTTATCCGTTCCTGGTTTTAGACTCTGTATACTCTATTTCCGGTTTTCCGGTAAACAGTGAAAAGCAGTTCACCCACGAGGAAAACGGATGAACTTGTGCCCCCATGGCACCTTCGTCATACAAGTCGCCGATATGGACTCACTTGGGATTTCCAAAGCTACAAATGTCAGGGGGCTCAACGTAAGTTTGAAAAACTTGCACCACTTGTCATCTTTGTAACACAGATATACCTACACCAATGATACTAGAGCTAGCCTTACTTTGGTTATCTCACTGTTTAAACCTCTAACATTGTTGGAGTAGGATATACCTTACAAAGCTGATGAAACCATGAAGTGTCGTTTGACATGAAACAAAATCATCCAAACGTATATTATGAATCAAAGCCTAAAATTAAAATAAATTGTAGATTCGCAGGAGCAATGTAGTTTGCAACAACCAGTGAACACAAAGTTGTCAATCAGTTCGCGGAGGGCCAAGGCTATTTCAAAAGCAATAGCTCAGTTTCTTGTGACTTATTTATGACCTTTCAGTACTTTCAGTTTCAGTGATGGTTTTCAGAAAATTTATTAACATTTTTGAGCCACAATATGATGTTCCTTCTCAAATATATTTCTCCACAAATGTAGTCACTAATTTATTTAACAGGATATATCAGTATATTAATCGACATTAAAAGTAAACAACACAGAATAAACAGGATAGGTGAAACAAAAACTTTAATTTTTAAGCACACAGAAATGCAATGATGTCATCATTGAATTTTCAACTTAGTTGTTTTATTCCTGTGTATTGTAAATGTGTCGTGGGGTACGAATCGCAATATGTATCGCATCGTCATTACAGTGTATCCTTGCAGCCCTAATATACATATATCACTAAAATGACTATATAACAAAATGAAAGTCATTGTATCTATTGCTTAGATCCGACACCCTTGGATATATAGTGTTGTTGGTTTTAGTGAGATATATATCAGGGCTCAACACTAAGGCACGTCCGACTGACCCTGATTAGTAAAAGATTGGTCCGGTCTAGTTAATTTGTGTCATAGTAGCCCGACTGGTCGGGTTAAAAATATCACTTCAAACAGACTGAAGATCTATTATTAAAAAAATTGTTGTGGAAAACCATTTTGTCCTTTTTGTAATTTATTTACTGATAGTGGGACATTTATTTACATTACCAGTGATTGTGATAATAGATATGTCGCTGATATTATGTGCCGTATAGACTTACTTTCATTTTGTCAATTTTGTCACCATATAATGTAATACGCCCTCTGGTGAGAGATTGATATATAAAATAACCGGAATGACAGTAATATTACCAGGATGACGCATAAAGCCATTTGAATGACATATCAGATTATGTTTTCTGGTACTTTTCTTTTTTGATAGTTTTGTTTGAATTGAGTCACGGTATCTCTAATAAAGCAGATCAACTTACGATTACTATCGATATCTGAGTGACTGATGACGGCTTCTTTATAGTAGTGGAGGCATAACTAGAGATGAGGGTGTATCAAAGAAATCAAAGGGCAGAACAGAAATCAGAATTTATTTTACAATAATTAGGCCTAAAAGAAAATTTCAAAAGAAATGACATGTATGTTTTATACTGTAACAAAATATGCTTGTATTTCAAAAGAAATGACATGTATGTTTTATACTGTAACAAAATATGCTTGTATTCCAGTCCTACTTATCAGAGTTAGTAGGCTTGAGTACTCTAAAGATTATATGGAATTATTTCAATCATGAAATAATTCACTAATTTCTTTCTGTACTTATTTGTTTTTTATGTTATTTACAAAATCAGTTAAAGCAGTAAATAGCATTTAATGGTGCAGCAATAGCTAAAAATGAGACATAGATATGCAAAAGTCCTCTGCCCGTCATCAAGTTCATCGGGCAGTTTATGAAATTAATATGTGAGCTATATTTTAACACCTATTAAAAATTAAAATATAGTGTTTTCATTATACCCTTAAAATCTCTAGATCTAATTGAGTAGGATATGAAACTCTGGAAAAGAGATATCAGATAGATATGATGTAACCGAGTTCAGGTCTAGTGATGTTGAGGTCAGGTCTAGTAAAATTTTCTGGTACTGGTCCAACTGGTCGTTCTTTTTAAAGTTAATGTTGAGCCCTATATATATATATATATATATATATATATATATATATATACACACACACACACACCGTATTTGTCCTTGAAAGGGCTCCTGCTCTAATAAGAGTGCCCCTGGATATTTTTTTCATCTAGTTATACTGACTGTTTGAAAAATGTTTACCTATTTATTTTTAATTACCGCCCGACATCATCATACCTTTTTCTTTTTGGTGCAATAAATATCAATTATACCCTCAAAATTGCAAAAAGAACACAATTTAACTACGTTGTAAGCAATACTTTGACGTTCATCAACAAACGAAATGAGACCAGTGATACATTTTTTTCTTTTGTTCAATAATTGTCAATTAAAATGTATTAGCTATCAAAAATAATAATGCTTATCGTATTTTTTTCTAAGAAGAAACATGAAACTTGTCCAATTATTTGTTTGCTCTGTCACTTTATAAAACTGAATTCAGGTTGGGATTTCAACCAAAGCATTGTTACTCAATCTTCCCCAATTTGTCTACTGTTGTCATTTTACACTGTCAGCAATTACCAAAATCTCCCATAATACCAGTCTTACACTTTGAATGTCAGAGATCACATTAAATCAAAGAAATTGTCCAAATTGTCAGTTTCAATGAAGCATATGTGTAAGGCATATATCATTCATAGTCATAACGCCTGTTTCCTGATCTCGCCTGTTTCCGCCTGTTTCCTGATCTCGCAGTTCAAACAGTAAATCTTGATGAGAGCGAGTAACAAAATTTGCTACATTGTTTCTTTTCCACTGTTAATACATCAGACATGATTACAGAGTAAATAATTCAGTACAAGCAGCTGTATACATTGTAGATAACTTTGCATAGCCCTGTACTACAATTACCCCTGCATTTATATGTACACACACACATATAGTGTTGTTGGTTTTTTTGTGCATTGGTGTGTGTGTGTGTGTGTGTGTGAGCGCGCGCGCACACGCCTGCATGTATATACACACCATATAAATGATCTAACAAATACCTCAGCTTCTAATGAAAGTCAATAACTGGTACAGAATATAATCATGTGTTAGTGAGTATGTTTTCTGCTTGGATTCACCTATAAAACCAAGTCATACATGTCAATTCTTTCATTATACTAAATATCATAATATTTATGCTCTATTCACCTATAGGTTCAAGAACTATGGTAAAGTCTGGGAAATCAGTGACAATCAAATGTCCAGCATTAGCCGCAGCAAAGCAATGGTATTAATTCCAAAGATAACATTTCTGATATATGTATCAAGAAAAATATTCTCTTGCAATGAGGAGTTATCGTACTGTACAGATTTGGTAAATATTCGCCATCTCTTAATTGTCTTGATTTTCTTTCATCACAGGGTATTTACATCAGCGACAACTGTAATCGGCTAAAATACTGACTTAAGTACCAAATTTTGTCGTTTATTGTTATACTAACAATCCCATTTTCTCGGAATTACATCAATTAGACAACTTAACAGGGATCGGTAATTGATGTGTGGCATTTGGGTCATCTTTATTTCGTTGTTGTGATATATATATTATCAGGGTTTTCTAAGCATTGTGAACATGATACACTGGCCTGTTACTGACAATGTTCTTTTAGAATAACTACAATTGGGAGCTTTTTGAAAATGTCATGTAAAGGTCGGAAGGAAATATGTTAAGTCTTGTCGCATTTAGCATAAGATTGATCATCAGAGTGTAAGATTGATCATCATAGTAACATAACAGTGTTGGTGATATGATCACAATTATGTTTATTACTGTTGTCGATTTCTTTTTACTTATCACCTCCTTCCATTACTTTTCATGCCTCCAACATAAAGACCAGAGGCACATTATCTAATACTAAAGAAGGGTGGAGGACATGTCATAAAAAATCAAAGATCAAGGGCACACCAAAACTTTAAAAAGACCAAAGGCATGCCAAGATAAAAGATCAGGAGCACATCCAAGATCAGTACAAATGCATTTTTGTTTTTAAACACATGTTAATTTTTCCATCAGCTAAGAAGAAACTTGGCAATACACAGTGGAACTTGAATGACAGGTGTCTCTCAAAAGAGGTTTGATTTAAAGAATGATCTAATCAAATGGCTTTTAAATTGTGGTCTCAGAAGAGAGGTGGTCTTTCATGGGAGTAGTCTTTTAACCCTTATCACGCCAGTCAGTTTTCAGGTATCATGTCACTCAACGCCAAATTGACCTCACAAAATGAGGTAAAATTTGAAAAATCCAATGTAGATCTGTAAAGCTGGAAAGTTGCAGCTGATACAATGAAAAACTCATGTGAACTATTCTCATTGGTAATTGTAGAAGATATTTTCTAGATTTAATGGTATAATAGGAGGACAAATAAGCCAACAAATCAATTTAAAAGTCTAGAAAATAACTTTATTCAATTTACTATTAAGAAATGTAGATTGCCTTTAAAATATGTAGATCTAATATGTGCTACTGGAGTACTGCTATTGGAGTACTAACTATATCACAGCTTTCTTAAGCACTCTATTCACAATATAGTTAAATTAAGAAACACATGAGATATAAGAACATTGCTGTACATACAACTGAAATAAAATCTAATATTTGTCATGATATGAACAACGTTATCATGAAATATAAACGCTTGATATCTTGCATGTGCCATGGCAAAATCACTTGCCAAAAACATTATTCCAACATCCCAATTGTCTTTGTTGATTATTAATTTAAGTTCAAATGTTATTCAGTATAGAAACCTAATAAGTCATGTAGTTAATTATCTATGAGTTTTTTCATTTACAGATATTTTGATGAAATATTCATTAAGAAAAAATGAAATCAATGTCAATAATCACAAAAAATAGAGTAAAATTATACAATTCTTATTCAAGCTTTTACCATAAATCATACATTAAAAATTCAAATTTCCAAATTGAGGCATATTTTATCTATAATAATATTACACCATGTTGGAATTGTAGTTACAACTACAATGTATTTTTAATATTTATAATAATTTACAACAGCCCCTTTATCATGAAATTATTTTGTTTTTGGAGTCAGTGTAACTTAAGATATATGTATCAGTATACTACAATTCTTCAAAGATCCAATGTTCTATATTAAAAACTGGGTATATCGCCTGTTGAAAAAGTTTTGTGAAATTACTAATTCAAACAGTCTGGAAAAATCAAACACACACACTAAAACAGTAAACACAGATTTTTTTGCCACTTGGCCTTTATCAAGTGAGAGACAACTGAGCAAGATTACTGATACAGGGGATTACTTAGAACAAAGCTTAAAAAGGAGATCAGTGGGAATTATTTGATATGATCTCTTGCTTTGTCAATCACTTCATAAAGGCCATGGGGCTGTAAATTTGTGAAATTAGAGCCTGTTTACTTTTTTGCATATGTGTATATATATATATATATATATATATATATATATATATATATATATATATATATATATATATATATATATATATATATATATATAAAGTTTGAAGGTCTAGCATGAGAAAATGTAGATGTTAACAAGTACTGAAACACCACAATTATTCCTCAATTGTAGTAGGATGCATTTCACGATATGCCCTCTCGTAATCTGCTGTAGTGTGGTAAAATTCAAAACACAAAATGAAACACCACATGGTTCACAACAAAATGCTGTTTGTTTTCTTTTAATGCCCTCTCTATTTTTCACACTTTCATTAGAGACGAAACAATCCCTTACTGGCTTGCTCCTTTTGGCTCCTTCTTTAGCTTTATTCCAAGCAGGGACAATCTATCAATTGCGTCAGTTTTACGGCCTTTCTTATGTGGGCGTGGTGCTTCAGTAGCGCTCTGTATCAGTAATCTTACTGATATTTCAGCGCCAGCAGATTCCCCTTTCTGCGAAAAATACCATCCTGCAACCCAAGTTTAACATTTCCTTTCTGGAAAACTTCAGGAATATTCCTACGGTTAACTCTCACAGTGCCACAAGCATATGTATCATTGATATCAAGTTCTTCAAAAAATTCAGGTGACATATAACAGTTATCCATAAATATATATGGTGACCAGTATTCAAAAGACCAGAGGATGTCAATGATCCAAGAACAGTCATGGATGTAAGTGTTAAATCATTTGGACAGTTAGTAAGTTCTGCCATGGTTTCATTTTCAGCTCCTTTACCAGTTTTAATGGAGGAGGAGAGAACTTGGTTACTCAGGGAGAGATTGTTGGCCTTACACAAGTAAACTTGCAAACTTTCTCACAAAAATCCGTTTGGGTTCCAGCAGGACTCTGCAGTGACAAGAAGTGAGAGATATCAGTTTAAAGAGTGATGCTCTAACCACTTTTGTCTTGGAGTCCCCCAGTGCAGGCCGAATGTGGAAAATTAAATTACATGGTGTGAAAAGAAAACCTGTATTGTATTGTATTGGTCTAGGTGAGGTTAATAAAAAATAAAGTATATGTATACTGTTTAATGGGAAATTTCAGATTTACCGCATTAATGATTTAAAATGATAAAACTTATCTACAATGAGGAATTCAGAGTTTTTGAAATTCACTGGTCTTGCCAGAAGAAACTAAATTTTACAAAAGTCCAGTGAAATCTATCTGATAACTGGTCCAAATGACCAGTAATTTTCCATTTCATTTCAATTGTGTATATATACAGACCAGTAAAACATTTTTCTTTGACCAGTGAAATTCCTTTATTCACTGGTCTGATTGACCAGTAATTTTTTTTTTTAATTTCAAAATGTCTGGGAATTAAATGTTACCGATATCCAATTTTAACAATCTCAATACCTTGCGAAAATTTCTGCTTATACAGTAATTTAAATCAATTTCTCTCTCTCTCTCTCTCTCAAATGTTGCATCTGGTAAATTATTACTCTCTCTCTATCTCTCTCTCTCTCTCTCTCTCTCTCTCGTTTGATGGAACAATAAATTCCTCATAAACTTATCCTTAAAGATGTATTTGGACAACCATAATTTGCATCAAAGGTCACTTTATACAAATTGTCTTCTGAAAGAATGAATGGTACAAAATGGAATGAAATCCAGTCCTTATTTTCAAATGAAGTACCCACAGGTCGATGCAGAACACAAAATGTCAGTTTGACAGAAAAAGCAGAATTTTCTCTGTTGCAATGTAAGACAAAGATAATCTAATACAGTTTTTCAGATAAAACATCAATTACATCAGAATTAAGCAAATTTATCACGAAACATTTTGTTTTCTGACAATAATCAGTGCTCTACAATGCGACCAAATCACACGCAAATGCGACCATTTTGTAGGTTTTGGCAAGTGTTTATCCTCATTCAGTCACCACATTGCGACCAGTTTTTTCCCCAAGCCGGAAATCAAAAGTTTGTCCGTTTTCACTGTGAAATTGAATTATCGAAATCATGGTCTGTTATGCGCTTTACAACAGCCAATTTGGTTATTCAGTTTCGATAAACTAGAGCATCTAACTCACGTGGATTACTGTATAAAAACACGTTGTATGCTCTCATGTTTTCGACTTGAAATTTTCCTAACAGCACACGATGACATTTTTATTTTCTCAGTCGATTTCAACAGAAGCATCATTAGACACTACTAAGTTTAAACGATCTTACAATATGCTAACGATACCGTTTTAATTCTTGATGGGTCAGAAAAATCATTAACAGAAACTATTGTAGAATTAAATAAATTTTCACAAATGAATTGTTTTGCTAAAATCAAAGTTAAATTAACAGAGTTACTGTAATTTTCACAGAGTTTTTTTTACCAAGTATTATGATTTCTTTATCCAAATTAACATATAATTGACAATATGTATCCAGCCAGGCAAATAGCTCGCTCCAAAATGATTTTGTTATGTTACATGTAAAAAACAAATGAAGAAGACTTTCTTCCTCTGTATTGCAAAAAGTACACATATTAGAGTCTGAAATGTGCATTTTGAATAACAATTTATTGGTTGGTAAAATACGGTGTAATAATCTGTATTGGAACCATCGAATTGTAGTATCAATAGTTACTGAAAAAGGCATTTTATTTACACATTTTTTGTTGGTTTCTTCCTCCTCGATACCAAATTCATCACACCATTTTGTTATATAAGTATTTTTAACTATTAATTTACTCATAAAGATATCATATACTGAGGTTTTATAATTCTTATTTTTAATTAAAATCTTAAGATATTCAGGAATATGAGGTAAAGTGATTTGAAAATTGTCATGTCTGGCTTGTGGCCATTTCCTCAATATACATTGTTTTATTCCGTAGAATGTTGTTAGGGGTGGGTAAAATTCATATTTTTCACAAAATTCTTCATACGATAATAGAGCTCCATTTTCATTAAATAAATCATAAATGTAAATTATCTGATTTTGAACCCATCTCTTGTAATTCACTGTTTTATTATCAATTTTGATATTAACATTATGCCATAATTCTTGATAAATGAAACTTTTGCTATCTGCATTTTTATGTTCACATTTTCTGAATTCATAAAAAGATTTAAGTACATCCTTCCAAAATGCGTTAATGGTATGATTATATGTTATTATCTTTTTAATATATTCTGGACCTGTTTTCAAAAGAGTGTCTAGAGTTGATTTTATGTTGCTCTGAAATAGCTCTAATAGAATGGAATTATTAAGAATAAGTCTGTTCATTCATTTTAATTTCAAAGAATTTATAAATACAGAAACATTTACCATTTTCAGACCCCCATCCTCATATTTCTGATAAAGTTGATTTCTTGATATCTTATCATTTTTATTATTCCAGATAAATTTGAAAAAAAGTTTTTCCAATTCATTTATGAAAAAATTGTCTGGATTTGGAATTGAAATAAATAAGTTAATGAGACGAGATAATAATATTGTTTTTATGACAGTAATTTTACCGATAGGGCTTAGTAGACGTTTAGACCAACTTGCAATTATTTTTTTAATGTCTTGTAACTTATTTGTATAATTTAATTGTATCATATCTTGTATATTTACACTAAACACAATGCCAAGATAGGTAAAAGGATTATCAGACCAGATAAGAGGTATATCATTACATAGTTTTGACTATGTTTTTTTTAGCCTAACCATATGCATCTACATTTATCAATATTTGGCTTAAGGCCTGAGTATTTGGCAAATTGTTCTAGTAAGGAGAGTGAATTTTTTAAAGATTTCTGTGATCCATCTAAAAATAAACCTGTATCATCTGCATACTGACTTACTTTTACTTCTGTATTATTTACTCTGATACCTTTAATTTCTTTGTCATTTCTTATGAATATGCCTAAAATTTCTGCACAAAGTAGGAAAATATAAGGTGAGATTGGGTCGCCCTGACGACAGCCACGACCAATATTAAAAGAGGCTGAAGTAAATCCATGTTGTAAAATACATAATTTAAAATTTTTGTTGAGACAGTTAAAATAGTTTATAAAATTTGTACCAAAATTAAAAATAAGATAATACTTTATTTATAAAATTCCAGGAAACCGAATCAAAAGCTTTTTCAAAGTCTATCATGAAGAAAAGTCCCTCTTCATTATCCTGTTCTAACTTATTCATAATATCATATAATATTATCTAGTATTTTCACCTATATATCTATTTTTCATAAAACCTGTTTGATTTTCGTGTATAAGATAAGGAAGAACGTTTTTAATTCATGATGCAAGACAATTCGAAAAAAATTTGTATGTAACATTTAACAACGAAATAGGACGCCAATTTTTTAAAAATTCTCTGCGTTTTCCCCCTTTAGGCAAAATTGAAATGATTCCCATTTTCTGACTTGTTGAGAGTTCTCCATTTTCTATACATTCCTTAAATGATCTAAATAAGAAGAATTTTAAGTCTGGCCAAAAAAAAATTAAAAATTCAGACGAAAAACCATCTGGGCCAGGGCTTTTATCATTTTTAAGAGAACTAACCCCCTTTCCTATTTCTGAGATGTCTAATGGCTTTTCTAGTTCTATTCTGTCTTCAGCCCTAATTTTGTTTACTTGGAAATTGCCTAAGATTTCATCTAGATTTACATTTTCTAAGTAGTGATCTTGATTTTTATATAGGTTTTCATAAAACATTTTTATCTCATTCAATATATCTTTTTGGTTAGTTAGGCAGGACCCATCTTCTTTTATTATCTTAATTTACGTTTTTATTTGTGTAATTGTGATCTGGGTTAAAGGAATACTGGAACCGAGTTATGGCTAGTGTTCAACTAGGTTGAACTTTCTGCCCCGATTTCGATTTTAATTTAAGCGATTTTGAAGTGGTAAAATCAGGGCAGAAAGTTCTGCCTAGTGTTCGACGAGGAGGGCAAGCAGACTATAGCCTAATACCTTTGGGAATTCTGTCGTGGCCGTTATATCATGGGACAACACAATAAAATGGCTGCAAAAGAATCCCCAAAGGGATTAACCACTGTCGAAACTGGAAATTTTATATGTAAATTAAAATCGAGAGTCAAACACCCAATTGTCGGGGAGAGGGAGAGGGGGGGGGGGGAGGGGAGGGGAGAGAGAGAGAGAGAGAAAGAGAGAGAGAGAGATTAAACATAAATAGAGTATGATATGGAGTTCTCTATTTCATTTTGCTTTCAATAAAAAGGCAAGTTCCTTTCCTAACATTTTAACCAACTTTACTGAGATTCCTTATGAGATTATTTATGGTCAACATTTGGCACTATTTATAAGAGTATTGGGACTTCCAAAATCTTCATGAATTTCATTGGCCCTAAATGGCATTGTATCTCTCCAAAATGTCATACCTTATTCTACCCTCCATCAACTGTCTAACCCCAAATTGCCAATGCACACATTGTGACTTATTTCTTCACCCTAGAAGTACACCATGGGATACCATACATTTTGATTTTTTACTCTGAGCAAACACAATTAGACCTTTCTCTGTGATGACAGTTCACTCTGCATTTACCTACAATTATTTTTGCTGCTGGCTTTGTTTGGTCAGCCATTCTGTAAACTTAATAAAGGTCATTTATACAGATGAGAATTTCAATCAATAGTGACAAGTGATGCTATCCTCTGTTATTACATTGATTGCTGTCATAGGTTATAATAGACAATGTTTATCTCAGCCAGCCACTGTTAGTTTAAACAGGATAAATAAACAGACATCCCTGACAAAGACATATTGTTCACAGTGAAAATTACACGTCTTACTGTCTAACTTATTTTTTATTTCTGTACAAAACCTAAAAAATATTGTATACAGTAGTACCTGTCTAGTGAGACCACTCTCATTAAAGTCCATCTGTTTTGTGAAAAAAAACATTCCAAAACCATGCAGTGGAACAATCCTACAAATAAAACCGCTTTTGACAGATTACATGTCTTGTAAGACCACAATTTGGTGGCAAATAGGATGGACTTTCAAGACAGGTTTAACTGTATTTTGTTTTGTATTTCTTTTTTTAAAAAACAATTTTTACTCATTCACCCCTAAAGACACATTTGGACTGGTTTAAGACAGTGATTTTATAGAAGAGTCCAATATTTTTCTGGGGTTGATGAGTTAAAGTGTATAGAATATAAGAGTAACTCTGTTTATTTTCACTTGTCAATTTTTAAATAACTATTTACAGGTATATGAAAGATTAATGGCCGATTTAACCAGTTTTTAAGTCCCCCTGACAACAGATGGCGCATGACACCGTTAGGTTCAAATCGTATCTTACCTCCGCAGTCAGTTTGTTTGTTTGTTTATTGTTGTTTAACATCCCACTCAAGAATATTTCACTCATATGGAGACGTCACCAAATGCCGGTGAAGGGCTTAAAATTTTGGCCTATGCTCGGCACATATGACCTCTAGTTTTTACTGTCTCATCCGAAAGACAGGAAACCAACCTGTCGCCGGTGGGACTCAAACTCACAGCCTCATGAACCAGAGTCTAGCGCGCTACCGACTGAGCGAGGCCGGCTCACCTCCGCAGTCTGAAGAGTTTTATAAATATTATAAGTTAGCAGCGGTTGTAGAATTGAATAAAGAAACTGTGTAGGTTAACATCAATAATGATAAAATGGATAAATATTCTTTGTATTCGCTTCCAGGATTGAGGAAAGAGTTAAGAAAACACGGAGCTCGGTAACAGGCCGAAAAAAGGAGCTAATCGAGAGGTTCATATTGCATCTGTTAAACCGGTTACGGTAATATCTTAGGCATAAAACGGCTGCGACAGAGTACCCAAAGGGATTACAGTTACGGAGTCTCCTCATCGTGATTTGTCAGTCAGAAAAATCGGTTTCACTCTGGATTAAATTGATATATTTGTTTGAAATATGTTCGTTTTGTGCTATTCTGCGTGACACATGTGTTTGTGTTTTATTTTATATAACCTGTTTGTTTTGCCGACAAATCGTCAAATGCCCAATCACAAGCCACTAGACTTACACAGGCTACACACTACACTGACTGTGACTGTCTATAGTGAGTGTGACAGTATAGCCTGCTGGTGTGATTTCATATTTATTATGTACCACAACAATATTTTTTCTCTTAAGTTTGCGAAAAACGTCCATCTCATGATTGATCTAAAAAAAAAAAAAAGAAGATCCCATAGAATCGTGTTCAACATAGAATAGATCTAGCTGAAATAATGCAACAGCCAGCATTAGGTCCCTGAGTGGTACTACAGTTCCTCAGCTCATTGTATAATCTTCCGATAGTTCTGGGTCATCATGTATGTCATACGTGTCATGTTTTAGTTCAACATACGATTATGCAAAATGCCCAAGCATTGTTATTACTTTTTATTTGATACCATTTAACATAATTTTGACAAAATTCAATACTAAAATAAAGTAAACAAAGTAGTTTGACCCAGAACTTCTGACCTGTACCAGAGACATGTATAACAATGTCTCTGCTTTTACTCTTCTTTTTTTGTGTACATGACCAAAAAATTGTCCACAAGGTCTTATGTCAAGATAAATGATGTGTGATTCTGTGGGAACAGGCTCTCCTTCCCTAGTTTGATGTACAGTATTGTGTTATAAATGAGTTCTCAAGATATAATATTCAATATAAAATTGTTTTCAAAATACTCTCCTTGATTTGTTGACTGTCCAAATTACACAACTGAATGGATAACCTTCTGTTCTTTCTTTTTCACAATTTTACATATACATGTAGATCTTCTTGATAATATTATATTTCCAGAAAATTATAGTTTAAACTTGAGTTTTATTTATAAATGTCATACACTTTATTCCATACCATTTATTATGCTTTTGAAAGGAATTCTGTTTTAGAAATCTAGGCATAATGCCGACTTAAAACTTACGTTTGTTTATTCTTGTTTTAACGTCTCACTCAAGATTATTTCACTCATATGGAGACGTCACCAAATGCCGGTGAAGGGCTTCAAATTTTGGCCTATGCTCGGCACTTATGGCCATTGAGCTGTGAGGGTTCTTTAACGTGCCAACACCTACTGTGACACGGGACCTCCAGTTTTTACTGTCTCATCCGAGAGACAGTAATCCATCCTGCTGCCGGCGGGACTCGAACTCACGACCTTACGATCCAGAGTCTAGCGCGCTACCGACTGAGCCAGGCCGGCTCACTGAAAACTTAGCAAGTAGGTCCAGTAAAACTATAAACAAATGAGATTTTTTTATTCTTATGTTTTTTTTTGTTTGTTTTTTTTAAATTAAATTCCATGAGATTTCTATGAAGAATAATAGATTTGTAGGTGAATATATTCTGAAAACTAATTTCTGACATGCTACTGTGTACCAGACTACCAGTACATGTATATAATTATGGTAATTCAAGTAAATAAATAAATGAAAAATATAACTGAACAGCAATGCTGAATAATATTTTGCCAAATGGATCTGGTTTGAAAGTCAGGATAAGATGTGTAGCCTATTCAATGCCAACATCCAACAGACTTGTGTACATACATATCACATCAACAGCATGAGGAGCTAGATATACAGCCACTTGCTACATTTTCATTTTTTACTATATATTTCAAATAATACCTCATTATTCAATATAATATTGTGAAGCCAATTCTTATCACATCTGAATAGAATTTTCACCACTGAACAGGTTTTATAAGAAATATATAGTAATAAATGAGAATGCCAATACACTTTTGACAAGTGGCTGTAGCATTTGTAGTATGTTACTCACAAGTCAGCAGTAGTGAGTGTTCTTATATCAATAGCCTACAACATATGAAATAAAATCCTTTCAAAGGTAAATAAAACTTGAATAAAAGTATATATATATATATATATATATATATATATATATATATATATATATATATATATATATATATATATACACACACACACACACACACACACACATATACATGTATACATATACCAGTATATACTTATTATAAAGTACCTAAATGATATATAGAATGCTTAGTTTCATTACGATAAATCATTTAAGTATTAAAATATTACTGCTAAATATTGGTGTGTCAGATACTGTGTGGGGCCTATTAAGTTAAAAAAAATGAAATTAAACAATTTATTTATAGTATATCAACATATTGACATATATTCATGTCATAGTTAAAAAAGAAATCATATGGATTTATGTATAACTGTAACAAGAGAAAATTAAAATACATCACAAATTCAGAATTACTCAAGATTTGATTATCTGACAGAAAATAGGTATCAAACTATTTTTGATTATAATTAACATGAAGACATAATTTCTGGTATGGTGACATGTGATACTGTTATACATACAGTGATGAAGACATAATTTCTGGTATGGTGACATGTGGTACTGTTATACATACAGTGATGAAGACATAATTTCTGGTATGGTGACATGTGGTACTGTTATACATACAGTGATGAAGACATAATTTCTGGTATGGTGACATGTGGTACTGTTATACATACAGTGATGAAGACATAATTTTCTGGTATGGTGACATGTGATACTGTTATACATACAGTGATGAAGACATAATTTCTGGTATGGTGACATGTGATACTGTTATACATACAGTGATGAAGACATAATTTCTGGTATGGTGACATGTGATACTGTTATACATACAGTGATGAAGACATAATTTCTGGTATGGTGACATGTGATACTGTTATACATACAGTGATGAAGACATAATTTCTGGTATGGTGACATGTGATACTGTTATACATACAGTGATGAAGACATAATTTCTGGTATGGTGACATGTGATACTGTTATACATACAGTGATGAAGACATAATTTCTGGTATGGTGACATGTGATACTGTTATACATACAGTGATGAAGACATAATTTCTGGTATGGTGACATGTGATACTGTTTATACATACAGTGATGAAGACATAATTTCTGGTATGGTGACATGTGATACTGTTATACATACAGTGATGAAGACATAATTTCTGGTATGGTGACATGTGATACTGTTATACATACAGTGATGAAGACATAATTTCTGGTATGGTGACATGTGATACTGTTATACATACAGTGATGAAGACATAATTTCTGGTATGGTGACATGTGATACTGTTATACATACAGTGATGAAGACATAATTTCTGGTATGGTGACATGTGATACTGTTATACATACAGTGATGAAGACATAAATTTCTGGTATGGTGACATGTGATACTGTTATACATACAGTGATGAAGACATAATTTCTGGTATGGTGACATGTGATACTGTTATACATACAGTGATGAAGACATAATTTCTGGTATGGTGACATGTGATACTGTTATACATACAGTGATGAAGACATAATTTCTGGTATGGTGACATGTGATACTGTTATACATACAGTGATGAAGACATAATTTCTGGTATGGTGACATGTGATACTGTTATACATACAGTGATGAAGACATAATTTCTGGTATGGTGACATGTGATACTGTTATACATACAGTGATGTAGTAAAATTCATATAACCTGGTGGGGTGGAGTCTTGTGAACCTTTTCTTGACCTGGACAAGTTTAGAATTGAGGTAATACATTAAAATTATAGCTCGCACAAGTAATCAGTCTTGTCAACATACATACGATTTGTATTAACCAGAAAGTGAGTAGAATCAACCATATGATAATCAAAAGGTTACTCCGACCCACAAAGTTAGGTTGGCTAAACTAAATTGATGGATGAATATTCTTTTTACCCTTTCAGGATATTGGCATATGACAGAAATGCTGACTTTGGTAAAGAAAGGTTAGAACCTG
This sequence comes from Atrina japonica, assembly GCA_030159075.1. NCBI lineage: Eukaryota > Metazoa > Mollusca > Bivalvia > Pterioida > Pinnidae > Atrina > Atrina japonica. The sequence continues at coordinate 269,535 of BROG01000725.1, read as the reverse complement.
ATTATACTATGAAATTGCCCAATCATGAAGATTTTATAGATATAAACAGTGATACTAAGTTTCCCATGATAAAGAAAGCAAGCATAGATCTGTATCTGAAAAACCAAGGCACAAAAATAGATAGTAACATTGACTATTTGTACCGAAACAGATTTCTGAAGTATCTTAGAACAGTAAAAGATGTAAATACATGCACATATTTCTTCAAATCCGAGTGTAAGACACAAATGAAGAAAAGTGTGTCCTATTGTGTTGATGTATGCTCAGATCAGCATGGGTCAATAGTAGAATGCCAGTGTGAGTGTGCTGTTGGTATTGGGCCCTTCTGCACATTGTAAGCATGTGTGTGTTGTCCTGTTAGCACTTCAGAAATTTCTGTCATGTTCACAGTTAATGACACAAGAAACATGTACGCAAAAGCTTCAAACTTTTCATAGAGTAAAGCCTTTTCATGGTAGCCCTATGAAGGTTTCAGATCTGCCACTTGCAAATGAAAATAATGTAGTAAATTTTTATCCAAGGCCTAGAATATTTAGGTAAATGCCAGGTTATGCTGATCTTTTTAGAAATACATGGCTAAATCATTCAAAGGTCAATGAATATCCTGTATCACAACTTTATGCTGTTGCAAATACATATGTTTTAGATGTAGACCATGACTATGGGGTAAAGAAGCTAAGTGATATGTGGCTTGACAAAATGAATATCACATCAATAACTCCCAGTGAAATTACACAGTTTGAGTTTGCTACAAGAGGGCAAAGTAAAAGTATTATCTGGAATGAGGACAAACGAAAAAGAATACATTCAAATATGCAAATCAACTGAAAAAACTGATTTCCACAAACATGCAGGTTCTTTATCTAAAGTATCAAATGAGATAAATACCCCATCAATTTTGCATGGCAAAGCAAATGAATCTGTTGCCCGAAAACAATTTTTAAAAGGAAACTTTGATTAAAACTGATCCATGTGGCACATTCATCAGTGAGTCACATCCATACATAGCTGCTACACCTGATGCTCTCATAGGCACAGATACAGTTGTTGAGGTAAAGTGTCCCTTCTCAGCTAGAGAGGTAAAAGTTTCACCAGATTCAGTACAATATCTAAACCTTTATAATGGGGAAATTGTGCTTGATCAGTCCCACAATTATTACTTTCAAATCCAAGGTCAACTGTTGTACTGGAAGGAAGAACTGTATTTTCATAGTGTACACATCTTTGAATAGAAATAATAAAAATCAAACGAAATGAGGAATTCATTTCAAAGACAGTTGAAAAACTGTCATACTTTTTCAACAATCATTTTAGGGAAACACTTTTAGAGAGGTTTTTCTTCAAAACTACTACAGTTACAATTTAAGCTGAGATGACTAAAATCATTGAATATTGAAGCAAAGGCTATTGCTGCCATATATAAAAAATGATCTCAAAATTTTTGTTAACTTGCAAAATTTTTATGTTAACTCCAAATATGTATGTAATAGCTACACATACACATCATGAGTTCAAGTCCTGCTGGCAGCAGGTTGGTTTCCTGTCTTTTGGATGAGACAGTAAAACTCGAGGTCCAGTGTCACGGTGGGTGTCGGCACGTTAAAGAGCCCACACTGCTCAATGGCTGTATGTGCCACGCATAGGCCAAAATTTGAAGCCTTTCACCAGCATTTGTTGACATCTCCATGAGTGATATATTCTTGAGTGGAACATTAATTCATATTTCTTGGTGTTGCTGTTCCTTTATATCGCTTTCACCCATGCTCTCTTAAGATTCTGATATTTTGGAAACTTCGCGCCTCCCCTAGTAGAGCAACAGGGAACACAACAGCAGGAAGGCATGATTTAAATGTCTGCCAGGTCTACAAGGATATCGTTAACTTTGACAGTTCTGTGTTTACTCATTACTATTTACCACTACGCTGAAAACGGAAGAACCTAACCGTGTCATGCGCCACCTATGACATCAGGGGAGGTGACCGACAAACATTTGCCATTGTGTTTTTAATTTTTAAAACGGTTGTAAGTAATAATATTTCATTTTGTATATTCTGTAAAATCACATTTTCATTGAGGATTCAATTTTTTTTTCCCGTGGGTTACCAAAAAACCAACAAACATAGATCCATGCAAAATATTATACTTGAATGATGGACAATTGGACATCTAAAAATCAACAAAAATTAATGTCAATGAATTCAGGGGTTTTATTTCAGGAAAAGCAACAGAAATTTGAACCCATGGAAATAAATGATATTACAATATAGAAGAGCTCCAATATTCACCCAAATGTTCCTGTGGATACATCACCGAAGATGCAGTCCATTTTATTCTGTATTGTCCATTTTATGATAATCAAAGAATTACTCTTTTTCAAAGATTTTTTTATAACTTCATTTTCAAGTCTATTGTCAGAGAAAGCTGAACTATAAACCTTAGACAATATTTACATTTAGTTAACAGTACAGCAGCCCTTTTCACAAAAAATCTTAAGATTATTCTTAAGATAAAATCTTACGAGTATCGTAAGATAAATCTTAAGTCATTTTCATAAAAGCTATCGTAAGATTTAATTTTCTCTTAAGATTTAATCGTAAGATAAAATCTTAAGTTTTTCTCTTACGATTAAAGTAAGGATAGCAACGACGTTTCACTTTCGATTCGCATGCGCATACAATATTTCCGGTAAGGTGTCACATGTATTTTAGTTGATGTATTTGCACTGAATATAATCCAGAAAAAAAAATATTTTTGGTGTAAATGAAATTCAATCAAGTTTGAATAATGATTAAATAAAGTTTCACAAAGCTCTACTTATTTTTTACTCCAGCCTTTTGAAATTACACAATACTAGCGTATTTTGTTTGTGTTTTACATGTATTATGTTATCTAGATCTATACGGCATCAGTAAATTATATGTTTATAGGCTATGTTTTTGTTTATTAACATTTTAATTCTATTTCGTAATTTAAATGTGTGTGTTGAGTAGGCTTCACGTTTGCGTTTTAGATATTCATACTGCCAGGTGTTCACTTTTAAATTCATAAATTTTAAATTTATCATTGAACTTTACCCAATTTAAAATTGTTTACAATATAAACAGTACGTCCTTCGTGAAATACCTAGTAGTAAATTATTTATACGATATCGTGTGTTTATATTTTTAGATCTAATTGTATTTCATAAAAATTTGGTTTTTTACATTTATTTTACATATTCATTTAGATACACGATTATACTAAATTGTTATAGAATACAAGCCTTAGTGAGGATGTTTTAGGTTTAAAATTTTTGAATAAATTGTGAAGCAATATTTCATTTGAGACTATGGGTCACGCACCTTGAAAAAAATAAAGCTGGAAATTCGTAAGCTTCCAGACTGGATCTAACGACAAGTTCGGTGTCCCATTGTTAATCTCAAAGGGATTATTTTCACAGCAAACGGTCCTATAAGGTATCCTTCCCTGGAGATGGTGTAGTTTTACAAGTTTTGAAGTTTTTAGACACTAAATTATGATCTGTTTGTCCTTCAAAGTATCACATCGCATTAGCGGATATAGAAAATTTGTAAAAGTGGTGCCGATGGTGACATGAGATTATTACTTTTTAAAAAATGTCGTGTACAACTTTTATATCATGTATATCTCACCAGAGCTAAACCGAGAATTTAAAGGGGGGCATAAGTCTTGATATTGTTGCTGAACGGAGCGAGTCGGGAACAATTCTGTGTTTTTTTAGGAATCTAGAGAAATTGAAGGTTTTACACCTATTTTGTCAACTATAGGGATCGCATTTCGTATGGGGATCGGGGTTTACGCTTCCAGAAAAAAATGAAATTTAAAGTCCATAGACGCCTTTTTCTACATTCAGACGCGACAATATGGCCTTTGTCTGATAATCCGCTAATATCGTTCTCAAAAGAAGATAACTGATTCAGCAAAAAAGTGCAATGTTAAATGTATATTAAAATCGGAGCAGAATTCGACCAAGTAGTCTCAAGGATTTTTTTTATTTTTAACTAAGCTTTGAGAGCCCTACCGTCCCTCTAAATCCGCCGATGCAATTTAAAGATGATGATAGATCTAGTAAACTCGACTTCATTTGAAACACCCCTTATCAGCTTGGATCGACCTGTTACATGACGTCAGAGTGCGTGACTTTAAGAACGCTAGGATTTGGTACAGATGTAAACAATAGTGGCAGGGCTAGCAAATTTTAATCTACCATTGTAGATCTATTAAAGGATTACAAAAGGTATGCATATGTTATCATATCATGACAACGATATAGGCCTAGACTAATCTGATTCACGGATTATGTGACGAGGACAGTACAATATGGTAGCCTAGATCTTTTGTAGTTTCAAACACAAAGTAATCGATCTAGTCCTAGATTTATTAACCTACTAAATACAAAATGCCCTCAGGATATGGGGAGGAATTGCATGATATTTTCTGTGTGCCTTTCAATTAAATCTCTTGTTGTGTCTGTTAAGTTCACGATGCAGTGCCTCGGAAAAACCTAACGGCTGGTCAATATTTAGTGACTCGTCGATCTATCTATACTCACATTTTTATTGTCAAAAATACGTTCTCTGCGAATAGCTATTCTGTTAATCATCAGATCATCTTTTTTTTCTATGGAGACACTTACGATTATATTGATAAAATCTTAAGAGTAAAAATTTCTCTTAAGTGTGGGTGATAGCTTTCTTAAAGTTACGACATATTTTTATCTTAAGATTCACTTAAGATTTTTCATGAAAACCATAACAATCTTAATTTTACTCTTAAGAGTAAAAGTTATCTTAAGATTTTTTGTGAAAAGGGCTGCAGGACTTTATTCTGTTGTCAGGAAGTTTTTAACAGTCACTTATACAGGTCCCACACTATCCCCAATACTTCCATTGCACTCACTTCTCAGCAGTTTCTGCACTTTCAGCATATAATCACTTGATCATATGCCAAGTCATAACATATATCTATAAAAAAAAATGTAAAGGTCACTTTTAATAATTATTGTGTACAAAATCTTTTTATAAGAGAAGGGCTATCTTAATGTTCTAAAACTTGTTGCCCAATCCTATTTAATGTATATTAACACTGAGTAGGATTGGGCAACAAATGTTTATATATTGCATGAAATATATTTAGTCAAAATCAAATCTAGCTGCAAGATAGAACAAATACTTGAAACATCTACAAAATGTCTCCATTAGCACCGTTGACCTCTGAACCTTTGACATTTTTGTTCTCAAGTATTTTTTTGTAATTTCAAAAAAGGATTAATCTGTTTAAGGTCTTGACAGTTGTCAAAGTATCAAATAGGGAAATTTGTATGGTAATATTCAGTGCAAGAGTCATTTTACTTTAGTTCAAAAGATATTACCAATGCCATTCATATTCTAAACTGTTGCCTGCCAATCCTGTTTTCAAATAAAGAGTTGCATATTATTATCTGGTTCAGCTAAAATTCTTAACAGAACTTTGTTATCAGACTTTGGCTTCCAAACTGCAGGGAAAATACTAACAACTTATATAAGCTTATTCAATAGCTTTCTTTGTACTTCATAAATGCCAATTATAACTGTGCCCACACATAATGATGTCCTTCTTAAAGCTGTAGTTGGAGCATAATTAGTTTAATGTCTGGAACACCACAGCTGTCTACTACAAACCACAGAGACTAGGTTGACAGTTTACATTTAGAATTTTTAACTTTGTTTAAGCTTATCATTGTCTGGTCTTCTGTTATTTCCAATATCAAAGCCAGTCTAAACTAACAAGACCATCTGTTCAAAGCTAACATTGCTTCAGAATGTTTCTCTTTAGATATATCTATCAAATTTACACTATAAATATGGTGTAAGCCCTTGACACAAACTGGAGCTACGCCTGTAGCTCTGGAGTGACTCCTTGTGTTTTAAGTTCAATAATGATTGAGTTTGTTACATGTACACCTTGTGTGTGTGTATATATATATCATACCTGTCAACATTAGGAAATTTGTCTGGGGTAGAAAATGCGTACAACGGTTGACCTTTTTACCAATGCATTGTCATTCTCATATATATATGCCAGTACCAGTTGTGTCGATAAAAGTGGAAGGGGAGGGTATGGGAGGGGTTGTTCCCCTTGTGAAATAACAAGAAAAAATTGTAATTTAAACTTCAATATCTGACATTTTATGCATCTAAAATTGGAATTATTGTCAATAATATTGATGATATATATATATATATATATATATATATATATATATATATCACATTTCTTTTAATTTTCTAGTTGACTTTGAAATTTAATAAGGAATAGATATAGGCTTTATTTTGATGTTTTAATACACACAGCTTGGGAGACTCAAAATGATGTTATGGTCATTGTGTTATATTAGAATGTTTAAAATTTAGTATTTCTTAATTTGTTATAACAAATTTATTTTCAAATATACTAAATTCTATATATTCTAATATAACAGTTGGATCTCAGTTTGATTGCTAAATATTCGGAAGTATGATAATTTTTAAAATCAAAGTCTTGATCTATTTATTTTATTATTATCATTTTTTTTTTTTTGGAGATTTAAACATTTATTACCAAAATATTTGCATACCCAAATATTTATTTGAAGGTTTTTATCTTCATATTGTACCTTTTTCATTAATTGATAAGATAAAACAACAAATGATGACTGAATATTTCACTAAAAAAATAAATAAAATAAAATAAGATTTGATAAAGAAATATAAAATCTGCTTTAAAAAAAAAAAAAGATTATTGAGGTTATATAAATGTAAATACTGTCATTACTGACATTTTATCTAATTCAAATAAATGTGTTACAAGAAGATATTATTGTATAAAAAATTATGTAAATGAAATAAAACATCGTTTTTGTTTTGAAATCATCACAAATGTAAGATACATGTATAACACGTATGTGGAGTGCTGACATCATAGAAGACACCAAATCTCGCTTCGATATTTCTCAGCTAAATTTTTAAAGTAAAATCGGATTGATACAGAAGCTGCATAAAATTAATTTAACATCAATTATGTTAATCTTTGATAACTATATATATATATATATAGAGAGAGAGAGAGAGAGAGAGAGAGAGAGAGAGAGAGAGAGAGAGAGAGAGAGAGAGAGAGAGAGAGAGAGAGAGAGAGAGAGAGAGAGAGAGAGAGAGAGAGAGAGAGAGAGAGAGAGAGAGAGAAAGAGTGGGGTAATTGGGCCATGCTTGCTAAATAGAAAAATGTGCTTGTCACACACATACACACACTAAAGCCTCAAAATATGGCCGTAAGTATCTACTCATTTACAAGAACAACAGTTGATAGGCTTTGCATTTATCTTTTATTGGCTTTTAGGCTATTTTTGAGATAAACAATTTAGATATTTAGGTTCAAATTTTTTAAGTACAACAAAATAAAAAACTCCTCTTTTAAATTCAAAAATTATAATGAAAGTTAATGAACAAAGCATAGACAAAACACTGCCTACACTGGCAACTATTTAACATGTCCACTACACACTACAAGAGTCAGTCTGTATTTATTCATTTATTTTTCTCGTTGCATTTTTCTTTTTTCCACCCTGATCCATTATTTATACATTCAGCTGGAAAATCAGAACCTATACAAATCATAAGAATATACTGAAGACCCCAGATCACTGATTTAGAAAACTAATTATACCCTGTACGAACAAGGACTCCTTTATTGATTTATGACACCCTTTTTGTATATTAACTAATAAGATTTCTTTTTTCCCTTCCCGTAAAATGTTTCTCAAGACTACTACCGTAGCACGATTCATAAGAAGTATGAAAACTAATATCAGACATCAAAGCACATTAATATTTTGGATGGCAAATATGGGTCAAAGCAACTGACGGTATTCGTAATTGATGAAGCCACACGATGAGAGAGACCTTTCAATTTATTATTTCATCAAGAGAAAAGCTTTTATTTATCAATCTCTACAGAGAGTTACAATACATAGAAGTTGAAGCAGGCAATCTTAATGTTTCAAAATGAAGGTAACAAGAAAAGGCCATATTCTGAATAATTAAGCATGGTCTATGTCAGAAATTTAACTAGAAAACCTATTAGCCCCTCTCCCCCCACCCCCTCTTAGATTTTACTGGTAGGGAACCAACACACACATAAGAGACACAACACATATGGTGGAAAGAAATCTTCCATTACCCTCCCTGAGTTTCACTTTCAGGGAACAATTAAAGAAATAAACAAAATGACTTAAGAGATAGCGATATGGTAATACCTCAGGTATGTGATACTATTTCACATCACGTACAGTATCTATTTCATCAGCGTATCAATCTTGGACCATATGCAAACAATACAGCCATACAAATTTGTGAAGTCATTTACATTACCTTGCCTATAAATTAGCGATGGAGGGCTTCTGCTGGAGTCAAAAACCATATTTCGTTTCCTCCATTTTACAAGTAAATAACAAACCTGGTTCCCCTTATGTGATACAAATATAACATGACAGAGAACAACTGTACCGAAGGGGTTTAATCAATGGATTACAATTTAAGGTACAGCTTTCATTAAAATAGAAACCTGACAATATGAGGTGAAATAGACACAGATACACATCTAATTACATTAGCCTCAGAATCAGTACTTAAAGAATTGTTAAATGTAGTAAAAAAGAGGCAAAGTTCTCTAATTATCTAAATTCATTTACCACATAAATAAGCAAGTAAAAATGACTAGACTTTGCACTCCTTTTTATGATCTATTAGGTTTGAAATGAATATTTCATCTACCTTCATCATGGTCAACCAACAATATATAGATTTTCAATTTAACCAAAGATGCTGCCATTGATCATTCTGACCTATTGAGGTCAACTTTTCCAACAATTTACAAACAAGTTATGCCAGCTTACATAAATTGGCTCTGATGTTGGCATAATTAAGAGGTCCTTGCGAAAACCCACATGTCTGACTTGGCAACTGCCATACCATCTCACATACGCCTCTGTCCAATTTGAGTTGCATTGGTGAGAAGTGAGTACGCTAACCACTGTGCTACCCATATCCTTTAGTAAAAAAAATTTGTAATTCTGGGCTGTTTACCCCTGTATTATTTTTTGGAGTGTATTTATTGAATTTGTTATTGTAGTGTGTGTGCATTCATACATGTCTGTGTCTGCATGCATGTGCAAGAGTGTGTGTGTGCATGTGTGTGTATTTCAGGCTTCAGCTTAAAAGCAATATTTTCTCTCTTCCAAATTCTTGTACGACTATTTGATTTGCATCTTTCTCAAAGTGAAACAGAGCAAAAAAAAAAAGTAAACAAATCCTTGCACTAAGTTTACCAGACAGAATTATCAGTACTATACAAGAGAGAAATGTCTTTCAAGGCCATTTGATCTCATCAATTTCAAAGCAAAACTTGGATTTTATCATCCATGTGTTGTCTTAACTTGATCTAGCTTTGAATATGTTAAGAAGCAACAAATGATTAACAGTCTGTGGTGGAAATATGGATGTCCAGAAATAAAATTAATCAAAACAAACTTATCTTAAATCAAAACAAAGTACACCCAAATTTACTGAAATAGAATTCTAAAGTAAAGTAATAAAAATGGACAAATTAAAGATAAATTGATTAGAGAAACATTGAATAACCAAGGTCAAGGCAATCTATTGGTTTTCAGATTGTATGACTTGTAATACTGTTTTATAGGATTCTGATATTATTATGTCATTTAAACATTATGGAGCACTTCCTCCATATATGGCATTATCTCTTAGGCAGAGAAAAAAATGTGAAGTAAAGAAACCTTAGCCCTAGCTATAAATCAATGAATGTGTTAAAAAGAATCATCATTTTTCATTTTTGATCATATTATACCTTACAGATCAATTCTACGATGTGCAGATGTGTGTAGCCAAGAACATCACTAAGTAAATTATAAACCAGAGATTTCATTTCCATACTTGCCAACATTTGAAAATTTTCATGGGGAGACAACGCGCGACAAAAATTTCCAGTGGATAGCCAGACCAGTGTTCAAAGGTTCTTTTTTCACTAAGAGACTATATCTCACAGTTTATTATAAAGTATTTTTTTTATTTATTCTATAAATATAAAAATTAAAATATTAAAAAATAAAATTAAAAAAAAAAATATTTTACATGTATTACTTGCATACTCACAGAATCTTCTTTGTTGTCAATTATTTTTAATGGAATCGATGAATTTACTGTGAATTCATTTTAGTTTTTGTTAATTTTACTGACATTTTAAAATTTTCAAAGTATATATTAAGAGATAATCTATCTTTCATCAATCGGGTTTGGTGTTGCCCTGATAATTTACCATATCAGAAGTAAGGGGAAAAGGCAGGAAAACGGCAGAGCCTTCCTTGAAATGAGGCATTTTGAGTTAAAATTAATCAATATACTGTAAATATTTTTGTTTCTCTTTTGTCTAAATTGATAGCAATTCCAGAAATTATTGTTTGATGACTTATTTCCCCATTTGAGGCATTGTGGCTGCCCTTGGAACTCCATGACAGCATTTAGTCACTCCCACAACACATCACTAAAACCAATCAAACAACGACGAGGGGTACAATCCAGCCCCCCGATTGGTTACAAAACTTTTTTGAAAGCTAGTGTATTGTTCCATGTGGTGGAAATCTTGCATGTCATTTTTCAAATTTGGGAACATTTATGGAAGGAAATGTTTAAAAATCGGAAGAAAGAAGGGGCTTGTGAAAGAATGATCAGGAGGTCAGGAAACAGGGCCAAAATCGGGAGACTCCTGCGGAAATTGGGAGAGTTGGCAAGTATGCACTTCATGTTATATTTGCCATTGTATGTTTCATCAGAAACTTGTTCTTTCTTATTTGTAGTAAATGATATAAGTTAGTAGAATTCTTAACAAGAATGTACTACAGGTTGGCAACCAATAATCTCAAGTAGCAATTCTTGTCTGGCTCTTGGTTTGCTGACAAATTTGAAATACTGCAGCAAAAATTTAAAAAAGATTGTGTCTGAGGACACAAATGTCCCCAATCAAGCTGGCTTACAATACTTGAAAGTACCTTTTATGAGCATTTGATATCATTATTTTTCAAAGAGTTTTATTGTTTTGGTCTTAGGTACACCAGTGTTATGACATTAGGTCAATGGACTTCCATCCCAGTGAGCTAAAAATGGGTATATGGCAAGAAATGGTCTCCAGCAAAAAGTGTTCAAAGCATATTTTATATATATATATATATATATATATAATATATATATATATATATATATATATATATATATATATACACACACATATATATTACATATATACTAGTACATTCAATTATTAAAACTTTGATTATGCTTTCAAAAATTGCCATTTTTCAAAATGGTCCAGACATGACAGGGAATGAGCAAACATTTTCTTGTAGATAGATTGGGTTTGTATTTGAAAATAACAAGAGGGAAATTGTTAAACATTACCAAGTCACCGGCCATAATGATAAGTGATTATGATAGCAAAAAATCACCAATATGATAAATGAGGCCCTTGAGCACTACCAGTAATCAAGTGTTTAGGTCCCAAAACTATCAGATACTGCTATCATCCCCACTCCAGAAACTCAATTTGTGGTATCATCATGTGATATATATATATACAGTTCTCCCCTGTTATACCGTCACCTTCCCCCTTAATTTTGGCAGTATAACAAGTTTGGCGATATACTGAGCTTCACCATGATCAGTATATGAGTACGTATATATATAAACCACAAGCATTTCTAGACATTATTTCCTCAATATTTTTGTAACTTAATCTTTCCGTTAAGAGTACAGGCATGGGATATACATTAAACTCTAGATCAAGAAAATCTTCAAACAGACAAGTATTATCAGGTAGTTAACAACTCCTAATGTGCATACATTTGTATTTCCATTTTCTCAGTTCCCGCCTCTAAATACCCAGCAGATTGTATCTGTTTATTTTATGTATTTTGATTATCTGTCACTGAAATGTGCTCTCTCAAGACAGGTGGTCTCTAAAAAGAGATTATTTCAAGGATTTAGAATTTAACAAAATTTTGTCGAGATTGATGTCTCTCAAGATGCGCGTGTGTGTATGTGTGTGTGTGTGTTTATGAGTGTACTTTCAAGATGGGGGTTATTCGTAAGAGTTGTCCCTCAAGACAGATGGTTGTTCATGAGTGTATTCTGAAGACAGCAGGTTGTTCATTAGAGTGGTCCCTCATGAGAGTGGTCTCGCAAGACAGAGGGTTGTTCGTTAGAGTTGTCACTCAAGACAGGTGATTGTTAATGTGAGTGGTCGTTCATTAGAGTGGACTTTCAAGACAGGTGGTTGTTCATAACAGTGGTCCCACAAGACTGGTGCTTGTTCATGAGTGTTCTCTCAAAACAGATGGTTGTTCATGAGTTTTCTCTCAAGTGTTTAGACAGGTGGTTGTTCATGAAAGTGATCTCTCAAGACAGATTTCATTGCATTTGCTGGTTTTCATTTAGACAAAGGGATTTATTCAGGAAACCAAACAGGCAGGTCAATAGTGGTCTGGTTGTACCTGACCACTTACAAATGAGAAAACCTTGAACATACATATCACAATTACTACACATAAGTGAATCAGACAGGGTCATTATAGCGAAAAAGTACAGGACTAATCCAGCTTCTAAAGCACAACATGTGCTGAGAATAATACCATGACTATAAGACAGGCAAGATTAGTTGATGTTGGAGCAACAGAGGCAGGTACATCTAAGCTCCACTAAACTAGCCCAGACATTGGGGCAATAGTATCCACACAAGACGTTTTATTTGGTGGTGCCCCCAGACATTGGGGCAATAGTATCCACACAAGACGTTTTATTTGGTGGTGCCCCCAGACATTGGGGCAATAGTATCTACACAAGACGTTTTATTTGGTGGTGCCCCCAGACATTGGGGCAATAGTATCTACACAAGACGTTTTATTTGGTGGTGCCCCCAGACATTGGGGCAATAGTATCTACACAAGACGTTTTATTTGGTGGTGCCCCCAGACATTGGGGCAATAGTATCCACACAAGACGTTTTATTTGGTGGTGCCCATTCAAGTACAAGTGACATCACGTCATCGCCAACCTTCAGACAATCGAATGAAGTTTGATAAAAGTAGTTCATTTTTACCTGCACACTAGCCAATCAAATCCCTGCTGGGCTTTATCATGCATGTTCCATATAAAATATCTATGTAATTTGTTATGAAGCTGCATAACACATAGATCATATGATAAAACATTCTATGACATTGATATCTTCTCATAAGCCTGTATCTCCAAAAGCTATGGTATCTCTGTCGCCAGTGAATGTCATGATACACAGAAAATTAAACTTCATATATTTATTATTCTCTTGCTAGAGATTTAATATTTTCTTTATTAAAAAACTAAACCAATTCCTCCCACTCCTTGTTTTTATTAATCCCTGTACCACAGATTTATGAAAGCTCCATTATGATTAAACTATGTACTCTTAAAAAAAATTATCCAAGTTATGTTGGCACAATTTCACTCATACCTTGTAGGCATAAAATGTAAAAGTATCCTAACTTGTGGGCGTACAATATGAAAACCTACAAAGTTTTTACCAGGTAAATTTATCTAACATCAGGAGAGAAAATGATTGGACAATTCAAAGAGTAACAACATGTATCTACATTCTGTTTGTAATGTCGATAAACCACGGGTGGTTTTTTTTTTATCAGCAAATTGTGTAGTTTTATAAAAAAAGAGAAAAAACATAAGTATTTCTTCAATTTCTTACACAAAGTTGTCAGTCCTTACACTCCCAAAAAATCGCTATCCCAAAACATGTGGTCATGAATGAACCCACAGAATGTAGATAGAAAAACCAAATTACATAGAGAAAGGTTATTTTTCACAAAAAATATAGTTCCTATATTTACATATATTTTTAAAAAGTATTTTCACCTCAAATAGTATTTTTTCTATGTCAGCACTAAAGATATATGCAATAAAAGGCCGATATAAAGAGCAAAATTTATTGTAGATTTATATTTTTGCAAAAAATTGGCAAATGTGGAGACATTGACAGAGATTGTTGATGAGTGCAAGGACCGACAACAATCTGTAAGAGATTGATATTTCTTTGGTCTTTAGGACCATGTTTAAATGTTCTGTGCTTTTATTTCTACTGGCAAGTTTGACAAGTCCTTGTTACTTACCGAGTTGTTCATTTCTCAAAATAAAATTAAAATAAAAAACAATCTGCATTTTGAAAACAAGAACACATGTTATAAGAACAGTAACATTCCAGCAGGAGATGGGTGTGTCATGAGAAGGGGCAAAGCACAACTATTTTATTCATATTATTAGGCTTGTGGGTAAGAGATTGCTATACACAACATCATCTTTTTGATATAACACATAAAATGATATCCATTTTCAAGTGTTCAATTGTCTAATTTAATATGACAGATTGATATCTCTACTTTACAGGAGAGGCCTCCGAGTGATTAGAGCATCACGCCTTTACCCATGAAGTCTCTCAATTCTGGTCAGCGCAGGTTCGCGCCCTGCAGGGACCTAAATTAATTTTTGACAGAAAGTTTGTCAGTTTACTTGTGGAAGGCCAGTGGTCTCTTCTCGGGTACATTGTACACAGATTCTCTCCTCCACCACTGAAAACTGGCTGCCACCATATAAATGAAATATTGCTGAGTGTGACATAAAACACTACCTGGTCTTTGAGATCAGATTTGAAACAGACATGACATAGGTCCCATTTCATAGCGGGCTGAACATATAAAATATCACAATGGTGGCATCGCCATAAAAGTAAAATTTCTTAGTGGGATATAAGACAACAATAAAAAATACAACCAAATTTAAAAAAAAAAAAACCCAAAGAGACTCAGGAACACATAGAAACTATTATCCTACACTCTATTTCACCAGTACAGTAGGTAACTAAAGCCTTAGTCACAGCACATCGTGCTTGCTTCTTTGTACATGGCAAGCACAGACATAAAACCATTTTTTGAGACCATATGTGATCTGTTAGCATGTACAATGGTTGTTGGACATGCACAACAACTGCTTCGATCTTATGATGCACTAGTAATCCCTTCACTATTGTTCTGAAGCTGTATGATCTACCACCAGGGTTACCATGACTGCCAAAAATTACATAGCACACACAATCTCCACAGCCTGTTGTGACTGAGGCTTGATAAGTACACTATCATATCATATCAATCACACTGTACAGAACAGTATGAATTTTTGGATGTTTGTGTATATATTACAGGGTTTGAAAAATTGGTAAAAATGCACTCGCCCGAACTCATTTTGCACTCGCCAAACTATGAAACTGTAGTATTTCAAAGTAGATGTGTTAAGAGTGTACAAAATCTTTTCCAAAGTAAATAGATCTTATATGTATACGATTTAACAGATTAGATACTCTTTATTTGACAAATTGTCATTTTTTTCTAACCAAGTACTTATTACAAAGGAAGATGTGTGAAAATCTTACCACAACTTTTGTATGCTCTCATTTTAAATTTTTAGAATTCAAATTCTTGGCTGAAATTTTGGTTGTCCACCAAGAAAATCTGGTTGCCCGCAAAGAAAATAATATTTTATTTAATAATGTGTTTTTTAAATTTATTGTTATTTTAATAGAAAATTTTTTATACAATATATACAATGTA
The DNA here is from genome assembly GCA_030159075.1 of Atrina japonica. Classification (NCBI taxonomy): domain Eukaryota; kingdom Metazoa; phylum Mollusca; class Bivalvia; order Pterioida; family Pinnidae; genus Atrina; species Atrina japonica. The sequence goes on along the minus strand of BROG01000725.1, from coordinate 253,790 downwards.
TTATCTCTGAATGATGCATTTACATCTAAATTAACTGTAAATGCATCAATATTATTACTAATATCAATTATTATTATTAGTATTTTATGATGTTGCTACTACCAGACATGTCTTTAAATCAATATTAATTACAAAAGTAAGTTTTCACTATTGTTAGATGAAAACAATAATCATCCATTTCTACGTATTTCATTAATACTTTTATTTACAGTAACTATTTTTACTTTTATCATTCACTTACATTTAATTAAGATTTTAAAACATTTTTGAAACATTGTATAGTGTTATGATTATTTTTCCAAATCCTGAAATTCAGGTCCGTTTGGTATTGATTCTTTTATTTACACACATCCAACTTCCACTTCCTCCACAAACTGCAAGAATTAGCAGTCAATACACGATGTGTTCTTTGACATTTCGGCCATGAGGTAAATTAAACATGTTTAATTGTCAATAAAATAATTATTTAAGTTTCTATTTTTTTTTTTTTTTTTTTGTATCTTGAACTAAAAACAGAAGGAAATTATCACTTTCGAATCTTAAAAGGGAATCTGGATTTTCAGTACGGCGTCAGTGGGCCTACTTGCCAAAGGGCGAGTTCACTGTCAAAATTTACTCGCCTGAAATGATTTCTTACTCGCCAATGCGAGCAGGCGAGTGGATTTTTGGATCCCTGTATTATACATAATATAATATGTATATTATACATCACTATCAGACATTTAGCTATGAGCTGAAACAAGAATGCCAGTATGTCTGTAGCCCCACATCATTCTAATCCAATTACAACATCACTACGTTCACATCTTGCCGAGATGTCACTCCACTAGTACAATCACTTTGTCAAGTTGTACTTATTTAATTCTTTCACTTAAAAAAATGTCAGAAAATCAATTTCCTCCTTCAAAATAAATAAAAATGCTAATTTACAGAATAAGTGTTTTTGCATACTTAAAATTTATAAGTCATGTACAACGTGATTCTCAATTACACAATATCTATGGCTAAATTCTGCTCCGACTCTCAGAAATTAAAATTTCTTGTTAAAAAATCCTCTGTTGAAACCTATACACTCTGGATATGGATGCACTGCTTTAAGAGTAATTGCTTCCAAACTGATCAATTGCAACTAAAAATGACTGACCCTGTCAATTTTCATGTGGTAATGAGAAACTGGGACAAATAAACTAATTTTACATAAAATTTCAATCATTTCATTGGTATATTAATGTTATCAATTGGAATAACGTAATGTCACAAGAAGCAGAATTTTCATTTCAGATTGCAACCTCGGAACCAAAATGCTTTACAAAATGGGAATGACACAGACGATTGCTTAAATCGAATTGTGCTGCAGAAAAGACAGGACAAAAATCCTAACTGCCAGACTACTTATACTCCCTCATGTAATCTGAATTTCTAAAGTTGAAATTTGAAAGTGAAATAAGACCATGAAATGGAATAATTGTAACTTTAGTTTCTGTGATTGTCTGGGAAATGCCAGTTTTAAGGTCAATGTTTGTGGGGTTTTTGATGACCTTTTGAAATCATTATATTGTCTGGTAACTAGGTTAACTTGGGGCAAATTTATTGACAAAAACTGTTTTCTGTTTTGGTTTAAATATTCACATCTCTTTAAATCTTCTAATTATTGAGTGTTTACTGTAGTTTTGTTATGTTTGAAGTTATACCGCATTCACAGCAGGTTATTCATTACTACCGTGTCTTTCTCCTCATCCTTGCATGCTTTGGACTACATGTAAACCACTGAAACCACCTCTGGAGGCAGTTTGGTCGGTTTCCAAACTAATTTGGAACTGTTAGTGATAAATGAGAAAAAGGACTAGTTTCAAACCAGTTTGGTGCAATAAATGAAAGGTTTATTTATATTACTATTTATAAACCAGAACCAGTTTACAGACGATAAATTCACCCTCGGTTATACATATGTACCCCATTAGAATCTTTTTATTTTGTCTCAACTTAATCATTACTTTTTCTTCATTCTTTCTATTTTGGTAATATGTATTTTGTTTGTTAGACTCATTCACACCTTAAGATACATTTGGACTGATCTATCTTACTGATTTACAGAAGAGTGCATTATTTTTCAGGGTTTGATGAGTTAAATTTTCTTTCACGCCACACACACTCAGCAATTTTTCAGTTCTATGGTGGCAAGGAGAGAAACCGGTTGCATCGTACCCAGAGAGAGACCAAAGACTTTCTGCAAGTAAACTGGCAATTAACTTTCTTGTATCACAGCTTCGGTTCCAGCAGGGTTCCACCAACCCAAAATAACTAAAGGTGAGGAGAGACTTCAGGATTATAAGTGTCATGCTCAAACCACATGGCCACAGAGGCCTTCCAGTAATATGTACTGATTTATTTCTATCTTTTCTGAAATTTTAATATACCTTACTTGCTTTTTATTCCTCACTTGCTACCATTCTTTCTTTTCTTTCATGTTAACATCCACAACAACCCCTTCATCGTGTTCCTTTTAGATATTTCTTCAGATCATTTTTACATTTTACAATAAGTCTGGGATGTTTCCACTATATACTTTCCCTGTGACAGTGGTTTGTGTAAAATAAACATAAGAAAATTTTTGGAATCCTAAAGAAAACCTTCATGCCCCACAAACATATATAAATGATTGTCTGTCTAATAATCCTGCAATCAGTTGAATCAGCGCAGAGTGCTAAATCCCATGATAAAAGTTGAAATAGTTTGCTTGTTCTACCAATATGTACTTAAAAACAGAGATTTAAAGAAAATAATTGGATAATTGATTTTTTTTTTCAGGATTTGATATGTGTTTGTGTCTTTGTGCTTGTGTGTGTATGCATGAGTGTCTGTGCATGAGTGTATGTCTTTCTGCATGTGTGTCTCTGCGCTTGAGTATGTGTCTATGCATGAGTGCGTGTTGCACAATGTATCTGTATTTGTGCATCTGTTTGTCTGTGTTCAAGTGTAATTGTCTGTTTTTAGTGTATTTGTATCTGTGTGTGTGTGTGTGTGTGTGTGTGTGTGTGTGTGTGTGTGTGTGTGTGTGTGTGTGTGTGTGTGTGTGTCTCTCTCTCTCTCTGTGTACTCTGTGTCTTTATACATTGTACACAACATATGTGCATGCTTTATTGTTCATTCACTGTTGCACCAGTCCATCAGATGGAACACTATCTATAATATCTATGTTGACTTTCGTACCAATTCTCTAAGCTGCCAGAGACATATAATCCTATTCACATTAGAATCTATCAGATACAACTTAACATTATCAGATCTTATAAGACTTCTCAAGGGTATACTATAGTCATATTTCAACCATACTACATTTCCTATTTATAATTCTTGTTTTATATCAAAAAAAGATTTTTGTTTTGCATATATGGAGATGTTTTAAGTGTAGTGCTACAAATTTAGACCGATGCCAATGCAGTGACAGTTCTTTTACATGCCACTTGACAACTGCAAGCAGTATATTTTGTTTATTTTGATGACAATTTACACACACAAATTCTACTTCATTTATATTGCATTTACATGTAGTCAAACTTGCCGTAAGGCCACATATTTTCAGCAGCAACTCATTTTCAACAGCCAGTTCCTGTTCCCCCAATCAATTTTACTAAGTAAACACACCTAAACCAGCGACCACCTGTCTAAGGCGGCCAACAGCCAGTGATATACAGGACAAAATGCTTGGTCACACTGTTTTCAGCAGATATTTTTTGAGAATGGTTGATCGCATGATCTTTTTTCTGAAAACCTGTAAACAAGTTAGTTTAGCACCACTGTAATGTATGATTATGACACCAGATCATTCTAACATCAAACTGTCATGTATTGGTATATATGTATGTACATGTGTTGGTATAAACTGCATAATGGACAACAATTTTCATGTGATTTTTGTCAACCTGGATCCAAAGGCTACCTGTCTTATGCAACCATTTTTCCAATCTCCCTTGCTGCTGGAACAGTTATGACTGTATATCTATTGACTGATATACACCTAAAGGCACATTTGGACTATTCTGTGTCATTGCCTATCACTTGAATCCAAATTCAATGGTAAATGGGTTAAGTTTAAGTCATATGTTGAATTCAATGATTGACTATTTCCAATTGTTTCCTCCATTGTTATGGGCCTATACAAGGGTCGACTGAAATGTTGGGAGCCTCACAAGATTTGATGTTAGAGAGACATATCTATATTCAGATATTTGGAAGACATATTTATGTTAATATTTTCGGGAAGCATATTTATGTAAATATTTTCGGAAAACATATTCATGTTATTCAAATTCATGTTATTTAATCCCATCAATGTCTAAACATTTTTACCAGTGATTTTGAAGTCTCAACAACAGTTTTAAAGACATCTTTTTCTTGACTGTTCCATAAGTCCTAAACTGCAATTATAATGTCATCAGACGCAAAATGGGCACAAAATTGACCTTTGGAAATAAACAGAAGGTCGATGAAGTGAGATTGCTGATCAGACAAGATGAGGATATTTTGTGAATCAATTTAAAGCCAGAATCATTGGTGTCAGCTATAACAACAACAGCCATGTGAGCTGTAGCATTTCCCTGGTGACAAAACACACCTTTATAATTTACCACAGTGCTTGATCTTAATGTTTCCATGTAACTGCCTTATGCCTCAGTCAAACCAGACAATGTATGAACAGTGTGTATGAAAATCGTGTCCGTCACACATGGACAAGGTATTATTTTTTCGAGAATGTAGGCACATATCTACTGCAGTTGTTGAATATACACAACAATCACTATGACCTTACGATTCACTAATTCTCGATAGTTCTCGAACTGTACAATCTGCCATGGCAGCTAAAATCGCAGAGCACCTATGATCTCAAAACAATGCATGGCCAGTTGTGACCAAGACTTTAAAAAGTGACAACAGACATGTATAAACCTCATACATCAAATTCCAAAAGAATAAATGTCATTCAAAAGCCTTCTGTATGCCTTTTTCTTGGATCAGTATGTTCCATAATACGACACTTCTTGGTATTGTCTGGTTTTGCAAATTTTCCTTTTTTTTTCACAGAAAATAGTGAATTGCTGGTTTACATCCTTAACTGACTCATGCATTATAAAATTGAAATGAAACCCACAACATGATAATGCTAGGCAACAGTACAGACAAAAAACCATTGATTTCCCCAGAGATATATCTACCAGAAAAGTAATAAAGTTACACCAAAAAAAAAAATAAAAAAGGTGAAATTGATAAACTGAAATAAGTATAACCTATAATTTCACAACGCTTTAGATTTGCATAGATTGTATGGCTCCTCAGAATTTCTTGTTGTAGCCACACAAGAACGAGAGACAGAGACACACGCACAGAAAGAGAGTGGGAACAAGTAAAAATTCATTTTAAGGGAGTTCGTTTATGTAACAGTCATCAAATAGAAATCAATAGAATACTAAAGATATCATAACTATGGACGTGCAATAACTGACAATTTAACCATTATTAACTAGGAAATATAACTGACAATTTAACCATTATTAACTAGGAAATATAACTGACAATTTAACCATTATTAACTAGGAAATATAACTGACAATTTAACCATTATTAACTAGGAAATATAACTGACAATTTAACCATTATTAACTAGGAAATATAACTGACAATTTAACCATTATTAACTAGGAAATATAACTGACAATTTAACCATTATTAACTAGGAAATATAACTGACAATTTAACCATTATTAACTAGGAAATATAACTAACAATTTAACCATTATTAACTAGGAAATATAATTGAAATATGCTCTATCACTGATGTCACAAATTCAAGATATCAAATTATCTAAATTATTAATAATCCCTCTTACTCAGAATTACACAGCATTCTGAATAATTCATTTTGTGATTAACAGTTTTTTTTATCTGTGGCAATCAATAGAAATTAAAGTAATGAATCAAACAGAAAATAAAAAATCTGAATTGATAAAAAAAATCCATCTGTTGTAAATGTTATTTTGTACTTTTTTTTTTTTTTTTTGAAACAAAAGGCAATTGACATCAACATCAGAATTCATCTTTTATACCAATACTGGTTCAACTCTCCATAAATCATACCTGCCAACCCTCCTGTTATGTGCAGGAGACTCCCGCAAAAACATCAAAATTATGGAAATCTCCTGCTTGCTGGTCCAGTCCCATATGGGAGTATAAAATCTGCCGTATTCAGTTATTTCAATCCCAACATGACCCGCAAGTAAAAGTTGGAACCGGGCAACCAGATCGATTTCAATTGTCCTTTGTCCGGTCATGCACATAAAAATGTCAGTAGAAGTACAACCATTTGTCATTTCAAAAAGCTTAGGTTTCAAAAGTGATCCATTTCCTTCTATTTGTAGTTCAAATATAAAAAAATTCAGATACCAATGTATAAATCAATAGAATGTCCAAGACACAGATACAAATCCGGTAAAAATGAATTTCTAAAAACAAGTAAAAATTAAAATAATTACTTTATTGACAATCAACAGGTTTATCTTACCTCATGGCCAAAAATGTCACAAAACACATCGAGTGTTGGCTGCTGTTGCTTGCAGTTTAGGAGGAAGGTGGAAGTTGGATGTTAAATGAAAGATCTGATACCGAACGGAACAGAATTTCAGGATGTGTACATGTAAAAGTTGTAAAATCTTAATTAAATGTAGGTGAATGATAAAAGTAAAATTAGTTACTATAAACTACATTAAAAAAATCAAAATAAGGAATGAACAGAGTATTTTCCAGATTCAGGAGTATTGAAAACAGCTTGTCTACAATATAACGATGAACTGAAGAAATAAAGTACATCTATTATTTCTCATTGGTGTTTTGTAATGTATGTAGTGTACAGATCATATATTGAGGCTGAAAATGTCCTCCAAGCAAAAACTCCCCCTCACCTGTCATAGCTATGGGAGGATCTCCCTCATTGAAGGTTTCAGAGGTTGGCAGGTATGATAAATGATAAAATGGTTAAACCCTCAGACCATGAAATGATTCTACGCACCAAAGGCAATAAAATATTTAACTCTGTGATGGTGATAAAATGGTTAAACTCTCTATAGATGATAAAAGGATTTAACTTTGTGAAGGTGATAAAATGGTTCAACTCTTTACAAGTGATAAAATGGTTCAACTCTGCCACATTGTACTTCAAAGGAAGTACAATGTGATAGTTGAAACATTTCTCATATACCCAACTTCTTGATCGACAAGCAATGTAAAATATCTGATTTATAAAGGCATGGCAATGCTTAAAGATGAAGCATGTCAAGTCTAAAAAAACCAATTGTAAATAAACAATGTGATATGATAATGCAATAGATGAAACTTGTGCAGATATATTATCATAACACTCAGCGCTCTACAATGCAACCAAATCACTCTCAATGCGACCATTTTTTAGGTTTTAGCGAGTGTTTATCCTCATTCAGTTGCAACATTGCGACCAGTTTTTTCCCCAAGCCGGAAATCAAAAGTTTGTCCGTTTTCACTGTGAAATTACATTATCGAAATCATGGTCTGTTATGCACTTTACAACAACCAATTTGGTTATTCAGTTTCGATAACTAGAGCATCTAACTCACGTGGATTACTGTATATAAACATGTATGCTCTCATGTTTTTGACTTAAAATTTTCCTAATAGCACAAGATGACATTTTCTTTTCTCGGTCGATTTCAACAGAAGCATCATTAGACACTACTAAGTTTAAATGATCTTGGTTAAAGGAATACTGGAACCGAATTATGGCTAGTGTTCGATTAGGCCGAACTTTCTGTGTGTTTGACAATCAGGTTACAGGTGTTTGACTCTATATTTCAACTTACAGACAAAATTTACAATTCTTATGGGCAGACTCTCTTTTGTAAATTCTGTTGTAAAGAAACCAATGTTAAAAATTTAAAAACAAAGTTTAAGGTTGCCTCAATATTAGAGCAACAAATATGAAAAATATAGGCATATAAACTTTCCTGGATTGAGAAAAAATGCACAACATGCACTTAATAACCTTGTTTTAAATGAATTGAAACAATAAAATGTTATATCAACTTAAAAAATTAATATTTTATTTCATTTCTGTATTTTCATCCAGTGGATTTTTCTAAGAACACACACTCACACTCACACACACACACACACACATATATATATATATATATATATATATATATATATATATATTGGCACGTAAAAGTTCCTGGCTGGCTAGTAAAATTTCTGGTTCACTGGCCAAATGAAGAGTGAATTTTTTTAGTGCTGTAGAGCCCTGACACTAAATTGTCAATAGCAACACATTGCATGTAAATAACTAACACCATAAAAACTAGCAACTAGCCGATTACTTACAATGTCATTCAAACAATCAAAATATATCATCACTTTATCACAAAGACCAGCTCAATATTGGAAATAATCCCACAACATTATCTGCAGCATTTAGCAACTGATTGGTGTTTTAGAAGTATTACTGTAAAGATTATCGTATAAAACAAAAAACTGGAAAATAAATTACTCAAATCCCCAGAAGCCTTACTCCCAGTGGTATATACAACCAGATTAAATGTGAATTAATGTAATTTACTCTTTCTGAAATTCTAAAAAAAAAAAAAAATTAGATCTTTTGCGAGAATATCTGTGTTTTGTTTGTTTGTTTATTGTTGTTTAACGTCCCACTCAAGAATATTTCACTCATATGGAGACGTCACCAAATGCCGGTGAAGGGCTTCAAATTTTGGCCTATGCTCGGCACTTACGGCCATTGAGCAGTGAGGGTTCTTTAACGTGCCGACACCTACTGTGACACGGGACCTCCAGCTTTTACTGTCTCATCCGAAAGACAGGAAACCAACCTGTCGCCGGCGGGACTCGAACTCATGACCTCACGATCCAGAGTCGAGCGCGCTACCGACTGAGCCAGGCCGGCTCTCGAGAATATCTGTGAACAAGATACACTGATAAATGTTATACATGGAATCTCACAACCCTACTTTAAAGCCGTTTGCCATGGTATTAAAGTGACAGAGATAAAAACAAAGATCATAAAATGCATATAGATTAGAAGTTAATTACACCTACTGATTTTGTGTAATTGCTTTCAAAAATATATTATGTTTCTGCGATCTAGTCAAGTGTTTCAATAAATACGCATTCAAGTTAAATTTGTTTTCCTTTGAATGCAAATTCGTGTCTGCAAGATGCCAAATTTTTCTGGTAGAGTTCAGTTGTTATAATATTAATGTTCAACATCACAATCAATCAATCTTTCAATTGCAGAAGTAAATTCAGGGTGAAAGAGATGAAATCCTTTGCTTCCTTGTTTATACAGAGAACCTGGACCTGTAAACTGAAAAACTTCTGTACCTTAACTCATCAACACCTACAGTCTTATTTAGACCTGCCTATTTCAAAGAATGGTTAAGTTCACTGTCATAATTCAAAGGTGTATGATTTAGAGTCAAAATTTTATAATAATTTTACATGCAATATGAACTTGTTTACCCCTGAATTATGACAGTATACCATACTATGTATTGATCAGAGTGAGTCTAAATGTGACCACATGAGTTGAGGAGTTAATTTATACAAGGATCAAACTTTTCTTTAGGTACAAACCTGAACTGATAGCAGGTGAAAATAGCTGTGGTTTCAAGTGCAAAGCTCAAGTCATATGATGACAGAAGCCCATACTCAAGTTCATTGGCAAAATTTGTACAGACAAAATACTGAAATGTTGAAAGCTGTCTTAACAGACCATCCAATCTGCCAATGAAATGTGATATCTCAAAAGAGGTTTTATTTGAAGGATTAATTAGCCAAGTGGTTTACAGAATGTGGTCTCAAAAAGACAGTTATCTTGTATGACTGAGTGCTCGCTAAAGACATGTTCTACTATACTTAGTTTAGGTAGATATCTGATATCAAATTGTATATATATATAAGATGTGTTTGTGAAACACAAATGCCTCTGGTCCCAACTGTATCACAATCCAAACTTTAAATTATGTGATGTACTACATTTTGACACCCCCCAGGGGCATATGATATCAGTAAAGTTTAAGTAACCCTTAGATGAACTTACAGTCCAAGTTGGATTACTGTATCATAATTCGAACTTGAAATATTGCACTTCATATGTAAGTGGGACAGAATTACAGGCAGACAGACGGATGATCCAAACACTAGCTGCCCCCTGACAGACCTTTCAGGCCGGCAGCATAAAAAAAACAACAACAAAATACGTGTACATGTACATAAACAAAAAGTTTTGAGTATTGAGTAAATTTGGTGACTTTGGCCCCTGAAAGTATAAAAGAACAAGATCTTCAAGTAAAAAATAAAAGTTGCACAAATAGCTCTTAAAATACATTACTTCAAACATACACGTTCAATGCTTTAATTACCATTTCTTACGGCATGCCAAAAAGAAACACAAGTGTCTGTCACTGTGCAGGATTATTTATGTCGTTCTCTCTAAGTCATCACTGTGTTGTGTCTTTTCCATATACTTACATGTAATTTAATTAGTTAAATTGTGTTTTAGTCCACATCCAACAATTTTTCAGTTATTTGGTGGCAGTCAGTTTTAAAACATGGAAGAGAAGGTTTGGTTAAAATGTACTAAGAAAGAGAAGATCAGCCTTGTTCCAGTACAGCAGCAAAGTTTACTCACAAAATCAGCCATGGTTCCTGTGAGGCTCAAAACAAGTGCTGAGTAAAGGTTAAAATTTATGATTTAAAGCACAATGCTCGGTTAACAGCTCAGCAACTGAACACCCCCAACCCATATACTCACAAGAAAACTAAGAAAGGAAAAGGGGAAAGTGCATGTTGATTTGAACCCTAAGAAAATACAGGATATTCACTGAATACCCCATCTGAAAGGACATCCAAGAACAGTTCTTTTTTCATTTACAAACAGAACACAAACAAAAGCTCCACGGGACCTTAAGGTGCTCAATTGACAAATTTGGTCAATTATGCAGCTATGCAGAGGACATCACAAATGTTTACACAAAACCAATATTTTCTGTTCTCTTAGGTACTGGTACGTATGACCTTCATCTTTGACTCCATGACCCTGAAATTTTTTCCATAATGATACTTGGATAATTCCTAACACCTTTCTAATATACACTTTTATACAAAGATTATGGAACTTATATAAAGTTATATACTGTTATTTACCTAAAGGAGAGCTAACAGTGAGAGGAAACCAGACTACATCAGGCCACTATTAAGAAAAAAGTTTGTTTGATGTTGCCTGTCCATGTATATATTATTAGCTCACCTGGTCTAGGAAGTATCTTCAAGTTTGTGATCGATACTTGTAAACAATATTGTATAGAAACAAATAAATAAGGATTTGTTGTTGTTGGATATGGATCCCAAAAAAATCTGCATACAAAAAAATGTGAAAAAAATAATTTAGGCAGCAGCATTTTGGGTGGGCAGGCAGGCAACATCAAACAATTAAAATTTTATTTTAGGCCTAGAGAAATCCACACATATCCAAGCTGGCAATTGCCATAATCATCCCACATATTTCCCTGCATGATCCCAGAATTGAAACCAGGATTAATTAGTTAGAAAAGCGCATGCTAACCGCACTGCTTGAAATGTTTCAGAACAGAAACAAATTTCTCAGAACAACTGAAACAGGTTGATGTCAATGTACATCCTGTTAATCATCATAACAACCACTGTCACTGGAATTAGCTGAAGGACAAAATGTTATTTTCTGAGGATAAAATCATAATAAACAAAACTGTTAATGTCCATGTTGCACGCATTGATAAACATGCAAAAATATTGAATTATGGCTTACTATAGCTCATCAGTTTCAACTATGGATATGTTAAATGTTTAGGGAAATGAATGCTTTCAGCTCTTATATATATATATATATATATATATATATATATATATATATATATATATTTATATATATATATATATATATATATATATTTATGTATATGTAATTATATATATATATATATATATATATATATATATATATATATATTTATGTATATATAAATTACAATCACCAAGTCATATATATATATATATATATATATATATATATATATATATATATATATATATATGACTTGGTGATTGTAATTTTAGCTTTGAACAATACTCAAGTTATGCATTAATTGCCTATCACAGAAATTCCTGATTTTTTAAAACAAAAAAAAATTCTACTAAAACTTCCATTTTAAATGTGCTTTTGTGCAGATTGTCTTTCTTGGGTAAAAAATTTTATTTTCGCTTAACTTTCTGTTTTGGTAATCTAATAAGATGACAATATTGAACGTAACTATATACTGATGTCCATACTGTCGTACAACAACATGAATAACCCAAAAGTATCAACTTTGACATTTTAAGTGCAAGTTTTAAATTCATATTTCATACAAGGAATTCAGGGTAGATCTAGGATGTTTGAGGTTGTTTTCATTTCCATTTTCTTTTTTTTTTTTTACAATGCAATTCATAATCTTTTTATAAGCTGAACCTTGTATTGCAGAAATCAAATCAACAGGACCGAACTTCTGAAAGGAAAGTCCTTTATTATACCTCTAATATGTATCTTTACTTCTGATAAGTTAAAACTATATCACATGATCTAAAACATTTTTTCATGTCACCCTGAAACATTTATATCACCCTCTATGGCGATTTATGTTACCCCCTCCTGCGCAGAAATGGGTGCGCATACGGTTTGTTTATTTTCTTTAGTAGGCTATGTGGTAATTGGGTGTAACCTCTAGCAGATAAAATTTCTGTTTCATAACACATAGATTACTCGATGCAGACTGGAATGAAGAGAAACAACAGCCAAAATTTAATGATTTGACAGCATTGGTACATCATTGACAAATATATTTGCTGTAGTCAGTCTTGATGGAGGCTTAAGATTAAATCAAAGGACTGAAAGTCCTGAAAGTCAAGTCTTTTGTCAAATCTGAATTGGTGAATTTATAAATGAATATATATATCTGTACATATATGCAGTTACTGTTTAACCTGGGAATATACATCCTTGATCTACTAAAATCAGAAATTAGTATAAGCTGTCGTATACCATGGTACATCTTTAAACCAAAACATTTATTTGAAATACATGTATAAGAAATCAGGGGATGCTTATTTTTGAATTATGCATTAATACAAATTTATACATCCTTTATGATATGTTTACATTGTCATTACAAAACAGCAGACATACAGAGTCGGACTTAAATTACATGTACAGTCACGGGACATTATTTTTTTCTTTGTTTTATATACAACCAATAATTTTTAAATGCTGGTAAAATTCAAAATTTTACAAATTTATGGTATATATAGGACAATTTCATATTTCTAAAATACCGGTATATATGCGTTTTAAAATCATTTTATCAGTTTATTTACAGAAATGACAGTATTTTTCTCACAAAATAGTTTTGCAAATTCTGTAATAATTCTTTCAGTCTAAAGAAATATGTCAAAATTTACCTGAAGTAATTTTATCCTCCACAGAATAATTATTTTCTCAAAATAAACAAAAGTATATCTAAATTTGATTAAAAAATATTAATTCAATTTCCTCCATGTAAACTTAAAATATTTGAAATATTGCTTAAATTAGTGGATTCTATGTGCATTTAAAAATTGTTGCTTTTATATAAAACAAAAAAAAAATAACATAAGTGACAAATATTTATGTCCCATGGTTGTGGGCTATATCTATTACGATTTTCAACAGCTTTAAAAAGTGCAGTGTTATTCTGTTCCCTTTACTCCGTAATTTTTTAACAGAAAAAGATTCATTCAACAACCTTAAAATTACAATGTTATTTTGTATGTAAAAACGGAGTAGTACATGTACATCGATGTCTCAAATAGGCCTAAATTTAAACATCCGGTTGAACCAATTTAAAGTCAAAACACCCATGGTAAGATGACCAATGTAAATACATCAACTTAAACCACCTGGCTAGACTTTAAAACTCTATTACTGGCAGGAATCATGCAACCACAATCGAGTAAACTGGTCTTGTATTCTCTCAGAGTAAACTGGTCTTGTATTCTCTCACGAATGAACAGAATTTACAGCACACCAGGAAAGCATCTTACTCGATGTTAGACATTAACGGTTTAATCCTAAGTTTGTCCATTATTACTTCTGCAAGTAAGCCTGAAAACTCATATAATTTATCAGTTAAGTAAAAAAATTAACGTTGGATGAATAAAAAGGAAATGATGAGCGATTCCAGTTTCTAAATGATGCAAATTAAAATGGGTATCAATGTGAAATTCGGCAAAGCTGAACTGAGGTATTCCCCTTTTCCACACGTGTCCTTTATCACGTGACTATAATACTTCAACACAGCATTTTGGACTGTCTTCGTTGTTGAACTTTAGTATCAGTGAGTTTTCAAATTAAAAGAAACAGTGTCCAAGTTCAGGAATTATAAGGAGAGAGTATGCGAATGAAACAAGATTCAAATTAGACACAAAGAAGTATTTTAATGTTTGAATCTCAGGTAACTACTTTATAAAGCGCCAGTAGTAGTTCGGCAAATCCCATGGCACATTGATTTTTGAACAGGGTTGCTGACGACGCTTAATTGAGTACACGGAAAAACCCCAGGAGTTCTGATCCTGTCATAGCAATAAGGCCTTGCCTTAAAAACCATGCAAAGAATGATAAAACATATCAATTGTGTTGAATATTGAAGGCGCTATGTGACTTGTGTTACAACCGTTATAAACTTACGTAGGTCAGTTTGTTAGTTAAGTTTTATTGCCTTTCGGTATAATAAAACAATTATTTACTTTGTTTTGGGTTGACATGAACATTTGCCCACCCTCAAGGTGTTATGTCACCCTCAGGTGACATAATGCCTCTCAGGTGGAAAAATATTCATGTCATCTCAAAACATGGGCAATAATTGTATAATGTCATATCTGAATTGGATAATTTATATAGAAATATACAGTGAAACCTGTATATAGGGGCCACCCAAGGGACCAGAAAATATTGACCTCTATGTGCAGGTGACCTTTATACACAGGTTCAATTCAGTTGAAGTATGCAGTCAAGGGACTCTAAAGACTAGCCTTTATAAACAGGTAATCCTTATATGGAGGTGGCTGCTATAGCAGGTTTCACTGTATATCTAGATACAAATTGATGTTAAAAACAGAGACATACATATATAAGTAACATTGTCATATGTACATGTATGTTTCTGTTGACATGTAACATGTATAAACATAGAGTAATCAATGATTACAAACCTCACCTGAACCAGTCTGGCTCAGTCAGTAGCACACTCGACTCTTGATCCTGAGGTCGTGAGTTCAAGTCCAGCCGGCAGGTTGGTTTCCTGTCTTTTGGATGAGACAGTAAAAACCAAGGTCCTGTGTCACAGTAGGTGACAGCATGTTAAAGAACCCTCACTGCTCAATGGCCGTAAGTGCCAAGCATAGGCCAACATTTGAAGCCCTTCACTGGCATTTGGTGACTTCTCCAAATGAGTGAAATATTCTTGAGTGGGACCTTAAACAACAATAAACAAACAATAAACCAAGCTCACCTCACATGGCAACTTTGGCTGTATACTGATAGGCAGATTTTCTTAATAAATCTTCATTTCATTTTGGCAACAAATTATAAGGATTTATGAATTGTTTATTATTATAATTATTATTTTTCATTGGAAACTATGGTATTTCTATGGTGCACTAAAATTACAAGTCACTCACATGACCAAAGACAATACAACTGTGTCAGATCTTATTTTCTATCC
Source organism: Atrina japonica (assembly GCA_030159075.1). Taxonomy (NCBI): domain Eukaryota; kingdom Metazoa; phylum Mollusca; class Bivalvia; order Pterioida; family Pinnidae; genus Atrina; species Atrina japonica. The sequence goes on along the minus strand of BROG01000725.1, from coordinate 237,924 downwards.
AAGAAGACATGGATTTTCAGCTTCCATCTAATTAAATGATGATAACATATCACGCTTTCAGAAGTGTAACTTCCCTTCATCAAGGAACTTTATGCAGTCAAATTGGATTTATATTCAAGTAATCTTAATTTAGATAATAATAATGTTTGGTCTGTCTAGTGCTACAACTTTAAGAGATAATGCCAAAATAAAATCTTCTTATTGTTTCTTATTGTGGTCACTTAACTGTGAATGTAGGTCAGATGCAACATACAAGCTGAAAGTCATCCTATGATCATTCATGCAAGTTTGGTTTGTCTAAGACTACTTCTTTCTGAGAGAATGCCGAAATCAAGTCTTCTTAACGTGGTCACTCAACCATGAAATGTAGGTCAGATGCGAAATCTTCAGACTGCAATCTAATGCCCATCATTAGATGCATCATCAGTGTTAAGATTGGGAAGTCTACTCTTGCATCATCAGTGTTAAGATTGGGAAGTCTACTCTTTCTACTTCCCATATCAAATCTTCTTAATGTGGTCATTCAACCGTGAAATGTAGATTGGATTGGAAATCTTTAAACTGCCCATCATTAGATGCATCATCAGTGTAAAATTGGGAAGTCTAGTCTTTCTACATGTACTTTCCGAGATAATGCCCATATCAAATCTTCTAAACGTGGTCATTCAACTGTGAAATGTAGGTCAGTTGCCAAATCTGTGAACTGCAAACTAATGGGCATCACCAGATGCATCATCTGTGAAAGATTAGCAAGTCTAGCCTTTCTACTTTCTGAGATAATGCCCAAATAAATCTGCAAACTGCCAGGTAATGGGCATCACCAGAGGCATCATCACTGCAAGCTATCACCAGTGGCATCATCACTGCAAGCTATCACCAGTGGCATCATCCAAGTTTGGTCTGTATGGTGCTACTACTTTCTCTGATAATGCCCAAATCAAATCTTCTTGTAGTCACTCAACCGTGATATGTAGGTCATACCTGTCAACCTCTAAAAGTGAAAAAGCTGGTCATGACCTGCACTGAGTAAAATAATCCCTAGTCCTAACGCATACGGCATTTTTTTCAGGCTCCATTGAGTAACAAAAATGTTTAGAGTACATATAATTATAGCCTAAAAAAGATATTAAAAAAAATTAATACAAGTTATCCAATGGATCTACAATTTTAATCAAATTAAAGAATTAATAAGAAAATTTATTAATGGGTCTTAATTGCTAATTTTATTGAACTATAATAATAATGATTAAAGATGAATATAAAAAAGGTAAAGATAATTTACCTTTCATCGATCAGGCTTGGCCCTGATCATTTACATGTACTTGTTTGTATATTTAGAAGGGAAATTGCAGAACCTTTATTGTTGACAAGCCTTTTCAGTGGAATTAATTAATCTACTGCAAATTCCTTTATGCTTCTGTCCAATTTACTGATATCAGTTCGAGAATTTTTATAAAATTTAAAATTTATCTTTCATCAATCTGGTTTGGTGTTGCTCTTTGTGCCAAGGAAAAATGCTAGAAAGGAACAGCACAATATTCCTTGAAGTCAAGAATTTTCAGTGGAAAGTAATCAATATACTGTAAATATTTTTTGTTTTTGTTCTATCAAAATTCATATCAAGTTTGGTAACTTATTTGCCTATTTTAGACTTAGTTGTTGTCCTTGGTAGCATTTAGTCACTATCACAACATATCAAAGAAATCAATCAAACATCGACATGGAGTAATGACCGGTCTCTGATTGGATACAAAATTAGAAAAAAATATGTGTAGGCCTACGCACTAAAATCAGAGAAAACTCGAGTTAATGATCCAGGGTCGGGTGAAAAGGGATCATTTTTCGAATTCCCGGGTTAATTCATGACCCGTTCAGTTGTTAAAAAATAGTGGGTCAAAGGTCAAATTTACGGGTGTTACCTGCAAAAAATAGGTCAGTTGACAGGTCATATGCAGCATCAGCAACCTGCATTCTGATACTCATAACTAGATGTTTCATGCTTACAACTTTGTCATTCTAGCACTTCTGGTTACAATAAAATCAGTGCAGATGCTGACACTACCTAAAATACAAATAACCTTGCAAAAGCAGACTTGTAGTCCTTATAAATGTACACTTGTAGCCCTTACAAAAGTACACTTGTAACCGGTGATTTTAAAATATACATTATTATTAATATTTCATCATGTATAATGAGGCTACGCTTTCATGTTGATATTCTGGTTGCAGTAACTGCCATTAAGTGCATCACAGTGGTCACTCCTGTATCATTAATCATTGGTCAGACTAAAACTGACCATAAAAATTACATACTACAAGACATAAACAAAAGCAATAAGCTTTTACAAAGGAAGTTTATGCATAGAGTTATAATTGTCCATAACAGAAGTAATAAGAGGTATATGTCTTAATTCCATGTCTTTTCTTATTTACATTCACATCTTTTAGACAAGGTTAGTACAGATAAGTATCATACTACCTATACTATGTTGAAAGCAATTCAGATAATGTCTTAAAATTCTGGCTTTTTGCATTTCTACGAGTTCAACATTAAAAGCAAATAATAATAAAATGACCCTTTCTTGAATATCTAGAATAAGGCACAACTGATTAAATGAAAAAGCCTTGTATGAATATTGTTAATATGTTAAATAAATTGATGAAAATATCATCTACAAAATATACATCATGGGTTAACAGAGAGATGTTCTTTGTAAGCTTTCGGTTTTTGTTGGAAGACAAAATGATGCAGTGACTTCACCATCAGCAACTTTTTATTTCAAATCAAACCCACTCTTTTTCAAACTTACATGTAACCCAAGGGCTAAATGATACAGATTGCCTGAAACAACATCAAGAAATAATCAGTTACTGTGTCGACATTTAATTTTTTGCAGTAATCTGTATCATTTTTCTGTCATAGTTTGAATTTGAATGCGAACTTGAATAGTGTTTTACTCCACTCTCAACAATTTTCATTTTATATATGGTGGTGGTCGGTTTTTAATGGTTCAGGAGAGAACCTCGTTACAATTTACCCCCGAAAAAGATCACCGACCTTCTGCAAGTAAACTGGCAAACTTTCTCATTAAAATCAGCTAAGGTTACAGCAGGGCTCAGACCTTCGCTGACCAGAACTGAGAGACTTCATGGTTCAAAGAACTAACCAGCGGCAGTAGCGTAAATTTTTTTAACAAAAACCGCCATTTGACAGACCTAATGCATCTTAATTGGGGAGATACAGATTTTAAAATAATGCAATAAATGATATTTTTCAGTAAATATAAACATTCTATGAAGACAAAAAATTCATAGAATTTTATGAAAATAGATGAAAAGGAACCTTAATCAGAGTTTCTGAATCCAATGGACATATTTCTGTAAAGACATACCTAGACAACTCTTAGTAATTTAGATGGATAAAATTACAAGAGGTAGCACAAACAGGTTTATCCCTAGCAGGCTAATTATAAGGCCCACCTTGACAGCCTACTTAAACAAGCCACCTAATATATGATCTGTCTTTAACAACAAGCCAACTACATAGATATTAAGATTTAAAAATAGCAACAAGATCTAGACATGACAGATCGCTTGAATCAATCTTTTTACAGCAGGTAGACTATAGATGTTTTTTCACCACTTTGCTGACGTGCTTATTTACACATGCACTCTGTCTTACATAAAGAAGCCACCACACATAGATGAAGTGTGACAAATTCTGAGCAATGCTATGGACTAATGCCAATGCAGTGATGTTTTTTCACTTTTATCTGAGAGACCATTAAAGACTTGTCTAATACAAGAGAAAAGAACATACCATTAAGATATGAGGAGTTACCAGAGCTTCTAAAGAGTTTAAAGTCCCATAATTTTGTTAAGTATTGAGGAATCTTTGCCATAACCTATCATATCCTTGATCTCCTTGATATATATCAACATACATATGTACCAAATTTGATTAAGATTTAAGGGAAAAAAATTATTAAGCTAAGGCCACACCAAAAAAAAAAAAATCTTGTTCTTCGGACTTTTATGACAAAAACAAAGGGGCGGCGAGCAAATTTTTTTTTTTTTTTTTGAAAATTATATCGAGCGAAAAATTTTATCCCAAGAATATTTTTAACTTACACTCCATATTAAAGACTTTTCACTTGCATGATTGCTGTAAATTATGTATTTTTCTGTATATTTAGGTGATACTAAATATTGTAGAAATCTACATGTGTAGATGTCTTATTTTCAGCCAGTCACCATTTCTTTCAGTGAATGGAATGTTTATGCCTTGATATATACTCCATATTTGCATCAACCTTCATTTCCCAGAGAGATAAAAAAGATCAAAATCTTTAAAAAGAATTATTCAATTCAATAAAGTAATAATATACAGAATTATTCAGTGATAAAATATTACTACTTAGAATATTACAACTATTGATTTAACAATAAACTTTAAAATTACATGGTGTAATGAAATATAAAATGTTCAATTTGATGTGTGAAGTTTATAATAATTTTAAAGTTTTCACTGTGCCCATCAAAATTTTGAAAGCATTTGTTTTTGTTGAATTAGAACAAGATGTAGCAGCACCCTCAGCAGGACTCTCAGGTTTTAAAACAGTCCAAAAATGTCAGTCCAAGTTCTTCACAGAATGAAATATTGCCACTAAAATTCATATTGATAGCATAGAGGACTTAACATCGGAAACAGAACACATAATTTCCAGTCCTACGAATCACCGAAAACATGGGTCATATACCGAAAACATGAGACAGTGACTGTTTAAAACACTGCACAAATTGCTGAAAACATGCATTTGAGTGTATCAATTAAATATATTTTCATTCTGAAGACGAAATTTAAGCTCCTGAACTTTTCTCTTAGTCATATCAGAAACTATCAGTGTCAAATATTGTTAAACACCACCGCAATGTTGATAAAACTGAAATTGTTTTGCAAGATTGATTCAGTTAACAAAATGAAAAAGTTATTGTGACATCTAATAGTCATAACTTTTCAGTTAAAAAGTAGCATTTGAAATACTTCCTTGAATGATTTGAATATGGACTCAAAATCATTCAAGGAAGTATTTCAAATGCTACTTTTAAACTTAAACGTAATGACTATTAGTTGTAAAACGCGTGTTTTTTGCAAATTATACTGTGTTTTCGGTAATTTGTATCATGTTTTCTATATAAAGCGAGTACCATGTTTTCAGTAATTCGTAGTATCCCATAATTTCGATGTTCATGAGCCATGATGAGGTCTAGCATGTGGTATTTTGAAATAACTTTTTTCAAACAAATCACCAAAAGTCATTAACTTCTTCAAAGAAAAAGTGAGTATTTGGGCGAATTCTTCTACCATTATCCCACACAAAAGCGAAGACATTGATCGATTCATCCATGTTCATCATCAAGTGTCGATCTATTTATACCTCCCTAGTCTGCAAAATGAAACGAAATGAATTGAAACTGGAAAAGGAATTGAAAAGTAATAAATGAAAAAAATCACAGATCGGATGATTCTTTGTTCGGAGTAAAAAAAAAAAAAATTCAGATAAATCAGAGCGGCGATTCTGTCGAACAAGATATTAATTTGTTGTGGCCTAAAATCAAAATAATGCAAACACAGAGAAACCAATATGCCCCGTATCTCCCATATCATCTGATGCCCCAATATCTTCTGATGCCCAATATCTTCTTATGCCCCATATCTCCTGATACTCTTATATCTTCTGATGCCCCATTATCTTCTATCTCAAGGGCAAAAGTCCCAGATATGACCTAGACCTGTACCCAGACTGCTTGCAAGGCAATTTTTTTATTGTTGAACCTTCTAATGTTGATCTTTTCACATGCCATTTAGCATGAACAATCTAATAGTTAATATAGATTAATGCCGCTACCAATCGCAATATATCACATTTTGAAGTAATCTTGACCAATAAATATTTCAATTTTCTAGTGTACAATGTACGAGGTCCCGTGTCGCAGTAGATGTCGGCATGTTAAAAGAACCCTCACTGCTCAATGGCTGTAAGTGCCGAGCACAGGCTAAAATTTGAAGCCTTTCACCGGCATTTGGTGACGTCTCCATATGAGTGAAAGATTCTTGAGTACCACGTTAAACAACAACAAAACATGTATAACTGACAGCCATTTTCTCCTGAAATTAATTTGGTGCCTGGTACACCTGTCCTCCTGCAAATATCATTTGAGATAAATATCCTCAATTTAAAAACTTTTATGTCCATATTCTGAAATAAAATACACAATGACTCCTGTCAAAATATATTTGGCCACTGGCTAATATGTAAATGGACTCATCTGCCTACCCAGTCTTGTAAAAGTAATTAGTCCTCTGATTAACATGTCTTATTAACTTTCATCTTTTGATTTATCTGTATTTGTACATACGCACAGAGAGAACTGCACTGATACTATCCACCCACGACAACTTACCATAAACCAGTATAGTAACGCAAATGTTGTGTCAATTATATATAATTTACTGTCGACTTTTATCATCGTGAACCCTATGAAGAGTCAAATGCAGGGCAACAAATGCAGGACAGAATTTTTTTTCAGAATGTTGTTACAAATTCAATCTATAAATACATCTCATATAATTAAACATATAAAAAGAATTTAATAAAAAAAATGTCTAGACTAGTTATATAATCTAAAATGGAAAAGTTCTGAAACAATTAACATTTTAAAGGGTTCTCAAAAAAAATGATGAGTCAGCATTTTACAAAGATGTCATGTTCATGCTCATGTACATACACTTTTCAACCTTTGACTTTTAGTACGAACCTTAAAGAAAGTGGGTACCATTCATTTAGCTTTGATCAAACTGCATTAATATTTGTTTGTCAAACAAAGAGTTCTAAAGATCTGACAATACTTGGTCCATAATGAAATAGTTTTCAATACATTTGGTCCCCAATATAAGGGATCTAAAGATATGACAACACTTGGTCCACCACAAAAGGGATCTAAAGATCTGATAACACTTGGTCCACCATGTAAGGGATCTAAAGATTTGACAACACTTAGTCCCCAATATAAGAGATCTAAAGATATGACAACACTTGGTCCACCACAAAAGGGATCTAAATATCTGACAACACTTAGTCCACCATGTAAGGGATCTAAAGATTTCACAACACTTGGTCCACCACAAAAGGAATCTAAAGATCTGACAACACTTGGTCAACCACAAAAGGGATCTAAAGATCTGACAACACTTGGTACCACCACAAAAGGAATCTAAAGATCTGACAACACTTGGTACCACCACAAAAGGGATCTAAAGATCTGACAACACTTGGTACCACCACATAAGGAATCTAAAGATCTGACAACACTTGGTACCACCACAAAAGGGATCTAAAGATCTGACAACACTTGGTCCACCACAAAAGGAATTTAAAGATCTGACAAAACTTGGTACCACCACAAAAGGAATCTAAAGATTTGATAACACTTGGTACCACAAAAGGAATCAAGAAACAGGGATCAAAAAAGATCTAAACAACACTTGGTACCACCACAAAAGGAATCTAAAGATCTGACAACACTTGGTACCACCACAAAAGGGATCTAAAGATCTGACAACTCTTGGTACCACCACAAAAGGAATCTAAAGATCTGACAACACTTGGTACCACCACAAAAGGGATCTAAAGATCTGATAACACTTGGTACCACCACAAAAGGGATCTAAAGATCTGATAACACTTGCTCCACCACATAATGGTTCTTAAGATCTGACAACCTTTGCTTCATCACATAAGGGTTCTAAAGATCTGATAACACTTGGTCCATCATATAAAGGTTCTATAGATCTGACAAACACTTACGTTATCAACAAATGGACCAACCATTCAATAGACACTCATGTATATGAAGCAACATTCTCTGCAACTTGGGACATAAATATATGTATGCAATCATCACAAATGATGTTACAAAAATGGTAACAAAGTTTCATTTGCAGATAATGTGTCTTGGGAGTAGATATCAATAGGTTAAATCCTCATATAATTAGATTTGAGAGATGACACAAGATTTTTCACATAAAATTTTAAAAATCTAATGTTACACATCATTTTGCAGTTTCAAAAATTGTCAAAAATGTACTGGCCTGGTAATAATTAAACAGGTAAACTTTCTCACAGGCCAGGAGCAAGCTGGGATTTAACCTTTTTCAATTATAATGCGAGAAAACATGTTTCAAAGAATAAAGCTGTCGTCATTCATTCCTGGATTATGTGGGTAAGTAATGATTCACTATCATACACTAATCAAAACAAATTAAGTTATAAAATGTTGCTAAAATTTCCAATTCAAAAGGCCCAGGCCCCATTCCCAAAACAGTATGGAAAATCCCTGTGTCTAGATGAAGTAATACATTCATGTCATTGCTAAGATGGCCATGTGGTAAAGTGTTCAATTTTGCAAACAAAAGGTCTCAAGTTCAATACTGGGTACCAGGTTGAACCTTTCACCACACATTCTGGGCCTCTGTGGCCGAGTGGTTAGAGCATCATGCTTTGAACCATAAAGCAGTCACGCATAAATTAAGGCTCGGATAAGCAGTGTCAAAGCCAATATTTCAAAATGGATTGTTCTAAATCGGCATCAAATGACCATTTTCTCGGCTAAAGTGCAAACCAAACAGTACCTAATGAAGCATAATTGCCAAGTGTTCTAGTGAAGCATAAAAAGCCATATTTGTTAGATCACACAAAAGTAAGTTTAAATGGAAGAGAAGCGGATATTAGCATATCACCAGTAACGGAATTTGCCCTTACTTGGAACCTCTATCAAAGCAAACAGAACATAATTAACTGATGAAATCCGAGAAATAAATGACAATTTGGTTGCTTGATGCCAATTATCCACAGCTATAATGCCATACAACTTAAAATTGATAAAATAACCTGGCATCTTTATAGTAATTCTTAGTGTCGATTATTTCAATTAGGAGTTCTGAGATGTTGCCGATAAGTCAGATATGATATTGACAGTTCTGAGACAGAGATAGATTAACCCACGTTTTTTTCCTGATATTTGTGTGTCATGGAAAACAGAAAATGTAATAGAAATCTAGCGTTGGTTGATTTTTTTTTATTACTTCAATATTTGCGTCCTAAATATGAATGGTGATTATTGGTGCGGTTTTGTTACATGGTCTTTCCTTGAATAAAGTTTCTGTTGGTGGTTACACCTTTAATCAATCTAAATACATTACTACATGTAAAAAAAAAGTTATAAGAACAAATTATGAGACATTAATAATGTTCCAACCATAAAACAGTAACTTAGAGTTACATGTAAGCACATCCCTTAAAAAGAGGATAAAAGATTCATTTACATAAAAATCTGAAAATTATTGATCAAGAAGCTGACACAGACAGGACTTTTTTGGTTGTTTTGTTATTTCACCTTGTATAAATTCTTGTTTTCTATCATGCCACGATTTTCACTTAGATGGATATATCATCAGATGAAGTGGAACAGAATTGACCAATGGTACAGACTGGTGCTAATGCACTGAGGGATTCTGTAATTGTGTACTGTGGCCTTCACACAAGATTTTGGCTTCTTAAGTTTCATATCAAGGACCTTTGACATCTTTAATTCTAATGTTGAGTCTCAAATAAGACTAAATCCTTAGAATCAAATTTCAAATCAGAATTAAATCTGGTACTCAGTGAAAACCCAAAACCTTCAACTGGTGGGTCAATCTTTATACCACTAGACCCCTTCATCATTGGTCATACCTATGGCAGGGTTGGAAATTAGCAGTAGTCTGCCAGAGGAGACTATTAGTTTTTGCAGCGAACTAGTCAGGTTGTTCTTCAGCTAGTCCATTTGACTAGTAGAAAATCTGTATAAACATTACGGTATAAACATAAGCAATGGTTATTGAAAGTATGTACAGTCAACACCCGAATTACCTCATCAGCTTTTTATTTTCTCTACTCAAACCAAAATCATCTTTGTTGTTTTGACTTATGATAAAATTAAAACACAAAAATATTACCGATTCACTAAATTAGCAATTCATCCTACCACTTCGGGGTTAGTACATTTGTCATAGGGCTAGTTAAATTTGTTTCAAATGGAATATATCTTGAAGTTTGACTTTAAAAATGTTTGATCTCAAATGCCTGTTGAGAGATGCTATAAACTGTCATGACTCCGTTCCTATATAAACATTACTGCATTTACAGATGCTACAAGATTAATTTTATTTTTTTTGCCACTTTTATGAAAGCTGAACTACTAGTTTCCATAAAATGTACACGGCAGATTGAAAGTACATCAATAAAACAGACTCAGAAAGCATCACGCAGCTAACGATGCATTTATGGGGAAAACGTTGCAAACAAAAAACAAAAAAAAACAAAAAAAGAAAACAGGCAGATACTGCAGATAAGAATTTGATAAGGATCCTGATAAAAAGGTCATATTTCCCATACTACCAATCAAGCAGAAAGTAATTTTACCTAATTTAGATCAACCTGATGTAAACATTTTTAGTACCTTATGTTGCTATAGATTTTATATGACTACATCCTTTCTTTTGATATCTAACACCATTGTGACTTCTCTCTTTTACAAAAATAAAAAAGAAAAAAATGTAATATCAAAAATTAGGTTAAATCATAAAAAAACTTATGACATTATCATTGACACATTTGGTTTTTCTTTGTTTTTTTTTATGGAAGCTAAATCTGTGATATTGATGCCATGAGTTCAGATTATAAAAGCTTAATAGAACCTAGAACTGTTGCCTGATCAATGTGTATCCCATGTTTCAATGTATGTGTGAAAAAAATGCTGTCAAACAAATTACTGGCTTACTAGTACACAGATCATCAAGTATATTTATTTCCTACATATTACCTAGAAATCACTGGCATATTACTTCCACCTGTCAAAATACCTACATTGGCAGTGTACTGTTAGACATGATTGTTATTCTTAGCCTAGTACATAGGAGAATGATTTACAGATTTCCCCCCTCTTTTCTTTGTAGCTAATTTTTAACTGCTAACAAGTGATAGGTTTGCCTTTCTACTTGTTTTTAAATACTCAGAAATCTTTTTCATCTGACAAGATCAACCATCAATAACACTGTCAATGTAGACCCCATCAACACTAACCAACACAGAGTCAGGGTTTAATACTGGATTTTTTAATGGAAACAGTATGATGCAAGATCTGCATTTTCACCTGCAAATGGTGTGAAAGTTTTGATAACTTTGTATTGATTACTTGAATAATTAATCCTCTGTGATCACATTTTGACAAGTCTGTAATGCTACACATGGTTGTCCATGAATTCCTCAAACCTGCATATACAATAATCCATAAACATCACATATCCAACACATAGTTTTACACCAAATTACATAATGGCTACAATAGCCTGAAGTATTTTTGGGGTTTTTTTTTGTCTTCAGCAAACATATCTAAATTAAATGTTCAAATAAATTACATGATATCATTTTCAATTATGAAATTTTAATGTAGAAGAACTGGGATAATTTTTTGTTTGTGTAAAAATTCACTTTAAATTAAAGCATAATACTGAGTAGGTATTTTTTTCAGTTATTTCGTTACAAGATCGACATTCAATTTAGCAATTCTTTTATTTGCTGTAATTATTTTCAAGTACCTTAGCATCTCACAGCTGCTGTTGTAGTGATATTATAGGGTCTACTCATAAGCACTACAAATAATGATGATTAGATTACCATACATCCGAGTAAGTAATCGTAAGTAATCAAAGCAATAACTATCTTGGAATTGGACACACAATTAATAATTTTTAAGAAGATCCAAGGGAAATTCTGGGATAAACTATAACAAGAAATCTGGGATCTCAGCTGTTATGTATAAATCTCTGGTGTAATTGACCAAGCTGTCAATTCAGGTTTTGCACAAGAAAATTTCCATAAACTGATACAAAAATCATTTATGTTTGGTAAATTTGAATTTAAAAGTATAGTCAAACTTGTCTATAAAGGCCCCTAAAGGGAAAAGGCAAAAGTATCCATTATAAACAGGTGACCTATATAAAGAGGTTTATTAATTTGAATAAAGTTAACAAAGGTTATGATTTAATGCCCTTTATACAGAGGTGGCCTTTAATGCAAATATGACTCTACCTTATGAAACAAAATTCCAAAAGCTTACCCTTACACTAGAGATGCTAGGCAACAAATTTTGAAAAAAAGCAAATGGGTTTTAGAGACTTTAAAAAATGTTCAAAAGATTAAGTTGTAGACCTGTATGACCTTGCATCCACCTGACACCAGGTATCATAGGATGACAAAAGGTCAAATGTCACTTGGGTAATTTTACAGATTAAGGTACAGTGAAACCTGTCTAGAAAGTCCAAAACATCTGCCATGAAATTGTGGTTTCTCAAGGCAGGTGGTCTTAAGACTTGCCAAAATCAATGCATAGTATGGTTTAATGCCATTATATGGGCGTGAATAAATTAATATTGCAGGTTAAATCATTATAAAATTAGGATTTTTAATCAAACACCTGAATTATGAAAGTGGACTTCATCGGTCTTTAAAATGGGAAAGTACAATTGTGGTTATTGGGGTCAATGGGCTAAATAAGCCTGCAACTGAAATTCCTGTAAGTTTTTAGTTGTGTACAACATTTTCTTGTGTCCATCTCTGTGATGTTATGAGTCAAAATTGTATGTACTTACCATCACACTTAAGTCCTTGGTGGATGAGGCCATACAAAAGGGATCCACAATGATCACAAAATGTAGGACTTCCATAACTATGGACCTTAAACTTGTGCAAATTGGTTGCCTATGAAAGAAGAAGAGAAAAAACGTTTCAGGTACAGGTCATTCCACATAAAATCATCTTATTTTGTACCAAATTAATTTAATGGAATGAAAGATCTGCAGACAGGGTGAGACAGAGAGCCTGGAAAACACTTCAGGTCCCTGGCAAGAAGCAATATTTTGAGCCAATGTCAAGGTCACTGTGTCTAATGTCACCGAGAATATGCAAATAATCAGAACCCTATCTACAAAAAATAGTATAATACAATTGCTTAGTTTTCTTAAGTAATTACAGACCCGTTTCTATGCTGGTGGGTTCTTAGTGTGCCCTAGGGATGAAGATGCCAGATATTACTAACCATACTAAAGACACAGACACATTTCTGCCAACATTTGCTTAGTTTGCTGAGCTAATACAGACAAGTTTCTATGCCGGAGCATTCATAGTGTGCTCTAGGGATGAAGATGCAAGATATAGCTAAGTATACTTAAGATATAGACACATTTCTGCCAACATTTGCTTAGTTTGCTTAAGTAATTACAGACAAGTTTCTATGCCGTAGATTAGTGTTCAATATCACTAATTTAGCCTGAAGTAAGGGTCCTTGAAACAGGTCAAAATTTTCTACACATTAAAAATTACATTGCATATGAATCAATGTAATGTTTCAATAAAATTACAAACAGAATAAGGTTTGACAAGATCATGGATTTCCAACACGCAAAACGCACTGATAAATAATTTACTTTAATTCGCAATTTAGTAAAAATCTGTCGAAGCTTGATTAAATTTTCACACCAATTAAATCTGTAAATGATATGATCAAAATAGTGACAATAGCTCAAAGATTCATATTTAAAAACAAGAGGCCCATGGGCAACATCGCTCACCTGAACTGTGTCGATATCTTACAAAAATGGGAATCTCAGTTTACAAATTATTACAACACTCCTTCAATTCATTGTGAGTGGAGGAAACTTAAAAATGGTTGAAAATGACAAAGCTGGGAAAGATATAAAAACCTTATTTTCCAATTTATTCCAAAAACAGGAAATTGAATCATGCATCCATGTCAATCACTCAGATGCAATTTGTTTTTCAATCCATGGAGCAGTTCTGACGAAGATTTTCAAAGAGGGGTAACCCTGAGGCCTCTTTTGCCCCACCTTGAATCCACCCTTGGGCCAATCTGGCCAAAATGAATAAACTTGATAGTGAACCTTGAGTACTTGCTTCCTAGGATGTTTCATCATAATCGCTTCAGCGGTTTTGAAGGAACCAATACATTGTAAAATTACCCCCTCCCCCTTCATTTTTGCAGTCTTAAAAATTTCACAAAAAATTCAAAACTTAGATATGAAATTTCAGCAAAATTCTATCAGGAAAGCCTTTATTTAGCAAAACAAAGGTAAAACACTTAAAATGAATGCAACATAATGAATAAAAGGAGAGAAAATAAACGAAATCATACAAAAATGAATGGAAATTACAAAGTCTAAAAAGACAAAAAATGCATCAAAAATTTATCTTCCAATTACTACAAAATTAACAAATTTGAATAATACATCTATGTAGATCACTCAGATATAATTAGTTTTTCAATCCATGCAGCTGTACTGGAGGAAAATTTTTTTTAAACAGGAGTACCCTCTGGGGGCCTCTTTTGCCCCACCCTGGTTCCACCCCTGGGCCAATCTGGCTGAAATGGACACACTTGTAGAGGACCTTGAGTATTTGCTACCTATATAGTTTCATCGAAATCCTTTCCGTGGTTTTGAAGGAGTTGAAAATGTGAAAAGTTCAGAGATGGACAGACAGATGGATGAAAGATGGACAACTGGCAATCAGAAAAGCTCAATTGAACCTTTGGTTCAAGTAAGCTGATATCAACATCAAAGCACAGTGGTCTGTGTTATATCAAAGCAAATATGTTGAAATTTACGTAAAAAATAAAGATGAACTTTAACCCTAAATTTTGTCCCTGACATTGTGAATGTAAATTGTAAATGTGTGAAATTACTGGGAAAACAGTGCCTCTTTTTCTTACACAAAATTTTTTAGCTAATTTGTCCCCTACTCCTATTTTGTGTGTGTGTGTGTGTGTGTGTGTGTGTGTGTGTGAGAGAGAGAGAGAGAGGAGAGAGAGAGAGAGAGAGAGAGAGAGAGAGAGAGAGAGAGAGAGAGAGAGAGAGAGAGAGAGAGAGAGAGAGAGAGAGAGAGAGAGAGAGAGAGAGAGAGAGAGAGAGAGAGAGAGAGAGAGAGAGAGAGAGAGAGAGAGAGAGAGAGAGAGAGAGAGAGAGAGAGAGAGAGTATTTCAAACTTACCGATACTCACTCTCTCTCTATTACAGAAATGTATTTCAAGCTATCTGAAACATGCACATGTTCTCTATTACAGTAATGTATTTCAAGCTATCGGAAACATACATACATTCTCTATTACAGAAATGTATTTCAAGCTATCTGAAACACTCAGTTCTCTATTACAGAAATGTATTTCAAGCTATCTGAAACACTCAGTTCTCTATTACAGAAATGTATTTCAAGCTATCTGAAACACAAAAATCTCTATTTCAGATATGTATTTAAAGTCTCTTGACATGATGTGTGTCTAGATGTCCATTTCACTGCTGACGTATTGTTAGAACAAAAAGATAAATCAAAAATAACTAGAGCTCCATGTCAACATTCCATTCTAGCCGATAAAATTTCATGCTGGAAAGAAACAAACTACTGAAGCATTACTGTAATGTTTGTTTTTTCCTCCTTATCTGTGGTTTTAAGTATCCTAAGTTATATGACATTTTGAACTAAATACGAGGATGTACATAAACATGGTTACTGAAGAAGAGAGATATACAATACATCACATGTAGCTATTGTTAAATGAAAAAGTCTATTGTTTACGTTGGCCTTAAAGTGAATGTGTGTAACAGATTTCAGAGTAACAGTTGGAAAAAAAAATTATATAAATATATAACTAAAAAGTGTTTATAAGAGAAAGACTGCACAAAAATCATCCTTATTGGGTCATTAGTTTGACCTGTAGAACAAAACATAATATAACAATATTCTGATTATTTCAGCATTTTTCAGCACAATAATGCAGAGACTCAATTATATCAACAGGGCCTCTAATAATCATTCATAGTAAATTAGGAAAGTGAAAAAGACAAATGTAACCTTGACCTATGACCTAATCAGGTTACACTATGTTTGTTAAAGAGTAAGTGTTTTGATGTTGTAGACAATTTTGACTTGGTTTCATAGATAAGTTTACTAGTGGAAGGCCGGTGGTCTCTTCCCGGGTAACCAGGTTCTTTCCTTCACAATTAAACACTGGCCACCACCATATGACTGAACAATTGCTGAGTGTTCTATACTATTCTATATCAAATCAAATGTTGATAGGTATGCTACTCTTATTGTAATGTCTAGAACAAATAAAATGTGATGCCTATGGGTCCTAAGTTTGGATGGCAAAATGATACAGATTCCCAGAAATGACATCAAGAAACAATCAGTTACCATTATGACCATACATATCTTTTTGTGGGTATATAACTGTATCATATTGCCATCAAAGTTATAGGACAGTATTTATCATTACAATAGATCCCAGAGGGATCTTGGCAACCACCATGGAATGTTCTATGTCTGATCATTGATCATTTTTCTCTAATTTTGTTTCTCAACATTGAATTTGAACTTAAATCCATATTTCTGTGGAATATTTTTTCACAAAATTGTTCTGAAACTGAACTTGAACTGAACACATTACATTTTCAGAAAGAATGGAGCTCAACATGGCTGACAGGTGTCCACTTGGATTTTGATCTCTCTTAAAATGTAATATGCACATCTAGACCTCAGGGGAAAGACCTCAAACTTCAAAGGCAACCCTCATGTCAAATTTCAATGAGATCCCTACATAACTTTTTTTGTCAGTCTTTTCTGAGAAGAATTCTTTGGTCAAAATCCAAGATGATCTCTTGTCGGTCATATTGGATTCTGATTTCTCTGAAAATGCAATATGCACAACTAGACCTCAAGGGGAACCTTCATGTCAAAGTTAAACGAGATCCCTTCAATACTTTCTGAGAAATAGCGGAAACAAGAATTGTTCAGGACAGACCATGGACAAACCACAGATGCAGGGTGATTTGAATAGATGATCAACAGATGGTACGCTAAAAACTCTAAAAGGTAAGGTCATTACTGTGCCAGTGTCTTTAATATGTTCTTCTGATAACAAAGTGCATTATTTCTCTGTGTTTTGAAGTATGTGTATATTATCTGAACTCATTACATTCAAACTGCAAACAGGACATCAAAAGTTATCTTTTCTTCTTTCTTTTCTTTTTCATCTACCCCTGAACAATAATAGAATACCGTACCTAAATTAATGACATGGGCTAGCCTAAATGAGTCTTTAAGAGTTAATGGGTTAAGGCCATCATAAAAAAAAACAATATTAGTTTTATGTGCCCTAACCAGGACTATATGGGCAAGAATTCACTAAGGGGAAATTTGAAATAAATTCTTGTCAAAACAGTTTGTATACCTAAACCATGGAGAAGGTAACAATTCATAGACATTTTTTGTGTTTTGTTATACGATTTAATGAATAAACAATCAAAAAATCATAATAATATGCAGTTCATTGTTCAATTGTGCTTAATTCATCATATTTCAAAAGGACACCCACAAACAAAATCAGGGGAAAAAACGTGACATTTGATACCGTGTGTATTTCAATTGATCACTACATCGCTGCTTCATGTCATTTGTCAATTCTAATGGCAGTAATATGTTGACTAAAAACGTGGTTTCCAAGTGGTGTAGCGTTTCTACTTTTAAGTCTTGACATTTTAAAATTATGTGAAATTAAATTAGTGTGATAGTACGTAACGTATTTTTGTCAAATGCAGGTTACGTACTGAAACCTGCCACGAGGGATACGTTACTTGCGGAAGGTGATCGGAATTGTCGTAAATAAAGTCGTTTACACGCTGGATAGCTAGATCAAGTCCTAGTTTGGGTCTTCCCAGTGAACTGAAAAAATATTCGATCTTGTGATTAATAATGAAATTTTCACATCAAAAACACACATAACGTACTGTAAAAAATGAAAAAAGTATTTTTCTCTCCCGAATGTTAATGTTTACGACATCCGACGTAATTTTGCGACAACTGATTTCTGGCAACAAGAGGTAACTAAGAAGGGGGAAAAGAAGCATGGAGAATGCTGAGGGCGAAGGTTTGTTATTTTGTCAAATGGGACAATGACAAAAGATAGTTATGAAACGGACTCTTTAAAAAATATTCATTCCATTCATTTTCATGGGAAACAACCAATTACGTATACAAAAAAATATGGTCAAAAACCATCATCTAGATTTTGGTTTTGTTTGTTACTAAAATCACATTATAATAATCAGTTTTCACAGGAGGTACAGCCATTATTTCTTAATTTAATTTTCTTGTCAATGTTACATACACCACTTACAAATAAAATTGCCATTTCTTGTAGAATAAAAAGATGGATTTATTTTCTAAAAACATCTTTGTAATGAAGTTTAAGAATTTATGGATAAACATTTTAAAACATTTTCTTGTTTCTTCATGCAAAGCAACTTTATAAAACAGTATGTAACATTGACAAGAAAAAAAAGTATTGTTCCTTTTGATACTGAAATTGCGAGGTAACTAAATGCAATCACTGTTCATTTAGAAGTGTTTTCCAGTAGAAATTGATGTTCCAAAATTAAATATCTTAAGACAATTGATAGACAGTTCAATTGTGTTTTTATTACATACTGCAAAATTATTAGAAATTAAGCATTGTACATTTTTTTAACTTCGATCATAAATCATTATATATATTTTTTAATGCTTCCAGGGATATACTATTTTTTGGCAATATTATTTAATTTAAATATTTAATTTAATTTTTGCTGCAATTGTCACACTTTTTGGACCATTAGTGAATTCTTGTCCATTTAAGAAGTATGTCATTTGGTATGTATACATTTTTATTTTGGCATGAGAATAAATCTCAACTTTTCCAAAGATATTCAAATAGTATTCAAAACTATTGATAAAATAGGTCATAATTTTTAAGCACGTCATTTGGAGAAAAAAGTGTATTTTTATCTATTGGCCTCACAAGTTGTTATCACACTCTATCTGTTAAATATCTCAGACACTGCTCCAAGACCCAATGAAAATTTCATCACATTGAGATGCATCAATGTCACCGACTGATCACAAAATTTATATCTAGATACAGACCAGACATATATTGAAATCAAATAAGAATTTCCAGGACAGGCATTGTTCCCAAAGGAGACGTAAATCAACAGGCATTCCCTGTAGACACAGTTCTGGAAAGTTTCCATGGTTTTTTATGTTGTCAACCATGTTTTCATCAGTCTCGGATAGAAATTACTGTCAATTATCATTTAAGTGACTGCAGTTTGATGAACCATAAATTCATTATAACATATGGATTTATTCACCCCTAAAGACACATTTGGACTGGTCTAAATCACTGATTTACAGAATAGTCCATTACTTTTCAGGGGGTTGATGAGTTATGCACTATGTAAATCAATGATGTATAAAGAGTTGTTGTTTTTGTTCAACATCAGTTTGGAATAAAAACATTTTGTTGATGATTCTAATAACCAGGAAGTATGATTACTGCTCTTATAAATATTTATCTATAGTCGTAATCTCAGATATTAGCATACATATATTAGACAACTTACAAATGTAATTATTTCTGACAAATAAGGGGGGAAACGAATTCAAGGGTAATTATATATATATTTTGAACCTCAATTAATTTTCACAAATGTCACAGATATTTGTTATAATACTTACTGCCTAAGTAATTCTCTTAGCATTACAATGACAAGAAATAAAACATCATGTCACACAAACACTCTACTTGTCTTACCAGTCATGTTATTACTCCATATTATATATATATATATATATATATATATATATATATACACACACACACATATTCTTTTTCTTTTTTTTCAATCAAAGCTGAGCCGGCCTGGCTCAGTCGGTAGCGCGCTCGACTCTGGATCGTGAGGTCGTGAGTTTGAGTCCCGCCGGTGGCAGGTTGGTTTCCTGTCTTTCAGATGAGACAGTAAAAGCTGGAGGTCCCGTGTCACAGTAAGTGTCGGCACGTTAAAGAACCCTCACTGCTCAATGGCCGTAAGTGCCGGGCATAGGCCAAATTTGAAGCCCTTCACCGGCATTTGGTGACGTCTCCATATGAGTGAAATATTCTTGAGTCGGACGTTAAACAACAATAAACAAACAAACAAAATTCAATCAAAGCTGACACAGCCTTTAAGAAGATTTGGTGAATTTATCACACCTGTACAAGAGATTTTATTAAAAAAAATCAAAGGTTTGAGGAGTACTAACACATACATGTAGATCACAACAACATTGAATCAACTTTGTTTTAAGGCATCAGCCATTCTGCGATATAATAGCCATTGAGTATAAACTCAAAACTGCTATACACCTCAAGTGTTACTTGTCATTACTAATTAAGCATACTTACAATTCATATTATCTCTTTTGAAACCCTAATCAACAACCATGAATGGTAATTAATTTTTGATAATCATTTAATAAGTGTGAAAAGTTCACCATGCGCTGATTGTATTATGTCAACAACATACAGCTGCTTAAATCATTAAATCGTTATCAATTACGTTTGAAATTATCATAAAGTTTCAGATTACAATTGCACTTCTGAAATATGTAATAAAATGATAGAAGTTGTCATTAAAACCTGTGAAGAAAAAGATAGTGAGTATAACATTATTTGACAAGTACAAGCAGCTAGCAATGCACATGGTAGATGCTCCACCATAGCATGGTACCCATAGATCCTCCACCATATCATGGTACCCATAGATATTCCACCACAATAAGGTGGCTACAGATTATCAACCACAACAAGGTTAAATTAAAAATTTTATCCTCAACCTACATAAATTCAATTTTTATCCACAACCTAGTCGAAACTCGCAAATCATTCCTCAACAAGGTTAAATTCTATTTTTTATCCACAACCTAGACAAATCCACAAATCAATATTCAACAAGGTTAAATTCTATTTTTTATCCTCAACCTAGACAAATCCACAAATCAATATTCAACAAGGTTAAATTCAATTTTTATCCTCTACCTACGAAATTCAATTTTTTATCCACAACCTAGTCGAACCCACAAATCATTCCTCAACCTACGTAAATTCAATTTTTTTAAGGTTATTCAACGTTTCTGTATTGTTTGTTTGTTTGTACAAACAATACAATTAACACCCCTGGCCGCCCACTAGCCAACCCGCTAGCCTAGCAACTCTCCAGTCTGCCTGCTAGTTAACACTCGCTAGCCTGCCTGCTAGCCAGCTAGCCCGCCTGCTCAATTGACATAGGGTAGATCATCCGCCTACCCGTTATTTAAATGTAATCATGTTAGTTAACCTATCAACTTGTCAGTCTGAATTAATAAATTTAGTAAAATCGGGAACTGGTGATCCTAAAAAACCAATTCCTACTCCTAGACAAAAACCAATTCCAGCTCCTAAACAAAAATCATCTTTTGATTAGGTCAAAGAAGAAAATAACAAATATTGATGATTTAATAAATAAAAATTTATTAGATTTTTCAAAGGATACAGAAAAGAAAAAACAACAAAGAAAAACAGCAAAGAAAAACAACAAAGAAAAAACAGCAAAGAAAAAATATGTGATGAAGAGGAATTATATATAGGACCGCATATTAAAGAGGAGTTGAGAGAGATAGAAGAGAATAGAAAGAAAGAAGAAAATAGAAAGGAAGAAGATAATAGAAAGAAAGAAGAAGATGCGAAACTTTTTTACCAATTTCGTTTAATTGCTACAGAACATACTAAAAAATTAAATGGTTATAAAGATACTTATATGATAGCTATATTAACAGATTTTTTGTATAAAAATATAAAGAAGTCTTTCAAAAAATTAATCGTCAAAGAATTAAAATCCCTTGCAAAAGAGCGAGGGTTAAAAGGTTATTACATCAAAAGTCGTCCAGAATAAAAATTATTGGTAACAGGGGATAGCGATCTCTGAAATTTAACTAATAAAGAATTAAGACGATGAGGTTCTTCGTTACTAGAGTTAATTCTTTCAGAATCTCGCTCATTTTTAAAAGGTTTATTAAATTTTTTTTATGTGTCTAGCCGATGATAAAGTGGCAGTGAGAGGAGCGAGGTACATGCCATACCTGTAATACAAATCACGACAGATTTCAGAAATTGCAATGTCTAAAAAAGGATCATTACCTAATTCTTTGATGTTCTGAGGGATTATCGACTTCGAAATAAGATCCTGATCCTGATACGTATAGCGAAATTATGTAATTTCTAAAAGCATAACTCATGAGGGAACCCAATTTTCTTTTATAAATTTTAATAAATTTTTCTGTTTCTTCATCCGTTAGTCCTTCTTTGCCGGTTAACCTTAAATCTTTTCCCAAAATTTTTTTGGATTTACCTCCAGCGACTAATGCACAAAGTCTATCCTTGGAGGTGTTATCCTTTGATGTAGCATCCTTACCCCGGCGAAATACATCCATGGTTGACCATGGTCAGTATGGTTTTTGATGGTCAACCATGAAAGATCATGGTCAACCATCAATGACCATGTTTTGCAGACCATGGTCACAGTAGTAGACCATGGTCGACCATGGTCATAACTCACCACCATGGTAGGCCATGGTCAATATTTCCTCTACTGTGGTTGACCATGGTCCACATTTTATCTACCATGGTCGACCATGGTCATAAACTCTCCACCATGGTAGACCATGGTCAATTTTTTCTCTACCATGGTTTGACCATGGTAAATATTTTAAAACTTTAAAAAAGTGTCATCCATCAGGTAGACCACTGTCAACATTTTTCATGATGAAAATAGATCAAATAGTCTGACTAAATGATATTTTTATTTTGGACACACTGACAATATCCATCACATTAACTTTTATATTGTTTTGGAGTCTACAATGTACCTATCACATGTACTTGGTACATGATACATCAGTTATAGTTAAAAAACACTAAAAACTGTCTTGAAGTTCTCAACATCTACCAATTCCTGAGTGTTTGATCTCTTCACAGCAATCAAGTGACTTGTCACAAACGCGTTCTCCAGCTTGTGAAATCCTAACAAAACTTTCTCACAACTCCATAAACCTGGTCATTACAAAGCATAAAAATATTCAACTGCGCTGATTTCATAATGTCCATACATGATAACACTACAGATACAGAACTTTCCATCATCAGAATCATGAAAATAAATAATTTTTTGTGAATTCCGCCATAGTGAACTCCAGGAAGTTATACTGCCTTTAATGTAACATTCTGAAAAGAAAAAGAAAAGTTTCAAATGACATATAATATTATTGCAATGTTGATCACATTCATATAAAATAGTTACTTTACGATTCTAGCTCTTTTTATACAAATGTACATGAGAGGTAAAGTTGAAAAACTGGCTAGGCCTAGCACCTAAAATGTCAGATTTTAGTCATAAAAACATTTTAAAGTTAGTTTGATTACCACCAACCCCCGGCAAAAAAAATATAATAATAACTAGAGTTTTTTGATGAAGCAAAAAGTGATCATACAACCATTGCTGAGGCTACAGCTTCAGGTGAGCATACAGCAAAGCTCAGAAGCTATGAACCTCATACCAAAATCCAATCTTTGAAGACCAATCTTGATATTTTAAGCTATATTTTAACTGAAATGTTCAAACTAAGCTGCAATATTAATCTTTGATCTGATATATAGTTTCAACTATCCTCAAATATTCTTCAAATTATTGCTTACAATATCTCATACATAAATAAATGTATAAAAGTTCTCAAGTTTTTACCTCTTTTGCGTTGAAATTTTTAAATTGAATGGTGACCTTGACCTTTGATTGAATGACCTTGAAACTTCAGGCAAATATTTTTTCAGCTCATTGCCCACAAGTCTTCTATATTAACATATATATAAAAGTTCCGTAGTTTGTTTTTTCAAAAGCTAATTTGAGTTGAAAATTTTCAAATTGAGGTGTGACCCTTGGCTTTGATTGAATAACCTTTAACCTTCACATAAATATTCTTAAGCATATTGCATACCGATCTTCTACACTTAACACACATATACAAATTCTGGAGTTTTTTTTAGCTATTTTGAGTTGAAATATTATTGATGTTAACATTCAAACTAAGCTGTGACCTTGACCTTGTGACCTTGAAACTTCACACAGAAATCCTTCAGCATATTTGCAACAAGTCTTCTACTTAACTTAAATACAATAGTTCTATAGTTTTTAAGATATTTTAAGTTAAAATTTTGCAACACATTCTCTACAAATCCTCTACACTTACTTATATATAAAAATTCTATAGTTTTTGAGCATTTTTAGAGTTGAAATTTTGAAATTAACATTCTATCTCAGCTGTGACCTTGACTTTTGATCTGATGACCTTTAAACTTTACACAAATATTATTCAGTATATATTGCCTACAAATCATCCACAATAACCTATACAATGTACATGAAAGTTCTATATATCTTTTTCGTTTTTTTGAGTTGAAATTTTGAATTAAAAATTGAAACTAAACTATGACCTTGAGCTTTGACCTGATGACCATGAAACTTCACTTGGGTATTCTTTAGCACATTTCCTGCAAATCTAAAATGTATGTCGATACAAAACCCTGATATATTTTGGAGATGTTGAGATTTTTAAATTTTCATGTCTCTGTGACCTTGACCTTAAATCATGTGACCTTGAATTTTTTTTTAAGCTTGTGCAAGTCTTTAGACCTGAACAACTTTCTCATGCAAATGTCCTATCCTAAAAAATTCTTTGCTTCCGAGATATTTTGACATTTGTCTGACTTTTAACAGACAAAATGACCCCCCCCCCCCCCCCCCCTTTTAGCACTTGGGAAGCCTTTTTCAGGTGACACTAAAATCAAATTAAAAACATTCCAGGTATCTTGATTCTCAATGTATGCTGAAAATTTTAAGCAAAAATCGGCCAAAAACGACATAGGCCTGATAGGATTATATAAAGTTTTAAAGTTTGTAAAAGTTTAACCCCCCCTCCCCGAATGGGCCTATTAAATAAGAAAATATTCATCTGACAACGTAAAATAAAAGCAACAACAACGAAAGAGATGTTACCAAAAACTAAACAAGACACAAAAAATGTATGTGTGTATTCACACACTACAATAATTAATGACTAATGTCTAACGTTAGAACTTGCTATATTTCAAATTACATTGTTATAGTTAAAACAAACAAAACCTCTTTGTTTGAGGCTTGAACTTCGGCAGTCGATTGACTGCAGAATGTTTTTAAACTGCTTCCGATTTAAACTTGTCTCTCTCATCATTTCTTTTGTTTGTTTGCAATACAATTATCAGAATTCAGTATAATTTTGTCAAACGCATGTTTATTTCGTTTTTACGTTGAGCAAAACGTATAGATCGCACTAAAAAAGGATCTTTACTTTAATGCTGACCCTTTCAATTGTCATATTATATGTCCCGTGATTACTGAGAAAGGTCTCTTCTAATGTGAAAATAACTGGTTTACTTACCCACTTGGTCACATCGTATCTTCTCTTCTTATGTCTGCCATTTTGTTATAATTACCGAAACGAAATTGTGTCACCATCTATGATTGGACGGACGCCAACGGTCTTTCCGAAAAACGAATCGCGATTGGTGACAGTTTTGAGCGGTTCAGCATCTGAGACACTTGGAATTACCTCTGGCGTCTACATCAACAAAATGACGGAAAGGCCCGAGCACGTTTCCGGATGCTGCTGTGAGCAAACGCTTCCGTTTCAAACTGTGGCACTCTGTACTGGGTAAAACTTGGTTTACGTTTAAAACAAGCACAAAGACAAAGGGATATATCGCCATGTATGTACTTGCTGAGTGGGTTTTGGAAGGATTGTTTAGCGTGAGATCGCCCTATCGGCAATAATATAGCCAAAACGAAAATATGAAGAATGAAGTGGGAGGCACGATATGCCATGCCATGGTCAGGAAATCGTACCCAGCAAGGATAATCCAAAAATCAGGTAACTTTTACCAGTATAGCTATAGAGGTAAACCATTCATTGTCAGATTTATTTAATTTATTTCGATATCTCATATATAATTCTAAGTTATATGCAATAGATTTCATATAAGTCCGCCAATTTAAACTCGTGTTAGTACCGGACGTGTAATCACTAATTGGGCTGTTTCCGGTCCGGCGATCACTACACCGTACCGCGTACTCGTAATTTGCTCCTTTTTAAAAGTAGATCTAGTTAAATATTCTACAGGCTGAGAAAACGTTAACATTTTGTCGATACTGTTGAAAACTTTTAACTTATTTTAGACAAAGAAACATTTTTTATTATTTGCTGGGTTGCAAAGCAAGTCCTGTCTAGACTCTAGTTAGTTATAGTATAGATCGACGATGTCGTCTGTCTGTCCATCAATTTTTTGGTCAAAATTTTGACTAAGTAAATTATCAGCTATGGATAAAGATAGAGACTTCATACTTGGCCTGTAGGTTACATGTTGCAATTGCAGTTGGATTTTGGGGGTTGGATCAAAGTAGTAATTGGGGTGGGGATCAACATTTTAATTAAAGTTTCAAGTTGAAGCAAGTCCTGGGTAATGGGTGTGTTCATAATTCAAACTTGGCCTGTAGGTTACCTGTTGCAAGTGCAATTTAATTATGTGATTTTGAATTGGGGGGGGGGGGGGGGGGGGGGGGGTGTGTCAAAGTAGTAATTGGGGATTAATATTTTGGGTTAGTTTTCTTACATGGTAGCTATAGTTTTAATTTTTGTGTTCACAAATATTTATGAAATTAATATGCCTGCAAAATTTACTGATATTACAAATCTAACCTTTGTAGAATCAAAGAAAGAGCTGGATAGGGAACTGCATGCAGTGAAAGGTCCAGGAAAAGGTAATGAGTAAACAGTAAACATAAATCTTTCTTAAACATATGCTGGACTATGTTTGCTAAATCATGAAGGAAAAAGCAATGTTATAGGCAACTTTAAAATAGTGAGTTAAATGCATTCATATCCAAATGTCAAGGGATGTCAGTTTTACTTGTCACAATTCCTTTTGTTGGCATATATAGGTACCTGTTTTTCATCTGTTATCTCTTTGAGTTAGCAGTAAATTGTAGTACCTCATTTGCCCACATGGCGACTGTATTGGTTATATGTCCCTTGTGATTATATTATCGTTTTAAATTAAAAAGTCTGGACTGGTCATTATTATAACAAACTGAATTTGATGGTTTGGACATTGATACAATACACTTAAACCCTGACAATATAAATGTTGCATTGACCTAGATGCCTAAGGCTATGTAAATCACAGTGTAAAAGTGATCCCTTCGTCACATGAATATTTCTTAGGACAAATAGACCCGTGATCCGCCATTTGTAATTGGCAGATCGACCCTTTACTGTTAAGAGATGCATGAAAAAATCCTCGACTACTAGTACGGATATTCACAATGTGGAGATACATAAATATTTTCAAATCCGTCAGATGCACATGCAAAAGGTACTGTCACAGAGAAAAAAGAAAATGTTTTATGCCAATATCAATAGAACAAACAAATGAGGGCATTCAGTAATAGATAGTGTAATGAGTTGTTGTCAGAGTAACAAAATAAAAAGAATTCTTTGAAGTAAAATTGTTTATTTTATCTAGAATTTGAGCATGTTTTCTTGGGCTCCTGAATTAGGGGCCCAGCTGGCCCCTGAAATTTAAAGGGTTAATCTGCAGCATTACACTAATAATTCAACCAACATAAATTACATTATTGAGTAAAACAATGTGCTAGGTCAATTGACCTATGTCAGGTCAGTATTTTTTTTTATACTTTAGATAAAGATTGTGAAGAATATAATTATTAATGTGTACCAGGAAAACATTCAGTTCCATGAGATTATCATTTCTAGCAACTTTGTATTCTTAATTTCAGTTGTGTTGCCAAAAAAAAAAGAGTTCGAGGAAATGAGGGATGAGGTACGAAGGTTGAAAAAGACATGTCAGGGATTTTGGAGAGAAAAACACCTGCCTCATCCTCACGATCTGGAAGCTTTTCACCACTACTGTCATCACCAATGCAAACAGTCACTTCACCATCCGAGTCATCAATACCATCAGACACTGTACCCATCACCATCACCTTCTCATACTCTGTCATTACCAAATAATGACACAAACACATACAATGGCCATTCATTTGACGGACTTACGGACAGCCCTAAGCCATATAGACAGTCTCTATACCGCTGTTCGGATTTTATCATTGAAGTTATTTCCAGAAGAATACATCATAAGCCACAGTCAGTTATTAGTTCCATAATACCATGAAGAATTGTTATATTTGATTACTGCTACAGTACTCTTGCTGAACAGAAATTTTGTTTGGTTTTAATGATGTTTTAGATATATTTAGTAATGTTGTTGTAGCTGAATGTGTAAAATACATTTTAATTATTTTTCTTTATTTTCATAAAATGCAGTTTTAAATATATTACCAGTTAATTATAAACTTTTAGTAAAGTTATTTTTCTTTTAATTGAAGGCATACTTTTTACACTTGTTAACTTTTTTAACATTTGGAATTTTTCTGTCATCTGAACAGCAGTGGATTAAATTCAGTTCCAACAAAGGTTAAGTTGTCAACATTCTTCTCATTATTGGGAACAGATTAAATACATGTAGGTGTAGTTGATTCATATCCTGAATGAAAAATGCTGCAAGTAACATACTATTTACTTATGAATTTTATACAAAAGTTGAAAATATGTATATCTGGAGAAATAGTTACTAGGAATGAAATCGGATTGGTTAATATTTTTAGAAATCTGCTTCATTTATGATGTCCTATCTTCACATTCAATGATAATATTTGAACTTTTAACTGTTTTCATTTAAAAAATAGTTGTTTCTTGATATTGTGCTGTTGTTATCTTCATTGCATCACATTTTAGTTTTATTTTTAAAATTTGTAACTGTGTTGCTTGATTGTTGTTAATTTTTTAAAATTATGAATCTGATATATCTCTCAAGAGTTAATGTTTTCATTTATACTATGTGGTCTATAGTGTAGTGTTCTATCTTAATAGCAAAACATTACTATTTGAACTATGTGTGACATTTAAAGTTATTGAAATTTGCTTAATAGTTTTGTTCTTTTTTTTTCACTGAAAAGACAGGACAACATCAAATTTTCCATTTTATTTTTTGAAAATCTGTTGATAACTATTGTTTGTTTATGTATTTTGTTAATAATTAATCTGATATATCTCAATGAAGTGTTAATTTTTTGTTTATATTATGTGGTCCTATTACAAATTACTATGCAAGATATCACAGTGGGTCAGTTATAGAAGAGTTATAAAGTTGATGTATTTAAGGTATGTCTTCTACATATCTTGCAATGAACATGATCTAATTTCCCATGGTTTTAAACACTTGAGTTGGTTACAGTAAAACATGTTTGAATCTGGTTGTTCATGGTAAATCATCATCGACCATGGTTGTTTCCCATTACAGCTCATGTTTTAGAACAAATTCCACTCCATGGTCGACCATGTTCAGTAACCCATGGTCAGCCAGGATCGACCATGTTCTGGTAATCATGGTTGACCATGTTCAGTAACCATGGTTGACCATGTTCAACCTTGGTCGACCATGGTATGGGTAGACCATGGATAACCATGTTAGTCTCATTTAACAAAAACATGGTCAATCATGGTTGACCATGTTCAGTAACCATGGTTGACCATGTTCAGTAACCATGTTTTTGACCGTGTTCAGTAACCATGGTTGACCATGTTCAACCTTGGTCGACCATGGTATGGGTAGACCATGGATAACCATGTTAGTCTCATTTAACAAAACATGGTCAACCATGGTTGACCATGTTCTCAGAACCATGTTTAAACATGGTTAACCATGTTATTTCATGGTTAGCATCATTTCACTTTAAGAGCTGTTTTTGGGTTTTTTTTTTTTTTTTTTTTTAAGTTTCCTCTTTTTCTTTACTAGGCCAAACACTCTCTGGTGTTTGGATAGAAATTAATTCAAAATTTCCATATTTTTATATCAAAAAAATTATTTTTCTCAACAATGTTTCCAATTTTTCATAACGTTTCACTCTTAATAGGGCAAAAATTATGGATAACATTAGTATAGCGTTAAAAAATGCTAATGTTAGTAAAAATACAAGTAATATACTTCTTATTTTAGTAAATAGTGAAAATTACTAAAATTTGTTGAAGCAATTACTGAATTTACTGAAACAATTACTGAGTTTACCGAAGTATGGTTCATTGAAGATTAAAAATTACTGAATTTACCGAAGCAATTACTTCACAAATTTATATTCCGTAGGGATGGTCATAATTAAAATAAGTTTCTAGTATTTATGTTGCGATGATAATTCTTTCATCTTTTTTCTCTCCTCTAAATCATTAATCATATTATTTTCCTTCAAACATTCGGTGAAAGAAAATTATGTCTTTTTGATTGAATATACAACACCATTTAATATGTGTTCTAACATCTTTACACAATTAATTATATCTTTGTGAAAGTATCCATATGCTCTGAAGTGCATGTCTACCAGAAAAAGCTAAAAAACTTAGGGCATCTACTTTCTTTTTCATGTCGCATTGCAGAACAATCATAAACGATGTACAACGTTTTCGTTCCCTTTAAATTTCTAAGTAATACTGTATTAAATCTTGTAATTTTACTTCACATATAGGATTAACCACTATTTTATATTTTTATCCGCTGGTATCCATTTTCTTTGAAGATAAGCCTTATTCCAACAAGCAGTGAGGCATAAAATGACGAATGTTCGAAAACTCCTCGATATTCATTTTCCAAGAGATCCAAGATAAATTGTCTTACCACATCCTGTATCACCACATATAATTGCACAATGAGGTTTTTTAATAAGCATTTTATTAAATACTAAAAAATTTGTTAGGATATAACTGACACGAATCAACCATCTAGAAGATTTATTTGCGCATCATTTACAACATAAATATATATGTCTAAAGGATCGGAATCAGTTTCCTTTTCTCTTTCGATTCAGACTGAAATACCTTCTGATATATTTTGTAATTTTCAACCCGTCCCATGAAGGGCGTTATTGTCAGTACTTCGTTAGTCTAACCATAATCCATAATGATAATGTAGGTATTTTCCAACATTCAATATCAGTCATCGACATTTTGGTCACTACTTGACCAACTCGAGGGTCTCGATTTCTACCTTAGGCAAACTATTTTTTGATCTCATCATACTGTTGATATGCTCTCATACCTTGACTGTACAACCGATTCGGTTGACCCTCTAATGTAACTTCAACCTTTTTGATGCGTGAATTGTAACAATGTTCGACATCTTTTTGTGTTATATCCTCAAATAGGAAAAGTACAAGTACCAAACTTTTAGCTGGTGTATTGATCTGATAATTGAAAATGGTGTCGGATTTCCTGATGGTTGATTTTCTATATCGAAGGATTGAATCGAAATACATGTAAATGACATGTTGGCATTGGCATACTTACTCTCTGTCTTATACTTTTTGCCAACGTAGGATCAGAATTCGAGACAGATGTTGTTGATGGTATAACTTACATCTTTATCATCCTCAGCCACAATCACAACCTTTTTAAAATCATTAATCATAAAAGTAATCATATATTCTAATCGATCCTTCAACCCAGACTGATAGTAAGGTTCATGTGTTTCCAACAACTCAAAATTTAAAGGTACACAAAAGTGGTTTCCATGGGCCAATGCAACTTCATATATTTCATTCCTACCGCGACGTTCAGAGTCTGGTAGCCACAGATCTTTATAAACAAGCCATTTATCTGCATCATCGATGGATAAAATAGTATTGCTACTCATCTTTAGTTTTCTAGTTTCTTTATGACATTTCGTCCTTAATTATTAAAAAGACCAACTTTTGTGATGTCTCCTCCGTCAACTGCTGCCTCCATAGAAAAAGCTATTTTTACAGTTCCTGGAACAAGGACGTCAATTTCTCCCAAATTAGGAAATCAAACGGTAAAAGTTTTGTTTTCCATGATGGTAGATGGGTTATGAGAAGTTACGACGCTTTGTCGAATTCCTTTCATACCATGTGGGACCCTAAAATGACGGTCCGGATTTAGTTTGTAGCTGTATTCATTCATTTTTTTAATGATAAATAAATTTTTTAAAAGTTTGATAAAATGGCAGAAAATTTAGAAATGCCTGATTTCAATAAATCGGTATACAACAATGTCGAAGAGGATTTTCAAGAAACTACGCTTAATGATGATAATGACAACAACAATCGGAATGTCCAAGAAACTACGTCTGGTGGTAATGAACAGACGCAGACGCAGATGCAAAGGCAGATTCAGATGCTGCCAAACAATGATATAATAGATGATTCTACATTCACTTATAACAACCCAGAAAACCCACAAAATCACAAAAATGTTACCAACGCCTTAACGAAAGAATGGGTGGAGAAGATGCATAGTGAGGGAGTTCATCATTCATCGATGCGATTCGAGTCGTTTAAGCATGATACATGTAGCTTATTTGTGAAATGGAATGATAAGTTGCGAAGATTAACGTATTTAAAAGGTGAAAAAGCAGGAATTTATAGCAGTATATTTTTTAGCAATATTAAGTAAAAATATCAATTTCGCAAGACTTAGGTCTGATAGATAAAAAAAAGTAAGGCATGTAAAGGATAATGTCGATAATGTTATTGAAGAAATAGAAATGACTGATTTGAGGGACCAAACATATGTCAAAAGAATTGACGATGGAATTGAAAAATTGTCTAAGTCAATACAAACTTTAAACTCAGAAATTCGGTTGAGAGAATTGTTGGGTTTTGATAAATCTTTGAAAGAATTCATGGAAATTTATCCGAACAAGCATAAAGAAAAGTCGACAAAGAAAAAGAGATAAAACAATGGAAAAAAGATTTAGAAAGAAATCCCGATGACAAAGATCACATCGAGAATGAAATTCGTAGGTTGAAAAGCGAATTAGAGCCTGTAAAAGACAGTAAAGGGACAACTAAAATTGAACCTTACTACCATACGTGAAAGTATTCACAATTTATTAAACGAACATCTACCCTTGAGAGATAGAATTGCAAATTTGTTCAGGGAACAAGGCATCACTATTTTTAGTGCATTAACAGCAATTGGTATGAGAGTTGTTTTTTGGGGTGAAATTATTGATACCTGGAACAACAGTCAATCCACCTTCTCCAACACCACCACCATCACCATCAGATAAAGGTGGATTAAAAGAATGGATGAAAAAACAGTTGGATGCAATTGGTAAACTGTTTAAAAAGTTAGCATCTACTTTGGGGGCTGCATTACAAGGTATATCAAGCTCTATTGTGTTGTGGTTACTATCAACTTTGACAAAAAGAGAACATTTGTGGGTGCTTGGAATGATGGTTGTAGGGTTTTTACTAATGAAACTCAACAGAAGTAATAAAAGCCATTAATGCAAGTGAAAAGATAGCAGATTTTTTATCTTCATGATCTGTATCTTTTTTAATGGGTGGTAAACAATATCTGTATCCTTTTTAATGAGTGGCTTATCGTCTAATTCATCATCTGTATCATTTTTAACATGTGACTTAAATCTTTTAGGGTTCATTTCTTTATTTTGTCCAATTTTAGCATCGTTCGGTGCGATAACTATTTCAATGTTATAATCTTCAATATGGTCTCCAATCTTCAACATCATATTACTAGGTGCCATGTACAATCCTGGAAAAAAACATAATCTACTTTGCTTTTTGCAAAAGTTAATGTTTTTTCATATCTATCTATGTCTGTAGGTAAATCCACAGGCGTATTTATAGCATCTTCCACAAAGACTAAAAATTGTTCTTGAGCGTCTAGTCCTGTAGCAATAGCACTTACTATAGAAGAACGCGTTTCAGCTTGAGAGCCTAGAATAGCCCACACGTAAGTTCTTATTGATTCATCAATTCTTACTGCCCCTGGTAAAGTATACCAATCTAATACTTTATCCAAAATAAAAGTTGACCACTTCGTTTTATAAATACCACAAATGGTACCCTTTATTTTCCAATTAGTTTCAGAAGGTACTCCAAACTCTCTACATATTCTTTTATAGACTGATTTATCAACATCACTAGGTAATGGACAGGACATTTCCTTTAAAATTCTTCGTATTTGAAAATAAATGTGAAATTTAAACAAAGATTTTGACAAATTATCACCAGTCATCATTTTTTCAATGCAAACTCCACAACCACTTGTCACATACGAAATTCAGTTGGTTTCTCCAAAAAAGTGATAGGATCAAAGTGCCATCTACTTAGTAACTTTTTAACTTTTTCATCTCCAGCTCCAAAAATGTCAGGAATGTTGTATTTTATGAAGACACCTTCGAACGAAGCGTGAAAATGATTGACCTCTGAGACATAAACATCAAACGATGTTAAATTAAGATCTTTTTTATTAGAATATTTCGCACCTATTGGGTGTGTCGTTTTCATGAAATTCGACATTTTAAATTATATACATTGTACTAATTAAAAGTGTATCATTTAATAACAAATATTGGTGAGCCTGTAAAATTAACAAGCTACATAGATAATACTGCAGGTGATTGGTATGTAGGTGTTAAATCTATACATATGTGGAATGGGTTGTATAATATAATATCAAATCTTAAAGTAGGTCTTACTACAGTAGGGCATACAACCATAGATGTGGGGTATTATACTTTTAAGGATTTAAAAAAGGCGTTTTCACCCTACACAAAAAAAAATGTTTATCAATAGCAATGCTGCAATGTTAATAATGCTACCTAGTCCAAATATTACACTTTTTACTGCCTAAACTAAATAAAATATTAGGATTTAGTGAGTTGTCTTTAGACAGACTTAATAGGACTTTCTGCCAAGGCATAGAAACCTATAAAATTAACACCTTTAGAGCTAATAAATTTTCATTCCAAAGATGTTGTAGGACATTTTTACACTGGGCAACCAAGCACAAACGTTAAAAGTATACCATGTACAAACGTAAAATTTTCCGAGTTATACCATGTTGATTTTGAACAACCAGAGTTTGTAAGATTAAAACGAGATATAATTACAGAATTATGCTTGGAAGCTAAAGATGAAAATGGAGAAATGGTTGACAACCATGGACGAACAATTCATATAGTTTTAGAATTAAAAAAAATGTGAAATAAAAAAAAACATGTCTATGAGCGGATATTATTAAGAAGATCTGGAAAAAGAATTCAAGGAAGAATTTAGGGAAGAATTTAAAGAAGAACTGAAAGGAGATATAAATCACATCATTAAAATGAGAAGGATAAACCATACTTTTCAGATGGAATGTCGAAAAGGAAAAAGGAAATCTCCAGGATATATGGTATTAGCTCCTGGTTATTTAATAAAATTAGGGTTAGTAGGTGAATTAAATGTAACTTTAATATAAAATAATGTGGAAAAAACCAGTTATACATCATTAGGTCTTATAACAATTAATCCACCTTTAGAAGTACATGTGGGGGATATCATAAATTTCACCGTTAATAAAACTTATAAAAACGAAAGTATCAGCAGACTGATCGCCATAAATTAAAATAAATTTCAAATAAAAAGATGAATAAACAGAATATATATCCACAATAAGAACCGCAACATGAAGATGGCGGTCAAAATTATAGATTGCAAAGGATCGGTGAAATCAAAACAAATATTAGAAGAGAAATCGAAACACAGAGATCTTCATTTCAAAAATATAAAAGAGGATTGAATGCTATAGATGGTGTAGATACTTCATTGATATCTGGAGGTATCATCGTTAGTTGTATAGGTTTTGCATTGCCTATGGCATTTCCGATTCAATTCGTGGCAATCATATGTGGAAGCGTTGGAATTGCATTGAAAGGAGTTCATCGACTATTATTCAATAAAATGATGAAGCATGATTCCTTGAAAAACCTCGCCGAATCGAAGTTAAATAATGTCCAAAATTTAATTAGTAAGGCTATGACAGACGGAAAAATCTCTCAAGTTGAATTTATACATATTTTTGAAGAGATAGAGAAATATAGGACTATGAAAAAAGATCTTAAACATAAGTCTTAAGTAAAACTTGAAGTGGAAAAAAGGTGGAATACTCGACGGATGTCAAGAAACAATTAGAAGATATCGTAAAACTAATATCAAAATGAAATTCTATTGTATGGTAGATTTATAAACATAAAAAATGTTTATAAATCTGGTTTTTTTTATTTTCAATTCTCTTCCTCTGTTTTACTATCAGATCCAAGATAAAAATCATCACTATCTAACAAGAATATACAATGAGGAGGAGCGTAGGTTATATCTTTTACAATAATTACTTCATTAACTTTAATTTGGATAGATGCAGTAGTTGAATTAATGTAAACGCTTTCAATTTTTAAATTCCCAATGGCTTTGCATTTTTTGTTCACATACATGTAATCCACCCCCATGATCTTCGTAACACCTATATTAACATGTTCCTTATCATCACCCTTCCTTGCTTTTCTATAAAAATCTGTAGTTATCTTCATCTTACGCTTTGTTGTATCAGTTGTATCAATCTTTCCATAAATAGTTGGTACTTAATAATCTTTTAAAATTTTGAGATTTTCTGAATTAATTGGAGAAGCCTTCTTCCTAACCCCTTTCTCCAATTCACTAGAGAGGTTGTCCGTCTCCTTTGGAATCAATTGCGTGATTTTCTCGATCATCTCAATAAATCTTTGTTCTTCATCACTTGGCTTAGAATGTTCATCATAGTACACAAAAGGCATGGAATAACATTCCAACTTATTCGCATGCTGATTTGTAAATTTGGGGAATGTCGTATGAAAATAAATTAGGGGTTCTCACAATGAGATCTCCCCCGTCATATTCAATAGGTATTTTTTTAATTTGACGTGGTTTTGGTGCTGTATAAATTTCTCCAACTGACAATTTGGTTTCATCAAAATTCTTAATTGTTAAAAATCATTCCGCCATGTATTTTTGTATAAAGAAAATTTTCTTTAAGTCATATCAATTTACAATGTAACGATATATCATTCATATTATTCACTACACCAAAAATAAATGGTCGCACAGGTTGATGGGTTAACTAGCATGATTACATTTAAACAACCGGCAGGCAAATGATCTACCTTATGTCAAATGGGCGGGCGGGCAAACTGGCAGGCTACCTGGCTAGCAGGTGAACTAGCAGGCAGACTGGAGAGCTGGCGGGCTAGCGGTGGACTAGATGGCGGGCGGGTGGGGTGTTGATTGTATTGTTGGTACAAACAAACAATACAGAAACGTTGAATAACCTTGAAAAAATTGAATTTACGTAGGTTGAGGAATGATTTGTGGGTTCGACTAGGTTGTGGACAAAAAATTGAATTTTTGTAGGTTAAGGATAAAAAAAGAATTTAACCTTGTTGAATATTGATTTGTGGATTTGTCTAGGTTGAGGATAGAAATAGAATTTAACCTTGTTGAGGAATGATTTGCGAGTTTCGACTAGGTTGTGGATAAAAATTGAATTTACATAGGTTGAGGATAAAAAATTTAATTTAATCTTGTTGTGGTTGATAATCTATAGCCAACTTATTGTGGTGGAGTATCTATGGGTACCCTGATATGGATGAGGATCTATGGGTACCATGATATGGTGGAGGATCTACTGTGTCCTGAAGTATGGTACATTGCTAGCTAGACATGTACATGATACGAAACTGACTACACTAGCTCTTCGTCTTGGCTATTCATGTGAGTGTTAGAAGTAGATCCTAATGTGTGTAAATGAATAGTAAGCCTAATATAATGATTCCTTTATCAAAATTATCATTATAGTTTAATTTTCATGCTAATATGGTTACTATTATTGTAGAAATTATAAAAAATGCATGAACAGAAAGAACATAAACTGAGTATCCTTGATGAAAGCTTTAGTTTTAGTGTACAATATTATTTTGAAACTGAAGACAGACTGAATTGTCGGAATCTGCTTGTATCCCTATATACCTTTTCGCATTAAAATGCTCAGCGCAATAAAAATCAGTGAATTTATCAAACCTGTGCAAGATATTTTAGTAAAAAATTTCAGTGAATTCACACTTATACAGGATAATTTAATAAAATTTTATGTCCTCCAAAGGAAAGTATCAGTATGCAAAAAAACAGAAAAAACAGTCAAATTTCACAAATTTTCAGCCACTTGGCCTTTATCAAGTGAAAGAAGACAATATGTATATCAGTTACATAGTATTAAGTCTGCACAATACAAAGCTCCAGTGATTTGCAGTCTTGAAAGACCACTTTCATGAAGACAACTTGTCTTTGATGACAACATTTTGAAAACCACTTGGTTATATAATCCTTTGAATAAAACCTCTTTTGAGAGACCACCTGTCTTAAAAGACCTTAATTCAGTTTAGCATGGAATTCATATTACTTAAATGTAAGCCAATCTTTTGACAAAATGAATCGGTACTCCATCAACTATCCTGATGATCCTTTCAACATGGAAGTATAATCGGTATAGGTGAAATACACTACAGTCAGACTGATGCTTATTGACTTATGTCAGAAGTTTCCTTGGCCTAAAATCACATACCCATTTAAGTGTTAAAGGAATTTTTTGTTGTATTGTTGTTTTAGATCTTGCAAAAAATCTGGTGATGTCACCGGCTTCAGGTGAAGTGCTATAAATTTTTGGTCTGTGCGATGGACTTCCGCTAATGTACTGAGGCATCTTTTACATGCCACACCCATCATGACACAGGACCTTAGTTTAATGTCTTATTATTCTTTTTACTTCAATAACAGGATGTAAAAATATATAATGTAGCGCATAATATTACAAGTGGAAAAAAGGAGATTAAAAATAGCATTCAGGTAAAGTTTGTGTTAGATATGCAACTTATTCTTTGGTTATCAAGCCAATTTTATAGCAAGAAATTGGATATGGAGGTTTCAATGTGTTTTTTTTTTGGTTTTTTTTTTACATTCTCCCTCCTGAAAAAGTGAGGGATTAAGAAAAAAAGTTATTCTTATTTCTTGAAAAAAGAGAGTTAGGTAAGTCAAATGGCTAAATTTAATTTTTTTCATGTATCGTGTCGTATTGTGTTTTCGATCGAATTGTGTTTTCGACCTATTTCTATTTGAAGGTCTCGCTCAATGATGCGAGATTTTTATCACGTCACTGTCTTCTGCTATCTTTAGCACTGATTGTAAACATTCAACACGTGAACCAAATATGTTGAACGTAAGCTTACAAAACGTAAGTATTTGTGATTTTACAAAACTGACTGTATTTCCGATATTTTGACAATTCCTTTTCTAACCTCATATTAAATCCTACCAAAAAATATAAAAATTGATAATATAACATCGGTAACTGTTCTACTACAATATTTACACTTCTTGTCAATGAAGTCATATGACTGTCACATAGTAAACAAAGCATAGTAGTAAAATATCAAAGTGCAAAGATTGTTGGTTCCTTATATTTTTTCTTCATTTTTCGTACAGAAATCGACGAATAGGCAGAAAAACTATAGACAGTATTCACCAACTGCTCTTCAGAATGCATATATCAAAATAATAAACAAGGAGATGACTCTCTACAGAGCGACTAAAGTGTATGGTATCCCCAAAACAACACTGCTAGACAGGATATCTGGCATAGTTGGTCCTGAAGTGGTCAAATCTGGACCAGAACCTTTATTATCATAAGAGGAAGACGCCAGGCTCAATTATCACATCAAATTGATGGAGTTATTGGGATATGGGTGACTATTAGTATTATTGCTTCTAGTTTTCTTTTTCCCTAATGAATAAACATGAATACTTCTTCTAAATATATATATATATATATATATATATATATATATATATATATATAATCTATATATATATATATATATATATATTATATATATATATATATATATATATATATAATATATATATATATATATAATCTTATTTAATAAAGTGGTCATTCTCTAAATTGAATACTTTTATTTGTTTTATTAATCACAAAGGAACAACTGTATCATAAATTTTTAAATTTTTTTTTTAAATTGTAAAAGCTTATATCCTACAAATTTCATACAAAATATACATGATGGACAAATAAAAGCACTAATTTACATTTAATTTTGAAATAAAAGACCTAATGTGAAAGTAAAAATTGACTAGATCTACCCATACATAAGAAAAAATATTTAAAATTTATTTTGAATAGATATACAAGATCAGAAGTCATTGATCTAGCAACTGATTATGCTGTCTCTATTGGCAAACGAACACTGGACAACCCTCTTACCTTAAACCGGTTTCAAGAATTTCTTACAAGGTGGCCTGACGTAAAATCCACAAAGACAAGAGGTCTAACACTTTCAAGAGCCAAAGCAGCATCAGAGGAAACAATTGATAACTATTTAAAGACACTTGAAAAAGTCATTGTTAAATATAACTTGGCTGACAAGCCACAGTCTATATATAATATTGATGAAAAAGGTGTAAATTTCCAACATAATCCACCAATGGTGGTTGCTGCAGCAGGGTCAAAGCCCCCAGGAGTTACATCTGAAAAGTCTGCTACAGTAACCATCATTGGTGCAGGTAATGCTTTGGGAACCCAAATTCCCCCATTTATAGTGTTCCCTGGAGCAAGAATGAGAAATGAACTTTTAAACAACTGTTCAGTTGGTACAGGTGGTTCAGTAAGTGCGTCAGGGTGGTCGAACACCGAGATATTCAAAGAATATCTACAAACCCACTTTTTACAATATGTACAAGGTTTAAAGCAAAGAAGATCCAATTTTAATTATTTATGATGGGCACAAGTCTCATGTTGTATTAAGTGTGATTGAGTGGGCAAAAACTAAGAACATTATTTTGTTTGTTCTCCCAGCACATTGTAGCCATATCTTGCAGCCACTAGATGTATCTTGTTTTGGTCCACTAAGTAAAATTTTGAATAATTTGTGTCACAAATACATGCTTAACAATAAACAGATACAATATTACCCCACTTTTATCAATGCCGTATGTAAGGGCCTTGTCCTTTGAAAATTTGAGAAGTGCATTAAAAAAAACAGGCATTTTCCCCCTGAATGCAAAATGTGTGCCAGAACAAAGTATAATTCTTGCATCTGTGTATTTTGAAAATGAACCATCACTTGAGTCAGACATGCATTACCTACCTGATTTTGTGAAAAATAATGAATTCCATCATAACACAGATACAATTACAAATGGTGACTGTCCATCTGATCAAAATCCACAATTGTTTTTTGATAAACAAGAAAAACGAATTGGGGTAAAAAGAAATGTGTTGTCTAATATTATCTCAGGTCAAGCAATTACAGAGGATTGAGTATTGGATGATATTGTAAACCATATAGAAAATCAAAACAAGAAATGTAATTCCAATCTTAAAAGAAAACACTCAGTTATATGTAACAAAATAAAGGGAAAGGGAACTGATATTATGAATAAAAAACAAAAGGTAAAAATAGATAATTGCAGTTCTCCTAAACCAGGACCATCAGGGTTACAAAAAGTTGTAATTTCAGACAGTGAAACAAGTGACGACAGTGAGGAACAGAATCCTGAAAATTTGTGTTGTGTGTGTAAAAGGTTTTACCCACAACAGTTAAAAAAATATGTTTCTTAAACTGGTTCTGTTATTTTTGCACAATGGGGCAAATGTATGTTTGAAAATTGTGAGCATTGGGTGCATTTGAAATTCTGTTGTAATGTAAATGCATTAAGAAGACACAGTATCTTCTACTGTCCCTGTAATGATAAATCTTGTCTTCAGTACGAAGAGTAGATTGTAATCAATATCATAAATGAGAGAATCATTTTTCATTTATGGCCTCTTACTTGTAAATGAACAACTAAACTCAAATAAATATGTTCACAAATTTATTTTGTCCATTTGTTTTCCTATTTTACTTGATGGAAAATGCTTTTGCATCGGATATTTCGTTTCCATTCCATCTTTCTGTCCGTTTTATAATTAGGTCGAAAACACAATACGCCATTTTTCCCCCCCAATATAAATATGCTGATATCGAAATTGACGCTTTTCATGTAAAGCAAGGAAAATGATGTCCATTACTATCATAGAGTATTATCGATAATTCCATCAATGTTTCTATGTCGATATTATTCAATTTAGTAACAATGAATTAGAAAAAAGTAACGATATACGGTAATACGTCGAAAACCCAATACACTGAAGGATACGAATAAATTCTTTTTAAATGTTTTCTTCAACATGTGTTCAAACTGTTTCATGACATGAAAGACTAAGAAAAATTATACTGAAATGCAATAACAAAGACATAGGGCCGATATAACACATTATAGACCTTCATGTCTATGGGAATAAGAAATGGCTTGACAATATTTTTGGAAATGATGTACTTTTATATGAAATACATAGTTAAGAATAATAGTGCCCGAAAACTTTTTGCAAATCTGTATTTCATATCTGGTAACATAGAATATAACGATTTGTCAGAAATGGCAACGGTTGACCAATATCGTTTAAAATGAAGTAAAATTTTTACTGAATATACATGTATGGCCTTCCATACATTTTACTGATGGAAACAACAATTTTAAACTATTTTTATTTATATACAACTATCATTTATGTACATGTAGTTAATCATCTCATGGTCAATGAAAATTAAAAATTAAGAGTTTTGAAAAATATTTTTAAAAGCATTTCTAGCTCATGGCTGACACAAAAATTGTTTGTTTTTTTATCATCAGACCTTGTTTGATCTTTGACACAATATTGAAAATGGATAATTACTAAGTAAATAGACCAGCATGTGTTTAGTATTTCCTTTGAATATCTGTATTTCTTTTGTAAATCGGTCTGTTTATATCTCCACAATCAAAGTTCAACTGTATATCAGTCAATCAAAAGTTCCTACTCAAAAGTTATATTTACATACCGACTGCAATTCCCTTCATTGCAAGTATATAGAACGATATATTGTATATTCTGGTAATTGCAGTCACGTGCCCAGAGAATTACCTGCTTTACTTTTCAGCGTAAGAATACATTAAAGAATAGAATATCACGTTTATTTCTTATGTACTTAGTATTTCCATGCCAGCTGATAATCTTATACTAAAGTAATATTTGACACTGATAACACCATTAAATTCCATATCTTTCTGAAGCTAAGATAGTCATCATTTTACAGTGGTTACTCTTAGATGGATTTTGGCTATACTTTTAAATTTATTATTTGTCCTTGTATGATACCACTTTATCTTTAGAAAATAAACATACATTTTGAATTGGAGCTCAACTTATGAATTTTTAATTGACAGAAACGATCGTCTTGAGTATCATAACTTTGGTATTATGTTTATAATATCTATATTTAATCTTAAAAGTCATACATTAGGCCTATCACAAAACAAATAAAAATCACAGAAAGAAATCGGAAACACGAGACTATATCTGTAGCACATTGTACAGCCTACAGGCCCATATCGCTATATATCTAGGTCTATGACCAGAACCACAGACCACCGTCTGGCACAGAAATGAAAGTTCACTTCATAGTTACAACAGAAAAAAAAAGAGAATAAGGCCTAGTGCAACTTTGTCAAGCATCTCTTGATAAGAAGTCGATTTGTTTGCCTTCACTGGATATTCCTATCAGAAACGATTTGTCACCTGCATCGT
This sequence comes from Atrina japonica, assembly GCA_030159075.1. NCBI lineage: Eukaryota > Metazoa > Mollusca > Bivalvia > Pterioida > Pinnidae > Atrina > Atrina japonica. Next base: position 194,129 of record BROG01000725.1, on the reverse strand, counting down.
GGTCACCTGCATCGTGTGAAATCAGGTCGTGTGAAATCAGGTCGTGTGAAATAGGCCAACATACGTAGGTTACGTACCAATCCGTCATCAAGGTTCCCAGCTGATTGGTAAAAAAATGTCAAATAAAATGGCTACTTTCAGTTGTCATGAATGAATATTAGCTGTCTTACTTCTTGTAAGTCACACTCAAACTTTCTATAGTATTCCCATTAATAATATATCAGAATGCAAATTCGTTGTAAATACATTATACAGCATACTCATGGGCGCAGCCATTTCTTCTGACACATTTAACCTTCCGGTTACCAAGAAGACGAATATTCTAAAATAACTTAAAAACAAATCTGACACTTATTCAAAATTTTCCACTATTTTCTTTCAAAATGATATGAAAATAAGAAAATAAATCTTAATTCCATTTAGTATTTCCTGAAAGAAAAGGGGAACTACTTTTCGTCTCACACAGAAGTTTCGCTGTTACGTCATATGAAAAAACTCCTACCGCAAAACCAATTACATAGAATGAATTTCATAACCAGCTGACTACAGATTCACAGAAAATGGTAATATATATAAATACAAGGATTGTTTTTCATTTTTTGGAATGCATAGAGTATAAATGCAATGGATTATGGAAAAAAATTCTGTGCAGCATGAAGATAAATATGCAGCAAAACTCACGAAATAACAAAAATACAAAAGTGTGTAGTAGTTTACATCTACTTTCACTTTCCACCAACACCAACAACAGATAACACTACCGAGAATAACTCATAGTTGATCTCTTGTATGACAGCGAAATTGTGGCACAAATTACTTTAAATCTAGTACACTTTTGTCAAAAGTTTGGAAACAAAATAATGAAAATTGCATTAAACTAAAAATCTGGCATATGATTTATTTGTAATGACAAGCGCAACTGTGGGAACTGTAGATAATGTTTTACAAAATAATCCTTGTATCTGCAAATATATTTACAGAATCAAACCTGTCTGTTGATGGCATGTTTATCACTGTATGCATGAAAATGAATAAAACTATCAAAAGTCTATAAAAATGCTTTGGTTCAGCACTAATTTCATTTGGGCCACTGACTCTAGAAACCAAATTACTGAAAAATAGGCAATGCCAAAATAATTTTTAAAACCTGAATGCACAGACACATCAACAATCACAAAACAGTTAGGGCTCTGAAGTAGAGAACTAGCATTTGATCCAGAGTAATGACATAACCACTGGAACAAGATTACAGTTCTACATTCCAATGAGTTGAACTAGGACAGTCAAGTCTGGTTCACTTTTGGTCTGTTGATTTCATGAGGCTACCTTGGGGATTCATTTACTGGTATGTACATGTAAATGGCTCTCCTTCACACAATTTCTTGATATTCGTAATAATTTTGTTTTCTGTCATACATGTAATTCCTTTTTCCATTTTTTACTGAATGTCATTTTTTCTGTTGTCTTTGCGTAAAATGTTAAATTGTTGATCTTTTCTGTAGTTATTTATTTTGATATTGATTGTACGAGACAGACAAAAAAAATCAGTTGAAAATAGTCACATACACACAGAAGACTCCTTTTGGGAATTCACCACCTCACAAATGGAGATGACCTTTACAACCAGGGTTTCTGAAATTGAGCTTTGAGTACTGTGGTTATTCAGAATTCACATATCTTGTGTTTAAGTTTGTATTCTGTTACAACAGAAATGCATCAATATTGTTGTTAGCAAGTACCATCATCATGATTGTAATGTTGTTATAATGTAGCACTTCAGTATTGCAGATTCAGTATTAATCAAGTTATCGCACATACACACGCTTTCTTGTTCGACTTGAATAAGTTATTGTGACTATTTTTGTATATCTTTTGAGGTACCTAAATATAGTGTAGTAAGTAATTAGCCAGGACTTGATAATCATCATGAATCTTTTATTTGTCATGAAATTTGATGTGGAAGTGTCATGTTCATATCATATTTAACCTTAAGACTGAGGTTTATTTTTGTTTCGATGTGTCCACTCAACAACAGGAAGATACCTTTTTATTTCTTGTAATCATCTTCCTCATTACCAAATCCTTCCTTATCTTTCAAACTGTCTTAGAAAATAGTGAGAACATACAGCATAAATAAGCTCTCCATCATATGGTGATATGTTATCATTAATGAACAAGACTGTGTGTGTGTGTGTTTATGGAGGTGTGTGTTTGTGTGTGTTGTGTGTGGAGGTAAGTGTGTGCAAATGTGTGTGTGTGTGCATGTGGATATGTTTATGTGTGTGTGTACATGCCTGTATGTGTGTGTGAGAGAGTATGTAAGAGTGTGTGCATGTATGTTTGTGTGTGAGTGCATGTTTGTGTACATGTATCTGTGTGGGTGAATATGTATGTATATATGTGTGTGCATGCATGTTTGTGTGTGTGTGTGTAATTGGGATTTCAAGGTCATTGGTGAAGTTCAAAGTATAAATGCAGGTCATAGTTAACTCGAATAATTGCAGCGCCCTCTATCCACTATCGTTTCTCATGGGCTTGAATGCACCATGTTCACTGAACTCGTCAGTTCTGTAAAAATTGTACAGACCAATCAGAGATGATTATCAAGTTGAGCGCTCAATACTTCCCGGGAAAGAACCCCAATTTTAAAAAGAACGTTTCTCAATGAATTCAGCTTTTAAAAGATATATATGACTTCAAAATTCAAACAGAAACATGATTTTTGTTCCACTGCACATGTTTACAAACAATTTATAACTCCTCCTACTTTTCACGTCACATGTTAAGATAAACACATCCCGTGATGCTCTAGTATAAGTAATTTCCAGCTGATGCACTTTTACAGTAAATTCATTCAGGTGTTAATGGAGCAATCAGAGACTGGCGGAATATAACGACTGGCATTATTCAGGTTAGGTCATAGTAAACTGATGTCATCAATGTCAAGTTTTATCATCATGTGATGTGTGGTAATACTACAACCAGTTCTCTTACAGTAGAGCAAAACACAACAGCTACCATAGACCAAATGTTGATGTGGACAGACAGATGGATGGAGTCGGCCAGGTGGGCAATCATCATCATTTCATAGACCAATATTTGCTTTGCAATCCAGCAAAAGTTTTTTTTCTTTGTGTGGGTGTGACATAAAATACCAGTTAAACAAACCATACTGAAATTTAGATTCACAATATAGTAATGATTTGTGGCTGTTTTCATCAACTTTGCAGTTACTGTTGTTGTTAAAGAATCTCTGTCATACCATTAATAAAATTAATTCTTGTCCCATTATTTTATCTCCTAGAAACCTAACCAGGGACAAAATCACATTTTTAAATTCAAGAGAAAGACATACAATTATCTGACAATTCAACATTTCATTATGGTGCAAATTAACAAAACTAGATGACAATGAAGCATTAGCTTTAAAAACTTGACATTGAGTTGTATTTGCATTGATTTAACACATGTATAAACAAACTCAATGCTTTGCAATCAAGTCAGCTTAGATTAATCAATAGGTTTTCATTTCTGGTATAGAAACTGTAATTCACTAGACCATTAATGTTTATTAACACAAACTGACATCTGTCACACATTGGGAACATAAAATGTAATGTACTTCAAGTATGATAACCAACATCTACTTTTGTTTTTATATTTTCTTACATCAATCACTTTTGATTACCTAATCAATGGTTATTTCAGATGACCTACATTAAAACTTCACAGAAAAAAACTAAGACACAATTTGTTAGATATCACTAATATATTATTCTGATATCTGACATATCATTACATACAATGTTATAATATCTAAATATAACAATACACCTTGTACTGATACATGCATCTATATACCTTACTGTGATATCTGATGTGTTATAATATATTTTGTTCTTATATTTGATGTATCATCACATATCCTGTTGTTATGTATTTTAACATTTTACCTTGTATTGATATCTGTTGTATTATCATATACCCTATTCTGATATCTGATATATTATAAAAATATACCTTGTACTAATATCTATGCACCTAACTCTAATATCTGATTTGTTACATTATTCTTTGTTCTCAAATCTGATGTATTATCTATCACATACCCTGTTCTGATATCTGATGTATTATCACAATCATACCATATTCCAATATCTAATGTATCATCATATATCCTTATCTGATATCTGATGTATTATCATTATCCTGTTCTGACATCTGATGTATTATCACAATTATACCATATTCCAATATCTAATGTATAATTATGTATCCTGTTCTGATATCTGATGTATTATTATATATCCTTATCTGATATCTGATGTATTATCACATATCCTGTTCTGATATCTAATGTATTATAACAATTTACCTTGTACTGATATCTGATGTATTATAACAATATACCCAGTGTTCTGATATCTTATGTTTTATCATATACCCTGTTTTGATATCTAATGTATCATAACAATATACCTTACACTGATATCTGATGTATTATAACACTATACTCTGTTCTGATATCTGATGTATTATCATATACCCTGTTCTGACATTTGATGTATTATAACAATTTACCTTATACTGATATCTATACACTTTACTCTGATACTTGACGAGTTATAATATACTTTGTTCTGATATCTGTATTATCAAATACCCTGACCTGATATCTGATTAGTTATACCTTGTTTTGATATCTTATTTATTATCATATACAATGTAGCTTGTTCTGATATCTGATGAATTATAATATACCTTGTTCTAGGGTGCTGATGACATGCAAAGTTTACCAGGAGTATAATTTATTGACTTTCTTGACATCGGTTTGCTCAAATTAACCTGCATACTCCTAAAGACATATCTGGACTGGTCTAAGTCATTGATTTACAGAAGAGTCCACTTACAATGAAACTTGTACATAACGACCTCCTTAGGGATACAAGAAAACTGGTCTTTATAGGGAGGTGGTCTTTAAATAGAGGTTAATTTCTACACAAATGGTACTACTGAAGACATCAAAAGATGGTCTTTGTGACTAGGTGGTCTTTATACACAGGTGGTCGCTAAAGCAGGTTTTACTGTATTATGAACCATATTGGAATGAAACAATTTGGAAAAAGTCTATTAACGGCAGCAAAAATTTTCAAGTATACAGTAGATAATCAACATAAAGAGAGGAACTGATGACAGAATCTAAATCCTCTGGGTGGTATTCTTGAATGCCAAACTCCAGCTTTCAAGACTCTTGAAGAATTGATTCCTTTCTCACCCATTGAAGGTAAGGGTTGGTTTCATTAAAACATTAAAATTTCAAACATCAACTGAAAAGCAATACCATTAAAATGAGTTAAAGATTATACATTCAGACTGAATCCTCCAATAGTAATTGTCTCTGATATAAGAATGAACTGAGGTTAGCAACAACCTCTAGCTTTCAAATCATTATTTACACACAAATTTATGTACCGATACTGTACATTATTTTTTGCCATAATAAATTTCATTTCAGGTATTTTAAAATTGGGTAATCTACAACTGGTATTGGTTTTCAGAACCATAAAATGAGAAAGTACATAATGAAACTGAATATTGTGCTAGTAAATGGAGTGGCTATTTTTAGATATGTAAGTGAAGCAAACCACCTTTAAAGAGAGTTGACAGCACTGGCATGTGACAATCTCAATTACATGAACTTAAAGAAGTGTGTAATGGCATGATCTGCATGTGAATATAGCACATCTTTTCTCATCCCTACCCAGTAAAGATTAATTCCTTTTGTGATAAACACCCTGCTGCAGCATCCCATGGCCTATTATTGATTTACACAGAAATGGACAACCTCCAGCCAGGGATAAAATATACAGGTCCAGCCTAATCAATATCACTAACTCACTAGCAGGTGGTGTGGACCAGGTATAATTTTTCATGATTATCCTGGTAACATTTCTAGAGCATTTTGTGAACTGCAACACACAAAAAAACATCTACAGAAGAACGTATGTGTATACCTTTTTGTATGCATTATATGTACTTTACGTCTCAAGTCAAGGGCTTGACCTATAGAACCAGAGATTTGCTCTAAAGTCTGAGAATATTCCAAACATGCCTGTTAAACCACTCATATTTCAAGAATTGTTGGGAGCTGAGAATATTTTTGGATTGAAGAATATTCAATAGTGTTGTTGCACTGGACCAAGTTTTGATGGCCGAAAACAAGGCTATTGAAATACAAAGGTATAATTCTGTACTTAATCCATTTTGAGAGCTTCAAAAAATGTCAACTCAGAATGTTTCACAAAACAGTTGATAGGTAGCCACTTAAATGGCTGTTATTTATCCTGTAAAAGCAATGAATGAAATGAATAATAGCCAGACTAAACAGCCAGGTAACACCTTATACACTGTAGATGATGACGTGTATATTGTAGCACCTTCCCTGATACTACAGAGATACTCATCTTGACAGAACACTCTCATGAAAGGCCACCTGTCTTGAAATACAGCAACCCGAAAACCATTTGGTTAAACAACCCTTTAAATAAAAACTCTTTTGAGAGACCACCTGTCTTGAAAGACCACATTTTAAGTGGCTGATTAGGTGGTTTCTTAAGACAGGTTCCACTGTACTTGTAATATTCTGTAACCCCACACATCGATGATCTGTGGCGACAAACTATAGATAACCTCTACCCACAAATGTTTAATAATCTGGTGTTGGTATTAAATCCTTTAACCTCTAGATAATCTTTAATGTATTCCTTCAAGCTTGACATTTTTCATGTAAGAAAGAACAGACATACAATGTTTGTTAAAAACTTCATAGATAAATTAAGTGAGGTTAGTGAAAGAGAAAGTATATTTGTACCTAGATACTGTATACCTGCTAATTATTCACTCTCACTTTATTTTTACCATTTTTGCCCTCTAAAATGGAAGCAAAATTTCCAAGCTAAATTGTCAAAGCATGGACATGCATGTGATGGTGATTAAGGGGAAATTTTAGACAAGTGAATACGTGTTCTGTTGAAAAAGGGCAATAATAACCAGGGGCAAAAATGTCCATGTAAAATGTTTCAATTATTGACTAAAAAAAAATTATGCATTTCACGTAGCTGTGACCTTGACCTTGACCTTTAATGTTATGTTTATCCTTTTTTGACATATAAACCATATGTTCAAGCATGATTCTAATCCTATGACAAACATGAATTCCCAGAAACCAATTGTTGACACTAAGCACTGAGGTTGGCCCTGATATTAAATAAATTCACAAAAAGCAACTCTGCTTCCAAAAAATAAAAAAATATATAGATAAAATAATAATAATAATAATAATAATAATAAATGTATCTCTTGTGCATCAAGAATCTCATCAATATAAACCAGTGATGACAGTTTTTATCATATTAATATAGAGATAAATCGTTTTCATTGATAACAGTCAGGCGATAGAAATTAACACTGGTTTTACATAAGGCCTCATTTGTTTCGACACAAAGAGCTAGTGGTGTGTTTACTAAATATTCTGACAACTTGTTAAACTGAACCACCTGTCATAACATGTACAAAACACAATATATCTATGTTTTTTGAGAATTGAGAAGTTTACTTTCAAAGTATGATTCATTTAACTGAACAAAGGAGACCAGCTTTCATTAGTCAGAAGATATGAGCTTTGATCTTTACATTATTTAGTCAGAACCAGGTTTATGCCTTGCTGGAAACCAAACTCATTATGAGTTGACAGTATACATGCAGAAGGCTGGTCTATTTTGGGGCAATTTATTAAAAGTAGTAATAAAATTTTCTCTCCACTACTAATTGGTCATTACTGTTTAACTGAAAAACTGTTGAATGTTGTACAAAATAGGAATGGAAAATCCAAGGCAAACACATCCAAGTGGACTTCATGATGGCTTTCTATAAAGGTGTTAAAGTTTGCTACAATACCTGGATATGTCTATCTCATAATGAAGTACAGTTTTCACTAGGAAGCTGATATTGTATGCTAGACTATAGTTTCGATTGGCTTATCCTTTGGACACTTCAGAAACAATAAAGAGGTAGACTACATGCATGTTTCCTCAGCTGAAATCCTCATCTGATATCCAATCCCAGCATACTGATAACATGTCTTTAAATCTCAGAGAGCCGGCCTGGCTCAGTCGGTAGCACGCTCGACTCTGGATCGTGAGGTCGTGAGTTCGAGTCCCGCCGACGGCAGGTTGGTTTCCTGTCTTTCGGATGAGACAGTAAAAACTGGAGGTCCCGTGTCACAGTAGGTGTCGGCACGTTAAAGAACCCTCACGTCTGTAAGTGCCGAGCATAGGCCAAAATTTGAAGCCCTTCACCGGCATTGGGTGACGTCTCCATATGAGTGAAATATTCTTGAGTGGGACGTAAAACAACAATAAACAAACAAAATTAAACCTCAGATATCAACGCGACAAAGGTCAGTTTCTGATATCAAACTTGTCATTTGCTGGCCCAATCGACATCTGTGCACTAATATCACCAACTCTTTGCAACATTAACACACTATTAATGTTATAAAAGCTGTAGCTAAATGGGATTATATGAATAATCATAGTATGGTGTAAATTTCATACTCAGAAAATCACATTAAATGTAGACAGTAGTTCTAGCATTCTAAAGAAAAATATTATGTTAACTAAAAATTTATATTTGTTTTCCATCATAGCTCAATACCACTGTATATTTGTAGAAATTTTTGCCCCTGTTTAATTTTCACCATTTCTGCCCTTAGATGTGAGGGCAAATTTCAAATGAAGGAAAAATATTGAACTACATAAATGAAGCATGGACATAAATGCCTAACACATGACTACAGTATGATGATCTAGGGAAAATTTAAGATAAAATGAATAAATTATCCCTAAAAGGGCAAAAATATACATTCTTATTTTAAGCCTTTGGTTTTAACTGCACAAAACTGTAACTACACTATAGATCAGAGATATACACGTAAGCTTAAAGTAGACTTGAGATGCATCTGGAGTAACTGCAAATCAACACCATGAGAAACACTTAATATGGTAGATGGGTAAAATTACAACTCTATTAATTATTTCCTGATTATATAATTTAACAACTAAAATTATTTAGATCAGGTTTCAGAATATATATACTGGTATTCAATTACACAAAATGAAAGCTGCACATTAGTTTTAAGAACAAAAAGTCTTCAAAAGAAATTGATAAATATAATACCAAACATGTTTATTTTGGTGATGGACATTGAGCCATAGGAACAGCTTAACCTCACTTAGCTTTCTGGGTCAGCTGAGCTAAAAATACAAGAGAAACTGATCATAACACATGATGACAAGACAGATATTTTCAGTTTGTATCTAAGATGAGATGCAAGGTTTACATTGAAAAGAACACTTACTGTACAATCTATCTTTATTTCCTTTACTGGCCAATGGGGCCAGTATAGATGAGAAATCTACTGGCCTATCCTATTATTATCAATGACCATGGGCCAGCGGACCAGTGATAATTTAAAACCCTGGCACAAGAGAAGAGTGCACAAGAGCTAAAGAGAAAAGAAACGGACTGACAGAGATAAAAATGAAAGCCGAAAACAATTACAGAAAAAGGAAGTTAAAATGATACATAAAAATTAAAAAGTTGATTTGTATTAAGTGAGTTTAAAAGAGTTTGAAGTATTATAAATCGTATTCAAATTTAAAGTGAAAACCTTTAAAGAGTTATAATCTAATATAGCAATTATAGGCCAACTCTAAGAGATAGCCATTATATTGCATTACAGAAATTAGTTTGCTTCATGTAGCATCTTGTGTTGATCTAGGACAGCATGAAGACATTGAAACTGTTGCTAATCCATTTCAATTAACTTGGTAAAAAACATGATTACTTTGTCATTCTTAGTTCCATAGGAAACAGTCAATTATGGATCAATTTCCTTGCTGAGGGAACAAAATTACCCAAGTGAAGGCAACATTCATAAATGAAAATTCAACATTTTAAGACCATACATGTATGTAGTCATCTTTATAATTCTAAAATAAAAATTTAGAAATGAAAATAACAGACCGATGGAATGAGACAATATTTTTAATTTCAGACTTTGCAAATGACAGGAATTGATAAAAATACTTGAAAGCATTACACAAATATATATGAAATTGGACAAGGAATAGGATCCTTGAAGCCTGAATTGCTTACCCAAGAAATGCCAGCTTGAATTATAACTTCTTTCAAAGATAAATAACCTCACCTCACATGGCAACTTATCCTCTAAACTGATAATCAGATTTTCTTAATTTTCATTTCATTTTGGCAATGAAATAGGATTTATGTCTATTATTATTTTTTATTGTTTTTTTTTTTCACATAATGGAAACTATGGTATTTCTGTGGTGCACTAAAATTACAAGTCACTCACATGAGCAAATTTTACTTTATTTATCTATTCTTACAAGTTCTTTTAATCATTCATGCACATATACTTTCAAAAACTGCCAAAATCAAATCTTCTTAACAGGGACACTCAAAAGTGAAATGTAGGTCAAATGAAACATCCACAAACTGCAAAATGATGTGCATCAACAGGCCCATCATGTGTACAAGTTTGGCAAGTCTAGCCTTTCTACTTTCGGACATAATGCTAAAATAAAAATCTTCTTAACGTGGTCACTAAACCGTGAAATGTAGGTCAAATGCCAAATCTTCAAACTGCAATCTATCACCAATCGCATCATCCATACAGGTTTGGTGAAATCAAATCTTCTGAATGTTGTCACTCAACTGTGAAATGTAGGTCAGATGCAACATTTGCAACATGCAAGCTGATAGTCATTATATGACAAATCATCCATGCAAGTTTGCTCTATTTACGGCTACTTCTTTCTGGTCACTCAACCGTAAAATGTAGGTCAGATGCAAAATCTTCAAACTGCTGTCTAATGCGCATCATTAAATGCATCATTCAGTGTACAATTTGGAAGTCTAATATATCTACTTTCCGAGATAATGCCCAAATCAAATCTTCTTAAAGTGGTCACTCATCGATGAAATGTAGGCAGATGCCAAATATTCAAATGCAAGCCAATGTGCATCACCAGATGCATCATCAGTGAAAGACAGGGAAGTCTAGCCTTTCTACTTTCTGAGATAATGCTGAAATAAAATATTCTTAACATGATCACTGAACCATAAAACTTTTCACGGTCATTCAGATGTGGGTCATAGGTCATATGCAGCATAAGCAAACCAAATTCTGATGCTCATAACTAGATATATCATGCTTACAAGTTATGTCATTCAAGCACTTCTGGTTACAAAAAAAAAATGATGAAATCAAATTTTCTTAACATGATCATTACAGATGGAGACTGGGACAGAAAAGGAGACAGAAGGAGACAAAATGAAGTAAACTAAGGATCATGATAAAAATACACTACATAAATTATAAAATCTAAAAAAAAAAAAAAACAAAAAAAAAAAACAAGAAAAAATAGGTCACTATCATATACACATTTTAAATGAAAGACAAGTATTTTCTGATATTTATCTCATTCTAGAAGGAGAAAGGGCAAACTGCAAGCAATATTTCAATGGCTTAAAAGATAATTTACAATTTACAAAGTTACAAAATTAAAATTCTGTTTTCTTTTTACTCTTATTTCCAAAAAGTGAGTCATATTCCAGTTGGCATGTCAAACACACAAAAACATATTACCAATACCATGACAACCGTATAGAGGCTCAAACAGTTATACCAATAACATTGTCACAAAAACATCTTGCCAATAAAATGACAACAAGAAGCCCAAACAGTTACACCAATAACATGGCCGTAAAAACATCTTACAATACCATGACAACAAGAGACTCAAACAGTTACACCACTGATATGGGCACAAAAAAATCTTACCAATACCATGACAACAAGAACCCAAACAGTTACACCACTAACATGGGCACAAATATACCTTACCGATACCATGACAACAAGAAGCCCAAACAGTTACACCACTAATATGGGAACAACTACATCTTACTAATATCATGACAACAAGAGGCCCAAACAGTTACACAACTAATATGGGCACAACTACATCTTACCAATATCATGACAACAAGAAGCCCAAACAGTTACACTACTAACATGGGCACAACTATATCTTACTGATACCATGACAACAAGAAGCCCAAACAGTTACACCACGTATATGGGCACAAATATATCTTACCAATATCATGACAACAAGAATCCCAAACAGTTACACCACTAATATGGGAACAACTACATCTTACTAATATCATGACAACAAGAGGCCTAAACAGTTACACAACTAATATGGGCACAACTACATCTTACTAATATCATGACAACAAGAATCCCAAACAGTTACACCACTAATATGGGAAAAACTACATCTTACTAATATCATGACAACAAGAGGCCCAAACAGTTACACAACTAATATGGGCACAACTACATCTTACCAATATCATGACAACCAGAAGCAAGAACCCTCACTGCTCAATGGCCGTAAGTGCCGAGCATAGGCCAAAATTTGAAGCCCTTCACCGGCATTTGGTGACGTCTCCATATGAGTGAAATATTCTTGAGTGGGACGTTAAACAACAATAAACAAACATCCAAACAGTTACACCACTAACATGGGCACAAACATATCTTACCAATACCATGACAACAAGAGGCCCAAACAGTTACACCACTAACATGGGCACAAATATATTTTACCAATATTATGACAACAAGAGGCCCAAACAGTTACATCACTAATATGGACACAAAAACATCTTACCAATATCATGACAATCATATACATGGTATAGAGGCCCAAAAATTTACACCAATAATATGGTCGCAAAAATACCATGACAACAAGAGGCCCAAACAGCTACACTACTAACATGGATAACCAAATTTTGCATAACTTTCAATAACTGCTCGTGCTATTTAGGTTAACTTCTCAAGGATAAATACACTACATAAGCTTCTCCACTGCCAATATAATCAATTGGGCCTGCGGCCCTTGGGCTGAATATGAATCTTGTACACTACAGATCATAACAGACCCTTTCACGATAACTGCGGTCCTGTAACTTTGAGAGAATAAATGATATAGATTCCAGAAAAATGAGGTCAAGAAACTATGAGTCACTTTAACAATGTCTATATTTTTGTTGGTATCTGTATCACTTATTCCCTCAAAGTTATGGGACCAGAGTTATCATGAAAGGGTATATAGACATGCCTAAGACAAAAGAATAGAACATACCATCTAGATACCTGGGGTGAAAGAGAATGAGATAAGCACTTCATTAAGAAAAAAATCATTTCTGTAAATCTTGAGACATCAGGTACCAGTACATGCCTGAAATCTGAATGTCTGCAGTTATAGCTTCAAAACATCTTCACATAAATTAATAAAACAAAATCACTTTATAATTTGCATAAATAGATGACTGATAAATCTTTCACTAAGTGTAAATGGTCCCTGTGATTAATTTTCATGTTGCTGATCATCAACACAACTGCAACATCAAGGAGTATATACATTTGATGACGGTTGCTTACAGTGTCTTGCACTTTACCAAGAGGTGCACTAAAATGGTTCTCTTCACAGAAGATAGATAAACCATTAGAGGGCTTTTATACTTAAAACCAGAGCTATAGCTTAAATATCAACTGTATGGTAATCTAAAATCAACAAAACAAAAGTCAACCATGTAAACCTTTATTAATTCACTATTAACTCATGTTTGTAGATCAATGAAGGCCAAGGTTTGGGTAAAGTACAAACTAATATTATTACCAGCCATGCTTGTGAATTAACTTAAATGGAAATATCAGAGAAAAATATATCATTTGTGGTCAAGTTGGCTTATCCACTCAAATACATTTCCATAAAATATCAAACAAAATTTCACAAATGTGTAAATGTGATATTGATTGCAAATATGATGATAAATGTTGTATATTTTGAATGAAGACTATATAAACAGTCTAGCTTTACTCTCACATTCTGAACATTTAATATCACAGTATTGGTCTCTACTGAACACCAAAAACTTGTTGACCCCTGTTACCATATTTGGACACATCCATTTCAAGGAATGGTCAAGTCCACTGTCAGAATTCAGGAGTGTACGATTTAGAATTTGAATTTTACAGTAATTTGATATGTACAATTAACTTTTTTACAACAGTAACCTTACTTTTTATTGATCATTGGGTGAGTCTCATTGTGATCATAGGAGTTGGTAAGTTGATGTCAGTAAACAACAACAGATTTTATCTGCATAGTGACAATATTTACCACAACAATATGCCATCTTTTTACAGTTTAGAATCTATATACTGTTCTAAGCATTTACTTCTATAGTACTATGTCTTTCCTAGCAGCATTTATGAAAGTGTACACTTACAAAACTCCAGATTTTACTTCAACTCTCTAGATTATTTTACTGCAGTGGTAACATTTGCAACAACAGTTTAAACTTTAACAACTTAACTCCTCAACTCATGTGGTCACATTTAGACTCACCCAAATCAATACATAGTATGGTATACTGTCATAATTCAGGATAAAACAAGTTCATAGTGCATGCAAAAGTATTATAAAATTTTGATTCCAAATCATACACCCCTGAATTCTGACATTGGACTTAACCATTGTTAAAAATGGGCAAGTCCAAATAGGACTTCAGGGATTGATGAGTTAAGTCTACCATTTTATTTAAAACACTGCTTTTTCTCTAATATTCCGTTTTTTTTTCTTTCTTCAACAGTCTAGACTTTTACTGCGATAGTTTAGACATTCACTGCATTAGTCTAGATATTAACAGCAAAAGTCTAGATATTCACTGCAATAGTCTAGATATTTACAGCAATAGTCTAGAAATTCACTGCAATAGTCTAGATATTTACAGCAATAGTCTAGACATTCACAGCAACAGTCTAGACTTTTACTGCAATAGTCTAGACATTCACTGTATAAGTCTAGATATTTACAGCAATAGTCTAGACATTCACTGCAATAGTCTAGACATTCACAGCAACAGTCTAGACTTTTACTGCAATAGTCTAGACATTCACTGCAATAGTCTAGACTTTTACTGCAATAGTCTAGACATTCGCTGCATTAGTCTAGATATTTACAGCAATAGTCTAGATATTTACAGCAATAGTCTAGACATTCACAGCAACAGTCTAGACTTTTACTGCAATAGTCTAGACATTCACTACAATAGTCTAGATATTTACAGCAATAGTCTAGACATTCACTGCACTAGTCTAGATATTTACAGCAATAGTCTAGACATTCACAGCAACAGTCTAGACTTTTACTGCAATAGTCTAGACATTAGTCTAGATATTTACAGCAATAGTCTAGACATTCACTGCAATAGTCTAGATATTTACAGCAATAGTCTAGACATTCACAGCAACAGTCTAGACTTTTACTGCAATAGTCTAGACATTAGTCTAGATATTTACAGCAATAGTCTAGACATTCACTGCAATAGTCTAGATATTTGCAGCAATAGTCTAGACATTCACAGCAACAGTCTAGACTTTTACTGCAATTGTCTAGACATTAGTCTAGATATTTACAGCAATAATCTAGGCATTTACAGAAATTGACTAGTCATTCACAACGATAATCTAGACATTTACTGCAATTGTCTAGACATTAACAGCAATAATCTAGGCATTTACAGAAATTGACTAGTCATTCACAACGATAATCTAGAGGTTCACAGTCTAGACTGTTAATACACTAGTGTGATAGACACCCATACTTATATTAATGAGATTTAATATAAGCATAATCATCATTAAAATGAAAGACTTGTTTCCCTTGATAACATTTATCCTAAGTTTGAACCATACCTGATATGCATAATGATAATATAAATTTTGTCAATAATTCATTATAAGTTGATCACTCTTTTTCAATTTTCTGTAAATGCAATTATTTCTGATATAGGTCAGTATAAATTGTTCATTACAAACACCAACATCTAGTCATTACTTAATAACCATATTAGATAACTATAATGAGGTCATTATCAATCCATTTACCCTTAAAGACACATTTAGACTGGTTTAAATTATTGATTTACAGAAGAATCCATTGTTTTAGGGGTTAATGAGTTAAACAAATAATATTTGAGAAACACTTTGCCAAATTTTAGCCATAAGTCATGGTCTCACTGTATCTCACTGATATAATGCAACCTGTCACTTTTGGGTTGTTTTTTTTCAAAACTACCTCTATCCTTTTTTTAAAAATGCATCTATTTTTGAAATTTGGAAATTTGGAATGCTGAATTAATTGTACTAAAACTAGAATTTGAAGTTAATATAATCGAAATATTCTGAATGAAAACTGAATATATGGCCAAGTCTCATAGTTCCGGATCTCAAAAGTGCCTTCACGATTTCAAAACAGATGAAACCACCAAATTTCTGAGGTAATTAAAATCTAACAATATCACTGGAAACATATAGAAATGCTTAAAATAATGAAATTTCAGTTTATTGACAGAAACAAAAAAGTTGTAAAAAAAACAAATAACAAACATGAAAGCAAACACAATGTGTCTAATTTTCAATCCCTGGGTGGAATGCCAGGATTGGGGGTTGAGATCTATTACAGAAAAATGGAAATAAGGAAAGTTGCTACAAAACTTTGTGTAAAGTCCTTTCTGACACGTTTGTCTTATCAGTTATAAAAGTAATTTATTTTTAATTTTGAGGCTTAATAATGGACTTTTAACATGTCTAACTAATATTGTGAAGTATCTCTTCCATGTTCTGTAAAAACACAGAGCTGTAACAGATTCTGTTTTGTATATATAAACGATATCTGGAATGAATTAGTCTGTACTCTTTCCATCAAAAGATTTAAACTGAAAATGTTTCACTGCCAATATGAGAGTGTGTTTTGGTGGGATGTCCATGTGTGGCATAGCTTAAGTTAAACAAGATACATAACCATTATCATTATTTATTGATGACTATATAATCTCCACAGCATTAAACAACCTGAAAACAATAATAAATAAATATAACAAACACATTAAATCTTCTTTTATTTATCTCTTGTAGACAGTATTTGTTGGCAGGTGTGTTTCAACCACAGAAGGAGTGCATTATACATTCATGTAAATGACTCACCAGTGAATTAACTTGATTTTGCAATGTGTTTATTATTTCAGCTGGTTCATCAAGGTATATATGCTTATGACCAAACCAAAGGGTTTTTAAGTTTTAAGTTGAATAACTGTGATATCTAACGTAATGTATAAAGATATGTTATGGACAAAAATTCAAAAAGTCTAAATAAAATTTACTTGATTTTGGTTAATCTTGAAATCCAATTTACTAGGTAGGCAAATTGGAGAATTTTCTCAGACTTTGGTATTTTTTTTTAGCTTTATGACCCTGGACCCAAAGACTTATCACTCTGGTGGAGATTTTTCTTTTCTCCCACTTTATTCCACAGGTATCTATCTGTTCTGGTGTTGTATCTGCAATGTTTGTGGTTTGTTAGGCTCAAGTGAATCTAAAAAATGTGGAAAGTTGATACCAAGACAAGATTCTTGATTTATTAATTTTAATGATATGAATTCTCTCAGTTTTCAATAGAAGAAATTTTGATATTCATGGCAGAAACAAACACCTTTATTTATGAGAAATAGACAATCACCGACAGAAAATCCACCACATACCCACTGTAAATTATCGCATTCACAGACAATCACTTTCAGTGAAAATTTTTCTTTGAGGCAAGATAATAACTGATGACCTTGACATAGATCAACTACAAATACTTTTCCCATATTGTTGTTCTGGTCGCTAGAATGTTTTCTTTTCAATAATATGAGTAATATGGTATTCTTTTGATGATTAAAGCCAAACGTTACTTTTTACACAATAGCATGCTCAGGTAAAAGTTTGATGTGGAGTTAAAGTTACAGTGAAACAGTAATGATATGGAAAATCAAGTACAATCATGATAAGGAAACGTGAAATATTGTTTGAAATTTGTTACAAAAACTAACAGAAAATAATGTGAGATAATGTTTAACACAAGGATAACTGTCATACTTCAAGTTCAAAAAATGACTATGAATGCAGTTATATATAGCATTATATCATAATATGATCCAAGCCATGATTTGCATTATTAATGGTGGAATTATTTAATAACAATTACCTAAATACCGGTGATATAAAGTTCCTGCCAAGAAAATATCACTTACACTTAGACATCAACAGATAGATATGAAATCCTATAAATTCTGACCTGTGCTATGGACTTATGCCAATGCAGTGAGGGTTCTTTGATA
The DNA here is from genome assembly GCA_030159075.1 of Atrina japonica. Classification (NCBI taxonomy): domain Eukaryota; kingdom Metazoa; phylum Mollusca; class Bivalvia; order Pterioida; family Pinnidae; genus Atrina; species Atrina japonica. The sequence continues at coordinate 175,739 of BROG01000725.1, read as the reverse complement.
TGCTGTCTGCAGTGAAATAGACCTCGGGTTATGTCTGATAAAGAGGTGATATGTCTCTATACGGTGGTAATGTGTGTTGGTACAGTGGCAATGTCTGTTTGAACAGTGGCAATGTGTTTGGTAAAGTGGCAATGTGTACTGGTATATTGACAATGTGTTGCCACAGTGGCAATGTGTACTGGTATAGTGACCATATGTGTTGGTACAGTGGCAATGTGTATGTGTACAGTGAGTATGTGTACTGGTATAGTGACTGTGTGTTTGTACAGTGGCAATTTGTGTTGGTACAATGACCGTGTGTTGGTATTGTGGCAATGTGTGTTGGCACACTGTGGCAATGTGTACTGGTATAGTGACTTTGTTTTGGTACACTGGCAATGTGTGTTGAATACAGTGGCATTGTGTACTGGTATAATGGTAAAATGGCAATGTGTGTTGGTACAGTGGCTATGTGTGTTGGTATAGTCAGGGTTTTCCCTGGGATTCTCAAATGAGGAGTCCATGAACTCCCACAACTACAAAATTAGAAGTCCATTTGGTAATTTAGGAGTCCATTTGCAGTATACTTCAATTCAACCAGAATTAAACTGAATGTCAAATGTGCACTTTTGTTGATAATTACTGACATCCCTATAGGGAAAATATCAAGAGTACATGTGGAGCATTAATTTTCTGATTATAATTTAATCATGTCCGGAGAGTGAGTAGTTTTTCCCACACTCAAAACATCAGCACCATTTACTGTAACACCATCATAATTTCCTGGTTTGTTCTTGAACCCTCAGAGTCCCTTAATTCAATATTGTATACATACATGTACTATAGATTAAAGGTTTATAAGAAATTAAATAAAATATAGTTGTTTTAACTACATTTGAAAACATATGGAAAATTTATATAAAAAATCTATAAATTGTAATACAATTACATGAAACTGAAAAAGTTACTAAATACATGTAACCTACTAATTGATGCCTCAAATTTATTTATTTGAAAATTATATATATTTTATCCATTTCAAGTATTAAAGTATTTTATCACATGTAAGATTTACATTTGTGTAAATAAATCATTTTATATAACTTTCATTAGTACTTTCATTATTATTTTTTAATTTCCATAATTCACATGAAAGTCGGGGTTTGGTATCCCTTCTTTAATTTATAATTCCGGAAGTACCCATAAAGTGATGAACGATGTTGTCTTGTTGATTCTAGATCTATATTTAAGGTAAAGATTTTACTGTTTTATCATAAATAAAATGATGGATTCAGTTTCTTGGTTTTCTTGTGGAATTGCACTAGAACATAAGAATTAAAAATGGACACAAAAAAGAAGCAAACTGGTAGAAATAGGTTGCATGCTTGGTTTATTTACCAAAATGATCTCGAAAGACATCAAGTATTTAACGCGTCCACTAGGACACAATAGATCTTATTTTAGGCGTCATTTAGGATTTTTACGCGTAAATACGCAGAATTTTTGCGTCAGGGAAAACCCTGATAGAGACCATGTGTGTTGGTACAGTGGCAATGTGTGTTGGTATAGTGACTAGTTGTGTTGGTACAGTGGCAATATATGTTCATACAGTGGTAATGTGTGTTGGTATTATGACTGTAGTGGTATGGTGACTATGTGTGTTCGTACAGTGGCAATGTGTGTTGGTACAGTGGCAATGTGTAATGGTATAGTGATTGTAGTGGAATAGTATCTGTGTGTTGTTGAAAGACATCAAGTATTAAACGCGTACAGTTTCAATGTGTGTTGGTGTAGTGGCAATGTGTACTGGTATAATGACTGTGTAGTGGTAAAGTGACTATGTGTACTGGTATAGCAGCAATGTGTGTTGGTATAGCAGTAATGTGTACTGGAATATTGACAATGTATGTTGGTACAGTGGCACTGTATATTGGGATCAAAGTATCATGTATTGGAACAGTGCCAATGCGTATTGGTAAAGTGGCCATTTGCATTGGTAGAGTGACAAAACATGTGAACTGTAAAAGTAGTCAACTAGTCATTTGTTTTGTAAACTAGTGATGCTAATGGCAATAATGCCTTACCTTTAACTATTTATCAGTTTTAACAATGATATGATGTTACAAGCAACAATGGAACATTGAAGCAAAGTGGATAATATCCGTTTCCTACAACGGAAAGGTCATGATCAACGCTAACACGGTGGATAAACAAACAATTGGTCAACCAAAACAATATGGCTCCTATTTCATCTTGCATCATAGAAAAACAAGTTCATTGTGTTGCAAAATACCCAAGAAAAGAAACATTCTATGATGCAAAAACAGTCAAACACAGAAATTGAGTGCAAATCAATATGACAAAATTACTTAACTTTGAGGTATACCTACAACAGAAAGTCTGCAATTTACATTTAGTGATAGAAATATCAATAAACAAATTTTGTTCATTGATATCACATGACCAAAACTGATTTACACAATGAAAACACAAGAAAACAAAATCTGATTATGAATCACTTTTTTTATGAATCACTGTTTTCCCAATGGAAGCTAATTTTAGTACCAATGTCACAGGAGAGGTCTCCGGGTCACTGAATTAGTTGCTCACTGAGTGTATGTGTTTATATGGTAGCATTCCAAATTTACAGGTCCCATTTTGGCAATTTTTAAGTTGCTGGCATTCAAAAGCGACAAGATATAGGTTTTTCTAAATACTATGAAAGATTTCAATAGATCTATCAATGTTTAATTAAAGAAAATTATAATTTACAGTGTAAAGTAAGCCTAATATACATTTACAAAGCTAACCGGTGCAATGATTCCGTCGCCTAGATGTTCATGTCAAAATTAAAATCTGAATTTTAATTGGATGATAAAATTATTTTTTATGACGTAGGGATCATATCTATTTTAGTTCTAAAAATGCAGTGATGGGAAAGCTGAAGCTGAGAAACACTAGGTATTGACCGCGTTTGTACTGAAATGCTGATTTATTTCATGTAAGAAAAACAAATTTACAGTCAATAATAAAAAAAATTCATGCATGTATTTATTTAATTATTTGTTAAACTTGCTCACGGTTAATACGAGGTTGAAAATTGACTACAGAACATAGTATCTTTACTGAACAGATAACTAGAACAGTATCTAGTACAATTACTCATAATAAATTCGCTCGAACCTACCTTGTTCTCTTTCTTATGCAAGATATATGGCATGGTATATCAAATTGTTGTATGTGTTAGTATACTTTTACAAAATAATGATCATTAATATACAGGGCTCTAAGTGGAAAGTAATTTGGTCACATATGCAACCAAAAATCGTAAATGTCGACTAAAAATTAAATTAACTCGCCATTTTGGCGACAGTAAATGGGGTGCCGTAAATGCAATGTTATCGTACTTGGTATCTGTATTTTCTATTCTGGTCAATCCGGAACTGTTTTTAACCAATATTAATTATAAAACGCTTCTTTTCTGCTGATTGATGCATGTTAAGAAAATGTGATTTAGGCCTATGTAAGTGCTTATTTAACCAAAAGGAGGTTACGCTAAAACTCAGTAAAACAATGATATACCATTAGGCATGGTAATGAGATATACTTGCTTGTTTCATTGATACGTCTTTAAAACAATTATTGTAAACCAACCCACAAATATCAATAACTCAAAGTCCGGTCTGTGATCGTATAGTTTTATTCTCAGCACAGCAGAGTACAGCAATGGTAACAAATGTTTCAACAATCAGAGAGTATGGTGTGGTGTTCCTCTAGGCGGTTTCCGCGCCGCTGGTCTCTCTCGTTTCCAGAACTCCAGTGCTTATATACATTTGTCAGTTTTGACCAACGCAAAACACTAAAGTTCTAGAAGCTTATAGAGAGTTAAATGCATCTACAATTGGAAGAATACGGGCGCCTGTATCATCAAAATCTGTCATAATGCAACCTTTGGCAACCTTTTACATTATCATTCTTAGTACAAACTTCAGTACTTTATATTAATTATCATTAACATCAATTCTTGTTTACCAAAACTGATGATGACAGATATTTGACCTTTTAACATGCAGCTTCAATTGCTGCTGAATTTGTAAAGGTGTTGACAAGTTGTTTATCCAAAACAGTATATTATAATAATGCTAAGTCATATTACTAAATATTATGCTGAGTAATTTTGAATTTGGAATTTTATATCTAAATTAACTTTGTCAACATATTTACTTGACCGAATTAGAAATCATGTAATTTTAGCTGCCCGTATTTTCCCAAATACATATAATACACATCAGTATTATTTCAAATCACACCAAATTTATTTACGTATATAATTTCCTAAAAGATTTATCTCCCGTACCTCATATGTTCATACTAAATGGTAAAAATTTCATTCTTATAAATACTTTCCAAATTATAATTAGTAACTTTTATAAAATTTTCCATTGGTGTAGCTTGAAAGTTATAACATAATTAACATAATTATCAATACACAATTCAATAAAGTTTTCACTGTTAATCATGAAATGAATAAGTTGTGACCTGGATTTTATCGATAAACAATTCATATCCTGGAGTAATAACAAATTAACTTGTGACTTAGATTTCTCAATAATCCACTATCAATTATGACCTGAATTTTCAACAATTCATAAAACTCGTGATCTGGATTAATATTAAATAAAAATGTGACCTGGATGCAAATATGTGACTTGGGTTATAATTTCAATATATATTCATGCATTATAAAGCGATATAAACCGGTTCAATAAGCAGAGAATTTATGCATAATTCAATTCAATAATCATTGTCTCAATACAAATAAAGTTCATTATTACAGTCCATAAGTAAAGTTCATTATGTTAAAGTTCATTATAACATAATACATTTAATAATTCACTTTTTAACACTTTTAACATATTCATGGAAAGTCCTCCATTCACGGAAAGTCCTCCGTCCTTATGAATATTCATGGAAAGTCCTCCATTCACGGAAAGTCCTCCGTCCTTGCGTAAATTCTGTTTCTTTAAATAAGAATAAGTTTTCGACTTCTTTAAATTATCATCGTTTTACATTCACATTTACTGTGATTATTACTTAATATAGTCTTCAGTAGTCGAATGTTAGTGTCTTTAGTTACTGGTGAACTTAAAGCTGGTAATCGGGCTTCTGGATCGAAGCCAAGTGGTCTCATCCACTTCGATGTTTTCGATCGACGATTTATTGTTATCGTTAAATTCTTGCGGTGTCACATCACCTGTTTCTGGGTCTTGATAAAGTTCATGATTTATTTCATGGTTATCGTGTTTGTATTCCTTTATTTCACAGGAATGTACGTCTGGATATTCATTTTTGTAGTTTGGTTGACTGTTTTTCATTTCTCCTTGACTATTTTGTTTCGTGTTTTCTGTTTCTCTTTTATCTTGACTGTTAGTGTTCGGTTTTCAATGTTAATTCTGGTTTGATCAGTTACTGGTATTAAGTCTATGTCGTATTTATCCTTAAGGTACATACTGCAAAGTTTCATGTCTGGATATTCTATGTCGTGTTTATCCTTAAGGTACATACTGCAAAGTTTTTCTATCTGGATATGCGTTCGGTTCTTGTTCAGTTTGAATGTCTTCTTTGTATATACTGGCTGTGTTTCTTGACCGTTGTTTCATCTTTTCTGTTATAAAGATTGTATCATCTGCTGTTGACTGTGTATTTATGCATGATTGACTGTTTGTTACTTGGTGCTCCTGGTATGGCTGTTGATTCTGGTTTCTTAGAAGTCTTGAAAGATTTGGAAGACTCAACTCCTCTTTTCCCTCACTACTTGACCACTTAACATTAGGATTATCTTTATTTTTCTTTTTGACAGAAGATTCTGAATGCCTATTTCTACATTTTCTTATTATTCTTTTTCCACATTTTATCATTATAATTATTAAAATTGTTACTACTGGCACTATTGGTATGAGAAAGTATGACCGTTCTTAACCCAAAAATCATCTTCTGGCATTGGTTGCATTTCTTCTAGTTTTAGGTTCATTTATCAAATTATCTAAATTAATTTCTTTTACTGGTTTCAACGTCTTGGGAATTTTAATCTTATCATATCGTGGGAAATTTTGCTTATATCTCCAAAACAAACTTACTTCGTCTTTTTTATACTTATCAACTAATGTTTTTAAAGGATCCTTAAAAGTTAAAATTACTTTCCTTAATAAATGTAAGGTGTTAAAGTCATATCCCCGTTAGAAGCTTGACAATTTTGTTCCAAATGTAGAATGTCTAGAGGTGGTAAGGTTTTCTTAATCATTGATTCTTTATCACACATGATCATGAAATTTTGTAACTTTTCAGCAATGATTAACCAATTTCCTTCTGTAACATACTGTCCTCGAGGAAGAATTGCATTATTGATCAGTGTGGTCTTACAGTTTTGTTCAATTTTTGATCGTGTTTCCAAAAATATTGAAATCACACAAGTCTGTCTGTTTGAAACGGTATAGATAGGACTGTCAAAAGAACAATATCTTATTGAAGGATTTGAACATTTTTCTAACTCCTGTTGAGTCAAAAGTGCAAATTGTGTTTTCTCTTTATTTACCGCTAAGGCTTCTGACTCTAAGTCATATATTTGGCGAGTACCGAGGGTTCTTTCATATGTGGCAATGCCAAGTTATGTATCTTGTAAATTTCTAAGGCATTTGTTGTGTCAACCAAAGGTAACACAATAAACTACAATGTTTTCGTCTTTGAAATATGTAGCACAAGTCAATGTTTTGTATAGGTCCCAAAGATCTTTTTCAGGGTCAAAAGGCAAAGCAAAACGTGGATTCAATTGATTTTTGATTGATAAAAGTAATTGCCGAAACTGTAAAGGTTGTATAACAGATGGCGCGATGTCCCCAATGACAACATGTTCAGTTGGATTTCAAGATGTTGTAATTTGTTTTGAGCCAGTCTAACCCAGTTCTTAACATGATCTAAAGCTCTATCTAATTGGATATAATTATCAATTGCTATTTTGTTTTTGTTCGTTTGATCTGTCACATTTTCATTTCTTTGAACTAGTGTTTTCAAGATCGTCAAAGTGTCAGTTATGGTTTTTCGATTTTCTGAAATTTTATGTCGATTGTCTTTTGTAATGGTCAAACTTGCATTTAAGACATGCTTCATACCCTTTTGATTCTGTGCTAAAGATTTGATATTCTTTTGTATGGATGAGACATCCTCACTTACAGTGCCAAAAAGCCAAGAAAGAGCTTTACCTACAACAGGTATAAGACTTCTTTTTCTACGTTTACCAAACAAAATGTCATTAAGTTCCCTTTTCAAAAGTGTCTTGTAATATTGTCAATTTGTTTATTTCAGAGCTAACTTCAAAACTTGCTGTCTTACATTCAGGTTTACTATTGTGAATTTCTTAGCTTCATCTAAGTATTCATCTAAGTCTGAGATTGTTTGGTTTAGTTTATGTAGTATAATTCTGTATGGAGTTACAGGAATTGAAATGCTATCGTCCATTTGGATTTTGAGGTTGTTATCTCATTAATTTTTTCGAATATGATATTTTCTCTGTTCAGCAATGTAGGCGTGGTATGCACGACGGCGAAAATTATATGAGTATAAGTGGCAGTTTTCTTCCTCTTCCGCTGGAAGAGAATAAAGAAATTTGTTTACTTGTCTGAAGGGAAAGTAACATCTAGATAGCATGTCATGTAATTCTGTTATTAATTCCCCTATCGAAATTATTGTATGTTCCTGTGCTTCTACCCAATTCATTCTTTTTGTCATTTCTAACCAATTTATTTGTCTTGTCATTTCTAACCAATTTATTTGTCTAATGAGGTTCTGTGTTAGTTTGTAAATATTGATATCTCGGATATTCATTATTTCTAGTCCCTATCATCTCTTTTATAAGAGTATCCTTTTGAATTCTCTTGAAATGGTTAAATTCTTGCACTAACGGCCTTAATTGTTTAACTGTGATTTTTATCAACTGTCTGTTTATTTCGTCGACTACTAATGAGGGTAAGTGTGATATGTTTTGACTACAAGTATCTAACTGTGTGGGTTTTATCTGTACAGTTGGCCATTTTCTTGCCTGGTAAATCTAAAGGTTTAAGCTTTTTTCCATTTGTATTCTTCCCCATCCCAATAATAATCTTTATGTTTAGGATCCATTCTATTACAAAATTCTCTACGGTCTAATTTTACAGATTATTTCCTGTTCCTTTTCAATCTTTAAGTTTAGATTCTTATCTGAAAAGTCACATAATGGAACATAGACTTTTACATGTACATCCTTCGAGATGGATGATCCCATTCCCAAGGTGAAATCCTAAATTCCTGATAAGCTTTTGGCCAACTACAATTTCTTAGCCTGTTGGAAATTTTGATATAAGTTCTATATTTCTTCTTTCTTGAGAAGGGGGCTCTTGCATGCCTACTTCTCACAAATAGTCTTTTCCTATCCATAATTTTATCTTCTAGTCTTAATTTTCTTAATTGTGGAACACGAAGGTTTTACTATGGGTGTCTTATTAATTTTAATTATTCTTAAGAATTCTTGATTAAGTGGTCTTTTACTTTTAACTTGCTGTTCTGTATAGTTTTTATATATTTTACAGGAGCTCAATTATTTCCCTAACTATTTCTGCCATATAAATAAGAGTTGAGTCTTCTTTCTTGTTAATTGTTTTCCTGTAATAACAATGTACGTCTTATAGTCTGAGATTTCTCATTGTGTGACACATGTTATTAAACATATCTAAATTGTTTCTACTCATTTTGTCAAATGTTGTATTTAACGTAATTAATATCCCTTTAATAGTAGGGTCCATTTCATCTACAATTCTTTTTGAACTCTTAATTTCATTTATTTCTGTATCTTCTATATCCTTACTTATTTCTTTGTTTTCTGTCTGATTGTCTTGTTCTGTTAACTTTTCTCTATCATCTAACTTTGTGTTTCTGTATATTCTTTTTAATTCTGTAAAGGAATATCATCCTCACTATCTGAGTCATCTCGAATTACTGAATTCTTATCAATTTCGTCATCTGAAGATTCATCTGGAGGTACTACATATGTTGATTTTCTTAAAGGTTTGTTTAGTTTTTCTTGGGGTATCTCCCAATCATCTAAATTAGCTAACCTAAGATGTCGAGCATGTGTCTTAGTTGTTTGTTCCTGTCAACTAAACTATAAAACTTAGAGGTCCTTTTTCTTCAATAATTCTGTAATAAGGTGTCCATTTATTATCTAATTTTACTGGTTTTTTCTTTGATTCTTACAGTATCTCTTTTGTCTTTTCTTAGCGTCTTCTAAATTTTTGTGTACTAACGTAAAAGCTTTATGTTGCTGCTGTAATGCTACTTGATATTGGTCTTCCCCCATTATATTTTCTTCTAGGTTTAAGAATTGTATCTAATGGCAAATACTAGTATAGTAAGTAGAAGGGTGAGAATTTGGTCGATTCACTTGGATGAAATCTAATTTGCTGCTAATGTCTTGATTTAAATACAAGTCCCAAGTTTGTACATCATCAGATATCTTAGCCATTACATCATGTAAAGTTCTATGAAATCTAACTTTGAGGACTAACTCTTTAAGTGTTTCTGGTACAGCCTTATTCACGTTTTCTGACCCATTATCTGTTAATATCTGAAGTGGGCAACCATATCGATGGACTATATTATCAGCTGTTTTATTTGTACACTAAAAGCTTCTGGCCATCCAGAATATAAATCTATGAATGAGACAATGTACTTGTTGCCTGATAAGGTGGTGGGATATGGTCCTGACAAATCTAGACCAATTTTTGCGAAAGGATAAGGTGGAATGTCCGTTTCTTTAAGAGGTGGATGTGTTTTCTTTTGGCTTCTAGTTTGACATGTTTTACACATTGATCTACATATTTGTGCAACTTTTGATACATTTTTTGAAAATAGTATTTTGGTCTAATGATGTCATATGTTTTATCTACTGCCATATGTCCTACAAAGTCATGATGTTGTTTAATGACAATGTTTTCTAAATTTTCAGGTATGTACAATCTGAGTTTTGGATCTTCTGAATCTTGTTGAGATAGAAAATATAATAAACCATCTATTACTATTAAATTATTTTGTTCCCTTTTTGTGGCACTACCTTTGTCTAATTTTATCTTAAGTTTTGCTATCTTTTCATCATTTTCTTGTTCTGTTTTTATATCTATGTCCCTGGAAGATCTATAAACGGCTGCATCTGGTGGATCTATCTTACAACTAGCGTATTTCTTTGGAGTGAACTTGTTTGAATTTAATGCACCTACTTCTAAAAATCTATCATCTATTTCTATTTCGTCTGATACTCTGATTCAGTAATGTCAATTGTTTCTTGACTGTCTGGTATTCTTGACAACAAATCAGCACAACAGTTAAATCTACCTTCTATATACTCAATCTTACAGTTGTAACCTGCGATACTGAGAGTATTTTCTTATTTTGCATAGGTGAATCTAATAAATACTTCAATGGTCGGTGATCTGTACGTACTACAAACTGAGCATCATGTAGATATAAGTCTAATTTCTTGAGAGCAAAAGCTATTCCAAAAACATTCTTTTTCTATTGTATTTTTTCTGAGATTTGCTTAATTTGTGAGACAAATAATAGATAGGTTTTTCTTCTCCAGTATCTGTAAGCTGTGTGAGACAAGCACCTACACAAGTATCACTAGCATCTGTGTATAACACATAAGGTTTGTTTGTATCAGGGTAAGCTAACAAAGGTACTACTGTTAAACTGTCTTTGAGAAAATCAAAGGCTACTTGGCATTCTTTTGACCATTTAAATAGCATATTTCTTAGTTAACTCAATCAAAGGTTCTGCTATCTTTGAGAAATTTGGAATGAACCTCCTATAATAACTACACATGCCAATAAATCCCCCTAATTTCTCTTACATTCTTTGGTACAGGTAATGTTCTTACTTTCACTTTCTTTTCATTAGGTTTCACTCCATGTTCACTAACAATAAAACCTAAATATTCTATTTCTTTTCTGAAAGAAACTACATTTCTTCAACTTCATTTTCAAACCATGTTGCCTGATCTTATCAAACACTATTTGAATATGTCTAAGATGTTCTTCTGAGTCTTTTGAAAATATTAAGATGTCATCTAAGTAAGCAGTGGCAAAGTCCTCACATTCTTGTAATACTATGTTCATGAGTTCTTGGAAGATAGCTGGAGCATTACTTAACCCAAAGGGCATTACATTAAACTGAAATAACCCTTTGTGACAAGTACACTATCTTCATCCATTTGTACTTGCCAATACCCACTTTTAAGATCTAAACTAGTGAAATGTTTGGCCTTTCCCAACCTAGCTAAGATGTCATCAATCAATGGTAAGGGAAATGATATAGGTTTCACTATTTTATTTTAAAGATCTAAAGTCGACACACATTCTTTTGGATCCGTCTTTCTTCCCAACTATAACTAATGGAAAAGCCCATGTTGACCTTGACCTTTCTATAATACCTGCATCTAACATTTCATCTACTGCCTTGTCAATCACTTGGAAAGAGGTGTTCTATACGGCCTATTTCTGAATGGTTTGCATCAGTTTTTGCAAAAATATCTTTGTTTTCTTGTAACAGACTAAAAATACTTCTTTTATACTCCGAAGGTGCGTCAATATCTTTAAGAGAGTCTATATCTCCTACTGTATTTTCTGGACTCAAAGCTGTTGATTCTACTTGTATCTCATCTATTTCTAAAGCTCTAATTTTTCCTAACACTTGACCTCTTTTTAATCTATAAAATTTATTTGTTTGATTAACTACTAACACTGGAATGTTTCTATTTCCTGTTACTTTTCCTTGAACTATAAGTCCTGGGTCATCTAAAAAGACATCCATCATTGATGCTTGAGATTTCAAAATTTTCTTTATTCCCCCTGTTAAATGCTCTATTTGTCCTAACAAAACATATTGTCTTACTCTGTGGTCTTTAACGTAGTTGTTTTTGATACGGATGATATGTGAAAAATTTGACATAGGTTCTCCCTATTCTTAAGCTAAATCAAAGTATAGTCTTACTCCATTTGTCTTAACCAGTCCCTACCAAGGATAAAGTTTCTATTCAAACCATCGGTGACATAAAACTTATGATTCATGGTAAATTTAATATTTACTGCGACTGACCATTCACTGCCCTAATTTGGTTTTTCTTTAACAACCTTAACCTTGATTGGAAGATTTTGGAAGCACTTTTTATAATTAATGATACTTCTGCTCCTGTATCTACTAAAGTCCTAAATTTTTGTTTTTGAATCCATAGTACACATGAACTTGGATTTCCTGCTAATTGAATTTCATAGTTTTATCTAATTTACTACTAGAGTTATCTACCTTACTTTTTCTTAATTTTCTACTACAACTCTTCTTATCGGCTTCCTTATAAGAAGAGCCTTCTAGTTTTCCTGTTCCCTATGTTCCCTATACTGAGACCATTGTTGTCCTATTCGCTGGGTGGAGTTTTCTGAAGTTTGTTCACTTACTACAGGTGTGCAGGGAGTGCTAACTGTTTATTTGACTGAGATATATTATCTCGCATTGGGGGTGCCGAAGTGCTAACATCTGAGGTGCTGGTAATGCTAATGTTTGATCATCTGGCTGATTTTGCTGATAAAGGAGGTCGAAAGTTGAAGTTTTGCCTATTCCGCTGCGAGGGTGGAGGATCGTAATTTTGTCTATATTGATAGTTATTATTTGTTCTACCCCCTGCCACGATTCGTTGGCGGTCCCTGATTATACTGCCAATATGGTACCCAGTTTAATGTTTCGATTTGGACAATTTCTTTTAAGGTGACCTATCATGTGACATACCCAACATTCTGCGCCTAATACCCAATCTGGTACAGATTGTGAATTTTGTCTATTTGGACCTACTTGGTGGTTTCTTTGTATTGGATATTGTGGTCTAAACGTTTGTTGAGTTTGTTGTTTAGTTTTCTTAGCGTTTTTGAACCTAATGTTTTTATTGTCTGTACTGATATTTGTAAGTCATCGTCACTATCACTGTCACTGTCTGTCTCGTCAGCTGCATTTTACATCTACCTTTTTAGGACAATTTTGAGTAGTGTGACCTTTTCTTAAACAATTCTTACATAGTTTATTTCTTAAGTGATCTACTTCCATTGGTTGTATGTCTCTGTTTCTTTTTCAGTTTTAAATCTTAACACATTTTGTGTACCGTCTAAGGTCAATGCAATTTGATCCCTAACATTTTTGTCGCGTGTCGCAATCTTAACTGCGGCTTCCAAAGTTGTAGGTTCTTCCCTAATCAATTTCATTTTGATGTAATCAAAAGTCACCCCTTTACAAAATATGTCTATCAACTGTTGTTCTAAAGTCTTTTGTGCTTTTGTTTTTAGTCTGCTCTGTCGTGTAAACATCCTCAGATGCTTGTATTATTCTTTCCCCAAACATTTGTACTGACTCGTCTGTCTCTTGTTTTAGATTTCTTAACTTAAAATGCCTGTCTTTTGTTTGTCACTTCCCCAAATTTTTCTTTTAATAATTTCTTGAGGTCCCCCCAACTAGCTACATTTTCGCTATTTTCTTGTTCTATTAAATACTCCTAATGAAATCCGCTACCGCCCCTGAACATGTTTCCAATGCTATACCCGGCATTTTCTGTACATTTAATTCAATAAATTTGCATATCTTTCTATGTCTGATATCCACGCCTTAAGATCCGCCGGTTTACCCGAAAAGTTCTTAATTACCTGATGTACAGGTACTGCCATTGCACTTGCCATGTTAGAGAATTGTCTCAAAATGTTATCAAACATCTCTTTTTTCATCATTATCACCTTTGTTTTCAGGTATCCCAGACACTCTACAAAATGGTGGTTCTCTATTTCCTACTCCCCCCGATATACTGTAGTACCTGTTACTACTACTTTCGGTTTTGTTTGGTACGTCTGACTGACCTGATGACTTGTTTTTATTTCTATTTTCAGTTTCATTTTGCATGTCTGTCTGATCTGACGTAGTTTTATTTATGTCGTCTAACATTAAATTATCCTCAATTTCTCCTAAAGCCGTAGCCATACTACTGAATTTTAGTCTACTATTTTCTTCTGCCATTATTAATTCTGTTTTTAATTTTGTATTTTATTTCAAATGTTAAATTTGTGTTTAACTAATTTTGTTAAAGTTTTCAAAATAAGTTTTTATATTATTGCCTAAATAAATTAAAGTTGTAGATTTTGTTAATTAAGTTTTAAGTTTTAGAGTTTGTCAAAAAGAATGTTCACAATTTGTGGTCAAAATAATAAGGTACTAAGAAAAGTAAAAGTCTTACCTTTTAGTTCCAAGTCTTGTGTTGTTCCCAGGTCTTGATCCAGGGCAAAAGGCACCAAATCGATATTTGTAAACCAACCCACAAATATCAATAACTCAAAGTCCGGTCTGTGATCGTATAGTTTTATTCTCAGCACAGCAGAGTACAGCAATGGTAACAAATGTTTCAACAATCAGAGAGTATGGTGGTGTTCTCTTAGGCGGTTTTGGTCTCTCTCGTTTCCAGAACTCCAGTGCTTATATACATTTGTCAGTTTTGACCAACGCAAAACACTAAAGTTCTAGAAGCTTATAGAGAGTTAAATGCATCTACAATTGGAAGAATACGGGCGCCTGTATCATCAAGTCATAATGCAACCTTTGGCAACCTTTTACATTATCATTCTTAGTACAACTTCAGTACTTTATATTAATTATCATTAACATCAATTCTTGTTTACCAAAACTGATGATGACAGATATTTGACCTTTTAACATGCAGCTTCAATTGCTGCTGAATTTGTAAAGGTGTTGACAAGTTGTTTTATCCAAAACAGTATATTATAATAATGCTAAGTCATATTACTAAATATTATGCTGAGTAATTTTGAATTTGGAATTTTATATCTAAATTAACTTTGTCAACATATTTACTTGACCGAATTAGAAATCATGTAATTTTAGCTGCCCGTATTTTCCCAAATACATATAATACACATCAGTATTATTTCAAATCACACCAATTTATTTACGTATATAATTTCCTAAAAGATTTATCTCCCGTACCTCATATTGTTACATTATCGTACATATAAACATTCAAAAACTTGCATCATTATAAGTTAGCTTTTAGTTTTAACAATTTATTTCATGATTTGTGCCATTTTAGTTGCAATTCCCTTCTGGTAATTACAGTTTTCTTCCTCGGATTTTCACGTGACCATATAAAATGACACCAAAGATAAAGCGTAACTTGCTAACTGAAATTCAGGTTTTCAAGCACAGTGGCTAGTAATACCAGAAATGTAACAGGCAGTGACCCAACAGATTAAAAATCTTTAAACAGAATTCCTTATGATGAAGTGGTTGTTTTCATGACTCTTTACTGAATGTAAGCGAATCCTTTCATAGGCCTACTAATACACAGTATCATAGACATGTCCGTGACCATTTTTGAGAGTCTATTCAGATAAGTATTTGGACAATAAATCAGTCCTAATCTTGAAATAAAGACTTTGACACATGAGACTGTTCCTTACTTTTTGTTTTTTTGTTTAATCTTAACTATGGAGTATGGTAACTAAGTCACCTGACAGTTGATTGTTTATTTCTTTTCATGAAAACCAAACAGAATTCTGTGTAGGCCTGCTTCATTCCTTCTTTGATATGTTCATAGTAGGTCTAAGTACCATCAACAAAATTAAGATAATCTCTGCATAAAAAATTGTTACTTTGCAGAAATAAATCTTCAGAGAAATCTCAAAGATTACAGGATCAAAATAAATTTATTTTAAAAAAATCAATTAATATGAATTTTACAGGTATTTTATTTGACATAAAAGGAAATGGGAAGGTGGTGGCATTGACTTATTTATGACAATAGGCCTAGCTACATGTATGATAAAACAAAATACTGACCATGGCAACCAAAAAATTTCAAATGGTTAGTAAAATTCGAAGTAGGTGGCTATTTGGCGACTAGAAGTCAAGGTGTACTGAGAGCCCTGATATAGTCATCAAATACAAAAGCTAAGCGGATAAAAGTCTTGGGTTCTATTCCCAGTGTCAGGTCTCGACTAAGATTTTCCAAAAAGTATTGGCCATTCCTTGAAAGGCTCAGCATATGAAATGAAAATCACACAGTTTTCTGATGGTTTTCTGATGTCGTTCTGCATCACAACTGGCATATAATACATTAAACGATTACTGCATTGGCACTAGTCCAAAGTACAGCAATAATCTCATGGTAACCACACATACTATGTATCTACTAACTCCACTCAACAATTTTGGAATCTGCCATTAGTACTTAATAGTACATTTAACAATGAAATGTTATCATTGCTTATCATAGTTTTCATAATGAAAAACAAAATAAATAAAAATAGATTTAAATATCCCATCTTACATGAGTTTGCACAGCCTCATTTTGATGGAAATGCGAAGTTCAAGGTAAAAGAGTAAATTATTGAGTAAATCTGAATGATAAATCTTGGTGTGTTGTTATGTTATGAATGAGGATACATCTTTGTGTGATGTTATATGAGAAAATTTGATCATAGCCAATATAAATGCTGTTTAGATTAACACTAAGTCTATGGGAGACTGCTGTGGGGAAATGCAGTGTGTGTGTATGTGTGTTTGTGTGTGTATGTGTGTTTGTGTGTGTGTGCATGGGTACTTATATGTGTGCATGTGCAAACACATGTGTGTGTGTGTGTGTGTGTGTATGTGTGTACATAGATAAATAAAGCACAGAGGAAATGTATCACACTATAAAAAACAAAAAATATCAGTATCAATTTTTGAAAAAAATGAACTTGTTTATCCTCTACCAGCACTCAACATCTAAAAAGGCTAACACATATCTATAACAAGCGACCTAATCTCATGTCTATTTGGTAAGTGTATTCATGTTCAGATTCTGCAGTGTATCTATCTTTAATCTGGATGTAGAACACAAACGAGTTAAGTACAAAATTAATCTTTTAAAATCTTAGTCACAATGACATAACCAGATAAAGAAGACCTACACACAAAATAAAACGCCCACATTATAGCACTTGTTCACCTTTTGACTACAATAATCCAGTATGGTTTTATTTCTAATGATGTTTTTATGCCACATACAACATTTTTTAGTTATATTATGGTATCAGACAATTTTTCAGGATGAGTCAGAAAACCTGTGTACAACATTCTCAGGGAAAAGAGAACCGAGCTTACTCAGGTAACAAATACTTCAATAAAAAAAACAAAAATAAACACACAAAAAAACAAAAACAAAACAAAAACAAAAAAAATTCAATATGGACGCAATTTTTCTTCCAAATTATAAATGACATGTATTTCAACCCTGATACAGGAGACTCCATAGTCACCACTGGAACCTAGGCTGACTTTGTGAGAAAGTGGTTTACTTGCACAAAGCCGGATGGTTTCTTCCCAAGAACATTGTAACTGGGTTCTTTCCTCCACCATTAAAATTTTTTTTGCAGTCCTCAAATAAAAATAAGTATAAACTTTAATTAAAAACAACATTACAACCTTATGCCAACATAGGAGCCAACAAGAGGCATTTATACAATTTCTCAAATACCTCTCTGCAGCAATAAATTCACTAGGGAATAATAATTAATATCTATAGCAATAAAAAGTCATACTTCTTGACTCAAATAAATAGCTACCTTCATTTTCTTTTCAGGTGTGTAAATTACATAACAATACAAAATTTTGAAATTTATGTGAGATACAACTTCAATTTTAGTTGACATATACTTAATAAATAATCTTTGGTTGCTCAGGTTTACAGAGGAGGATGACCTTTACTTTTATGATAACTAATCATGAGGTGTGAGGCGTCTAATATGTTACTATAACAGTTAACTCATAACACTGTAACACTATTTGGAATTAAAACCACACTTCCTGTTGATGGGGGTATTGATTTGATTATAAGATGAATGCTATAAAAAAAAAACACTTTTATTGTTATGAAGTTAAATGATTTCTTTATTTTCTGAAAAAAATGAATATATTCTGAAGGGGGACCTCTGTGACGGAGTGGTAAGAGCATTATGCTTTTAACCATGGCACTCTCCACCCCTAATCGGCACAGAACGGTGGTAGTTTTTTTTTACAAGTAAATCATAAGGTGGTTTTCTCCAATGCAACTGAGCTCCATCATTTTTTTGTTGTTTAAACTTTATTTTACAACAATTAACAAACAAGTTATGTCAACTTTTATAAATGTCTATCCTTGGCTTTGATGCTGGCATACAGGGGTCCATGCTGTGGGAGGAGCATGCATTCAAACTATATAACCCCATAAGTGCAAGTTTAATTCTGTCCTGTACATCATGTTTAATTTGCCCCTTTTGGTTGTGAAGCATTTTCCATAACCTGGTGGGTTTACTGCTAACATTTGAACCAACAATTATTGTAAACTAGCCTAACAACAGCCAACACTTATTGCTATCATAATATTTCTACTATTGACAAGTCAGTCTATTGATAATGACATTTAAGGTCAACTTTGGCATTATCTCTTTTTTGCACTGTCAAAATTATTTTGCTGATGAGTTCACATTTTCCTTGAAAATTTCTTACAAAATAAATTAAAGTATTTCATACTGTGACTTTATCACATATAACAAGCAATTTAAATGTAGTCTTTTTTGTGTATCACATACTGAACTTTTTGTCCTTATTCATATTACAGTCAGCAGCTGAGAAAATGGTCCTCATGATAGATGTTTGCAAAATGGCAATTTGTGTGTTTTCAAAAACTTGAAAAAATACAATTGAGAATGAGCACAGAAGCTACCATTATACATGTTGATGTGCTCCCCGATCCCTAATTAAAATAATACCACACAAAAACTCAAATGAAATGTGGACAAAATCAAAATACAGTACATGTAGGTATTGACCATTAAAAATGCTGAATGAATCGATCCAATATGTAGTTATTATCTGCTATATTTCAAGTGTTATATCTGAATACTAAAGGAAGAGATGGCCAGGCTGACAAGAAAGAAGCAGCCAATAAGAATTCTTCTGGGAGTTTGGCCATTTAAAGCAGCTGGAGATTGCCAGTATTTATGAGCACTTACACAACTTTTATGTAATAAACCATTAGAGATTTTATTGCTCCAGTAAAGGACAGTAATTATAAGTCCAAAAATCACAATGTTTACATCAGTTTTGTCTCAATAAATATCATGTTTCTTGAATTGTTGAATTGTTACACTGATCATAATGAAAGTCAATAATAACAATATTACATAATTGGTGATAGATGTACTTTGGATAAAGTGTTAGCTGCAGCAACCAGGAACTTTAAAGTCACATTAAATTAGCCCTCCTGTAAAGCAAAGGTCGCCCACCAAATTGGCAAGTTATGGATTTAAAAAAGCAGATTTAAACTGAAAAATTAAATAAAGCTTGTTTCTTTTGAAATTAAAAAAACTTTTCGCTCCATCCCTTTGGTCCTAGGGCAGTATGGATAACAAAATACATTGTCATTTTTCTCCCTTTAACCCCAAGATGCTGCAAAGCAAATATGTTTGAGGGAAAAAAACAGGAAGAAGAAACTGAAAATGTTCTGATAATAATGCATCACATGCATATTGCATAACCAATAATTAGTCTAAAAACAGATCGCTTCAGGTCATTTGACTTAGGTGACTTACAAATCAATAAATCAATGCAATCATGATATACCAGTGTTAAATTAATCTCAAAGATGACTAGGAAGGCTTTCTTGTAGTGGCAGTTATATTTCTCGAAATGCTGACTTACATTAAAGCTGGCAAATGAAAATGAAACCATGTTGTTTCTTGGTTCATCTGTAATACCATCTATCAAGCTGTGTGATAAATTGTTCCACTTGACTAATGGATGAGATACAGTCTACATCAGAGAGAAAAGCAAGTTTTCAATATGTCACTTCCAACTATGTCAAGTAAAAGTCAAGCAGAATTCCAAGCTTATTGCAACGATTGGTAAAGTTGAAGATGAACATCCCTAGAGAAATTAGTTCAAAAATAAAGAACCAGTTATATGTATATGGCACGCACCTAAATGCACCATTTGTGACAACAGCAAAATTCCAAACACCTGATAACTGAAATTACATAATGCCCATCTCAAATAACTTTTTTGTATTTTCTTGTTTTAGCGTCATTTCATTATCAACAACTTTCCAGTAAACCAGTGGCAACAATGTACCCATGAAAAGACCATAAGCTTTCCACATGTAAACTGGCAAACTTTCTCACAAAATCAGTTAAGGTTCCAGCAGGGCTTGAACTGGTGTGCTGACTAGAGATAAGTGACTTCATGTCATTCATGGTTAACAAACTGTGATGCACTCTAACCAATCAGACAGGCAGGTCTGTTGTTATAGCAGTATGATTTAAACCACATCATATTTAAAGGTATGTTTACCAAAAAAATATTTTGATTTTTTTTTTCTACTTTAACTACTTGTACGTGATGTATAATAACAAATAAAAGCTATATACACAGTCATAAAAAACTTATATTCTTATAAATTTTGTGAAAATAAAGTCAGGTCCCAATGTGGTTATTCATATACAAATAGCAAGGTTGTGTTGATCAATTGCAATTGAAAAAGTGTCAAACCTGGGTTTCTGAAGCAATTTTCACAAAATATGTAGGAGTTTAAGAATTGTTATGCTGACGTATATCTCTTTTTGTTATTGTTTATCAATCAAAGATGTAAAACAGAAAAAATAAAAATTAGAAAAAACCCACAGCTAATGCCCCTCTATTATCAGTCACGGACTGAACCTAAGTTGATTTTTTGAAATTTCGCAATTTCTCAGTCTCTCAGTGCTCAAGATAGGAAGGTGACAGCAATATTTCTTTGTTTTTTTCAATTCATACTTTGTATGATTGGAAAACCAAACTTATATATCTCCTAAAAATGGTGGGAAACTCAATACCCAACACATTGACAATATCATCATCCAGATTACTAATATGACCTTTATGTGAAGTCCATGAGGAGTTAGAAATCCAAGATGGCTGCTTTATTTTTATAGGGATACTGTCAAACATTTATGGATATACAATCCTCTGGGATCATGTAACATATCTAGTACTGGCAATACATTTCTTTTGATAACTGTTTTTAAAATCCTTGTTTACGAACACAAAACAGAATTTATAAGGAATAATCTACACACTTCAGTATCAGCTGACATAGGCCACCACTGTTTAGAGTATCAGCTGACATATCACACGACTATATACAGTATCAGTTGACAAAGGCCACCACATTATACAGTATCAGATGACATAGGCCACCACTATATACACTATCAGCTGACATAGCCCACCACTATATATACAGTATCAGCTGACATAGCCCCCAACTATATACAGTATCAGCTGACATAAGCCACCATTATATACAGCATTAGCTGCCATAGCCAACCACTATATACGGCATCAGCTGACATAGTTCACCACTATATACAGTATCAACTGACATAGCCCAAAACTATATACAGTATCAGCTGACATAGGCCACCACTATATACAGTATTAACTGACATAGCCCACCACTATATACAGTATCAGCTAATATAGCCCACCACTATATACAGTATCAGCTGACATAGGCCAGTCCACCATATACAATATCAGATGACATAGGCCAACACTATATACAGTATCAGCTGATATAGCCCACCACTATATACAGCATCAGCTGAAATAGCTCACTGGTATATACAGTATCAGCTGACATAGCCCAACACTACATACAGCATTAGCTGATTAGCCCATCACAATATATAGCATCAGCTGATATAGCCCACCACTATATACAGTATTAGTACAGTGTGGATTACAGAATAATCTATATAGTTTACACGCTTTAATACCTGAGATTCACTCATTGCATTCAAATGACCCAGATGTAAGGATTGCAAAGGTAAAGGTTTTCAACCGTCTGGATGTTCAGATTTCCACAAAATAACCATGCCAAAATAACAAATTTGCATGACCGATAAATTGGGAATTTTCGGTCATTGGGGGAATTTTTGCAACGGGAGACTACCAATTTCAGCAATAAATTTCTGGTATGAAAAACATTGCTTATTACAATGGTGAATGAACTTTTTAAGTCTTATGGTTTTACCTGTAATTAAGTCTGGAATAACCTTCAAGTAACAAGATTTCACCTGTAATTAAGTCTGGGATAAATATCAGGTTACAAGATTTCACCTATAACTAAGTCTAGGATAAACTTTGTGTAAGATTTTACCTGTAATTAAGTCTAGGATACATTTTGTGTAAAAAGATTTTAACTCTAATTAAATCTAGGATAAACTTTGTGTAACAAGATTTTACCTGTAATTAAATCTATGAAATAAAGAAGATGTGATGTTCCACTTGGACAAACATTTGAATGTACAAACTTACAAAAATAATTTATACTGAAATGGAGAAAAAATTCCCTTTCTAAAGCTATTAATAGTGTCCAAAGGTCAACTAGGGTCATTCATGCTGTATAAATTAAATATTGTTGCAAACTATTCTAGGCCATTAATAGAAAAATATTTGTTTGGTGTGCTCCAACCAAGGGTTTCATAAATTAATCAGTCAAGAGGAAAGATTTTTTTTAATTTTCTTTCCATTTTAACTTAACAACTACAGGTAAATAATTAACTCTTTCATAAATCAATGACTTGAGCAAGTCCAAATGTGTCTATAGGGATGAAGGAGTTAATATGTAAATCAGATAAAAAAAAATTAATAAAAAATTACATGGTAAAAACAGTTCAAAAACCTTTTTCAACTTTTAATTGGGACAGTCGTGTCACATTAAACAATTTTTTTTTATTTGTGGCCTTGTAAACACATTATGAGAACATACAGTGATCTTTCTCTTAATAATTACTAATTTTAAAAATCTCAAGGATGTGAATGGATAAAAAAACACAATAACAAAGTTTATTCTGCTTACTCTTTACATTCATTGCAAAGCCAGCCCAGCAATCCTAGATAAGCACACTGTCAAAATGTTTAACAGCTTAACCAATATAATCATATATAATATCAATAATGTGGCAAATTGTTAAAATGTTATCAAGATGTCAGTATTCATATATCCTTAACGATGATGACATTTACCTAGTAGAAAAAAAATATGCATTCAAAACCCAAGTGAACCAACATAATTTGTTTTAATTTCCCTGTTGCCATCTCTTAACCTTCAAATGAAATTAAAATCAATTTTTCCATGTTAAAACGATCTCAATCTAATGAATGGTCATAATTTTTATCCAGTTAGTTTATTAATTTATAAGGAAAGAAATAGAATGCCATGCTAATGGTGGCAACTCATTTTCAATCCAAAGACATTTCTACATTTGAATTTTGAATAGTGTTTTAAAGTGATATGAGCCGTCATAGATGAAAAATTTTACATGCCCATTTTATGTAATATTTTATATTATATATATTCCAAAGAGACCATCTGGTGGTTAGAATAACAAATGCATGTGTAAAATTGAAACAATCTTGCCAAAGTAACCTGTAATGCTGGTTATTGTTTGTCTGCCATTACTTTGAGCATTGCAAATTAACTTTCAGTAAATTTTTAGGAAGATTGCCAAGTGCCCAATAAACATATGCTATTTGCAGTTAATATACATGTACATTCTATTCTACTTACCCTTTGCGTTTACTTTAGTACATCATCATTTCATACCTAAATCAGGCAAAGTTGGTCTTTTTCGTGGTTACAAAACATTCGTTTCTGAATTGTCCACGTGTCGGGTATATCGGGTGATCGTGACCAATTTTTAACTTGTCCCATCGCATTCTCGGCTTTATCACCTTTGACACATATGACCACATTAGTAAAACAAGAGTTACACATACTTTTCACAGTTATATTGTTTTGATTTTGTAAATGTCAGCATTCAGGGTAACATTAAAGATCGGAAAAATTTCTTTTAGTAACCTGACACATTTATTCATCAGATTTTCTTCAGGTATTTAAATAGCGTTGAAAAGCATATATTTTACATAATACATGCACTTTCCAATAAAAATCACATCCTGTATTTTAACAGTAAATATAATGCACATAATTTTTTTTAAAATATAATGCACATAAAAATCTCTACTTTAACGTAGTCTGAGCGCGTAAAGGACTGAGATTCCCTGAACGAATTACGAAGTACATTTGATATGACGAAAAAGTTTATCTGAAAGGTCATTGCATATGGAAATAGAGCTGGATTTTTTAAGGTACGGGAAAACTTTAATTCTAATAAAACAAATAACTTCAAAAAGACACATTTTATCATACTCTCGACAATATGCCAGGGGACAAAAATAATCATTGTCACAGCTTATATCGCTTTAAGGCACTCAATTTTTCAGTTATATGGTGAGGCCAGTTTTTAATGTTGGAATAGAGAACCCTGTTACAATGTACATGTACCTGGGAAGAGACCAACGGTTTACTGCAAGTAAAGAAGTAACAAAGTGCTGGAACCTACAATGACCAGTGTGTAAAGTGTCATCAAATTCCCTTCAGTGATTTCAGAGAAGAAGTTGAAAATGTGAAAAGTTTACGGACTAGGAGTGGCAACAGTACAGGTATTGGTCTACTAAGATTAAATGGCCTATGTTTACCAACACAACCAGTCTAAATTAAATCCTAACACGGGTGACAGGCTACTTGTCAACACAAAATTATCAGAGCTACTGTAATGCACAGAATTTGTGCAAGGCAAATTGTTTTATAATTTGTACACCCTATTTTTAGAAAATAGATGCATTGTTTTGCTTTTTTGAAAGAACCCGGATGTGTCACTTTTTTCTGGGCAGACCTATTAAATTTATGACTGAAGTTGCTTACTATTCTTATCCATGACAACATTTCATTATAAATAATCTGAAATCTCTTGTACATTTTACCTCTTTCAAGTGATAAGAATGCACTAAAATGCCTACCAATATTCAACATGGTCTTTATTTAATACCTGCCTACAGAAGTAAATCACACATCTTGTTAGTAATTATATATTATTTATGGCCTAGTCTGTAGCAATTACTCATTAAGATACATTTTGTGATGAAGATAATTACCGAACTGCTTCCAAGCAATTCTTGTTATTTACATAAAAGTCCAGGTTGAATATTGCTAATCTAACTCTTTTATTTACTACAAAAGGCATATCATATCTGAAATCTGAAATTTATGACAATATGTCAAGTATTTTGTTGTAAATATCAACATTAAGCTATATTTTTAGGTGTAAACATGTGAAATAAGGCTTCATTGAATTCTTTCCTTAGATGACAACAATTCAATTTGACCCAAGGTTAACTCAAATGACCTCCAATTTAAACTCAATCGGAAAGCTTTTTGTGCATGCTCAACAAGGTAACAAAATCAAGATTTTTGAAAAGAAACAGAAAGTGATCGATAAAACATTCCACATAGATTTGGTGTAAAAGTAAACCAAATCATAAGCAGAATATATACATGTATATATATGGGTGATTCGTTTGAACGTTGGAATGTTTTTTCATTGGTATTACTAAAGTACCTCAGCAACCATGATATGAGTCAAGGTCATTGTCTAAAATTACTTTCAGCCATTAGTTTATCAATAGTCTCCTAAGAATCTGGGTCAGTGCATAATAAATTAAGATTCTGTTGGCAGAATAACCATATAAAATGCCAATTATGAGGAAAACAACATTTTTTCAATATGGAAACATTTTTTCACTTTTTTTTTACATCAATACGTATCAATTTTCAATGGGCAACAAATTTTATTTTCAATAAATGGGAATTTTGAAATGACAATTTATCATTTACGTGTAGTCAGACAATCATCACTGTCAACATTTCAAATTTTGTTAGACAAGCTGTCCTCAATATCACAATTAAATGACACCATTAATCACAAAACTCAACGATGTGTTGTTTTTATCATTTTTGATGTACATATATTGTAAGAAAAAGACTTGATAAACATATATATGCAGAAAACAGCAACAATCTTAGAATGGAAGGGGAAGGATATAAATTTGACACCATTTCATTGAAGGCGATGACACTCAAGCTTACAATTGCCAGTCTAAGTGTCCCAAGGGAGGAATTAGTTTTCAGTTTGTGTATTACCAGTTTACACACTTCCGTTGAGAGCACTTGTCATGTATAAGTGTATATATCTCCAGAGATGAGTAATTGAATCAACTATCATATATACCAATAGCAGCGGCCAAATATTAACCTGCAATATAATAATGAGCTAACAGCATTTGTAATAAAAGCTTTTATCATGGGCCAATAATTTACAGTCTACTTTAATGTAAATGTTAAGTTGACATATCGTATGCTTACCAGAACTTCCCTAGAATGATACCTCAAAGCTATGATATATATATAACCATTTTGTCCATATATATACATGTATGTACAGTAGTTGACCATAAGTATGTTCCCATAATTTATTTTAACTATATATTCTTAGAAAATTCATATTTTTTTCAATAACTCCTACAGAAGGTTTTGGTACTCATTTTGTAGAAATTCTATTGCAATCTTTTTATTGTTTCAGGAGTAATATGTATTCTTTAAGTGAGTAACATCAGTCTTCTGTTTATTACAAAGATCTGTGATGTAATACATAAACATCATAATAAAACCACCAATACTTTCAAAAGTAATTTATGGATGTCATCAAATGAAAATATTCATATCAAAATTGGGCCCAGACTATGAGGGTTAAATGGGCCATTTTTTATTTATTTTGAACGTCTATCAAATATATAGTGAAATTCATTTTGGGGAATTCACTTATATCATATTACTGTATAGTATATTTACTGCTATAGTACCATCTAGTAAAACCATTGTGTAACAGTTATACTGCTACCATATGTATCTTAATCATACATCCCTGTAACAACATTTGGACTCACCCATTTCAAAAAATTGGTAAAGTCCATTGTTATGATTTTGGAGTGTATGAGTTAGAATTCAAATTTTACAATAATTGTGCAGGCAATTTTGACTTGTTAACTCCACAACATACTATTTATTGATCAGGGTAAGTCTAAAGGTGACAACAGGGGTTGACAAGTTAAAGCTATGATACATAAACATTAAGTCTGTATTTTGTACATAGCAGTTATATTTCAAAATTTAACCTTGTTATAAGCCTTTATGCTCAGGTTTCACAGAAAATCTTGATCTTTAGTCACTTCCTGCCAAGAATGTTTTGAACTTAAGAAAACTGCATCCTGAACAAAGTAAAATAGCTGCCTACTTTCTGCAGTAAGAATGACTACTTCAGAAAGAAAAGAAAGATTCCTTTATGTAGCACTGTTATTCATTGACAAAGAAATGAGTCATATTCCACAAGTACTGATTTCAATAGATCTTTTTTTTTTACTTTCATATTATATTTGAATTTTAAGCTTTGATTGAGTTTGCTAAAGAGATATCACCCTGTGAAACTAAGTACAGTGAAATCTATGTATGTCTAAATTGGAAACTTCGGTAATCTGGAATTTTTGACATCTTAAAGTAAATGGGACAATCCCGTGAATTTCGAGATGAAAAGATTCCACATGTATGTGCTTTGTACAACAATGAAGCACGAAATATCAAAGCTGAAATGTGCTAAAAAAGAACCAGAAATTATGACATCTTGAAAACTCGTGGAAACTATATGTAGACTAAAGACAAAAACAAGAGATGTCAATAGACAACACAGCACCCTGTTAAAGGCAATACACCTCACATACTGACATTTTGACAAAGAAATGACACTGAGGGGGTATGATATTAGCTCTCCAGATATTTTGTCCTAGCAAGCTAAAAACGATACAATATTCAACTATTGTCATCAAAACGTACATGTAGGGCCTGAATATACTCTGTCACAGACTTTCCGAAAATAATGCCAAAATTTTATTTTCAAATGTTTAGTTGTTTTTGGTAATTATCTGATGAGTTGAAAATAACCCCATCCACTTTAAAAACAATATAAATATTTCATATCATATCATCCTAATGCATCTTTTATAAGAATACATACCTGAAAATGATACACTGAATTAGAGTTTTCAAGAAAATGGAAATATTTTGTGATTTAAAAAAACAAAGACAAAAGCAAAAAAGGATTTTATAAAATTCTGAGAAAGAGGAAGTTTATATTAACCAACAATGTCCTGTGAAACATCCTGTACTTTTATCTTCACTTCAAGATTGCAGAGCTTGTTAATGAAAATTTGACATGGTAGCATTGATTGTTAAAAGTTGCTAAACAACTGTCAGGCATGTAAAATGACCTCTGAACTTTCATCACTTTCACGGAAGTGATGGCATGGAACTTACAGTAGGACATATCTACTTCAGTAGTCGTTGACTCTTGACAACCACACTATTGTCTAGAACATCACAAACACTTCCTTCTTCATGGATAGCTCACATTCTGGACTTTCTCTCAGAGTATCCAATGATATAATCAAGAATAGGTTCCAAATAGAATGAGAGGTTGAAGAATTTTGCAACCAGAAAGGAGATGGCCTATGTCATATGATTTGTTAGTGGTATACATGCATGACCTGTGACTTGATAGTGGCATATGTCCTGTGACTTTAAAGTGGCCAGTGACTTGTTTATGACCTATATGTATGTCCTATGACTTGTTAATGGCCTATATCCTGCGGTCTACATCCTGTGACTTGTTAGTGGCCTACATCCTGTGATCTGTTAGTGGCCTACATCCTGTGACTTGTTAGTGGCCTACGTCCTGTGACTCGTTAGTGGCCTACGTCCTGTGACTTGTCAGTGGCCTATATCCTGTGATCTGCTAGTAGCCTATGTCCTGTGACTTGTTAGTGGCCTACATCCTGTGACTTGTCAGTGGCATATGTCATATGATCTGTTAGTGGCCTACATCCTGTGACTTGTTAGTGGCCTACATCCTGTGACTTGTTAGTGGCCTATGTCCTGTGACTTGTCAGTGGCCTCAGATATGTGACTTGTTAGTGGCCTACGTCCTGTGACTTGTTAGTGGCCTATGGCATGTGACTTGTCAGTGGCCTATGGCATGCAACTTGTCAGTGGCATATGTCCTGTGACTTGCTACTGGCCTTTGTCCTGCCACGGACCACAAACATAAGTGAATGAAGTTACATAACATATGTTACTATTCTAAGCCAAAAGCATGGTAAAAAATGACTTAAACAGTGCATAGAGTAAAAAATAATATTGTAACACATGCACAGTGTTGTGTTACGACTGATGATAGAATGTGTTACAAGACATGTATGTTTCTCAGCCAAATGATGGTAATGTACCTACACATGTACATGTAATGTCTTATCACTGTAATACGTAACAAAAAACATCCATTTCACCTCACTACATCCATTGTTAATGAATAATTACACAATATAGCATGAATGATTTAGCATTTTAGTGCAATTACTCAGGGATCTATGATTTTATTAGAGTACATTTAGATAAATGTGATTTACGCCTCAAACACAATATCTCTTATTAGCAACCCCAGCTCGTATCAATAACGCATTAAAATTAATCAAATTTTTATGTTCCTGGTTTTAAAGTCTCAACTTCAGGCATCATTTATTTCAGAATATTTATATTTTATATAACATCTGAAAGAGAAATAAATGTACTTTCCAATGATATGTATTTTGTTGCTTTTTATTAGTGTAAATGTGATGATTTTGCGAATTAAAAATAAAAATTGGCACATTTTCATCGATCCTGCTTTGGCTGCAGTGATGGACGGGCAGTCCGATGGGCTATGGTAATCAAACTCATTTGCGAGTGCCTAAATGTTAATGAATATTCATGAAATTTTATATCCAATCAAAGAATGAATTTTTCTATGCCACGGAAGTTGAACATTTGTAAAAAAAAATGTTTTTGTAGAAGTTGCAGAAGTGAATCTTTGACGGCGATGTGCATAATGGTCATTAGGTATTGCACTTTTGTTCACCCATTTTTAAAAAGATCGTGTTCTAACTTAAATTTTGACATATTAATCAACATTCTATGACATGATTTACTACCTCCCATTGAGTGTCAAACTTTTTTAGGTACACCGATGCAATTTAAGACGACCCATGCTTCAGTTGGAGCCATCTTGGATTTAACCTCTGGGTGAAAGGTTAACAAAGTGACTGTCTGAATCCGCTACATTTACAACAAATTATCCACATCTATCATGTTTTAATTCCAAAATGTTTTGGCTTCTTAAAAAATGATAATTAGTCTTTTAATGAGCTTT
Source organism: Atrina japonica (assembly GCA_030159075.1). NCBI lineage: Eukaryota > Metazoa > Mollusca > Bivalvia > Pterioida > Pinnidae > Atrina > Atrina japonica. Next base: position 145,383 of record BROG01000725.1, on the reverse strand, counting down.
CTGGACATCCGACATCCATCGGCCTCTATCGCTAATTTGCATATAACCGAAGGAAATAGGTCACTCAATGCACATAAATAAAACGTAATATTTGAGATAATTTTGAGTTTTGATGATGTTTATGAACTAAAAATAAATTCTGAGCAAAAAATCATGGTTGCCTTTGGTAAATTTTAATTTCATATATTGAATTTATGACCGATATTGAAGGCCAAAACTCTGGGTGAACTGTGACTACACTAGACCTAAATTATAAAACTTTCTAACTTTAGTCTTTACAGTAACCAGTAGCACTTGGTCATATGTGACATGATACGATCAATAAAATTTTACATCTAATTACTTAATAATTACTGCAGTGGACTCTGTAAGTATTTTAATTGAGAAAACGAAATATAGTTTAATACTGAATCTACACTTGAATAATTTTTCAGAAACCTAGCTAGATCTACTTTATTTATATCTCCAGAGATTTTTTTTCACAAATCATAAATGATATCTTGTTCATTTTTACTTAAAAAATAGTGGTCATAACAGTTTTTTGACTGCAGAAATGAATTCTGCATGAAAAAAATCATGCTGGGTGCAAAATTTTAGAAAGATATCTCAAATAATAAGGAAATTACATGAAAAAAAAATGAAAATCTGTTCGTCGCCGGTTCCATGACGCGCCAGCCTCCTTATGAAGAAATCTATTACAACAAATTCCAGAAAATGACCGGATTTTCCCAACTTAAAATTGGCATAAGTTTTCACACAATTAAGATATCTAGATAATTTAAACTGTTTTGGAAAGGGTTTAATTAGCTCTACAAGATCATTACAATGTTAAACAAGGTAAATCACTTTAAAATTTTGAGCTGGGGTTGCTACTCTTATCAATAATTTCCTGTTTAAACAACATCAATGATTTTTTATCCTATGACTTTGGATAAAAAATATTCTATGATTATTGTTCATTTGTTTGTTGTTTTGCATACTGCTTTACTAATAAGGAGATGTCATCAGCACTTTGTGCAGTGCCAATGATAAGTTGTGCTTTACTAAAGGCAAAAGTCAGTTATAGTCACTGTCTGCTGTAAGTTTATTACCCACTGGACACCCATAGTATGATGACAGGTTTATTCCCCACAGGACAACTATAATTGTGACAATGTTTATTATCCACTGGACACCCACAGTTATGACAAGTTCATTATCCACTGGACACCCATAGTATGATGACAAGTTTATACCCCACTGGACACCCATAGTTATGACAAGTTTATTTCCCACTGGATACCCATAGTATGATGACAAGTTTATTATCCACTGGACACCCCATAGTTATGACAAGTTTATTCCCCACTGGACACCCATAGTTATGACAAGTTTATTTCCCACTGGATGCCCATAGTATGATGACAAGTTTATCATCCACTGGACACCCCATAGTTATGACAAGTTCATTTCCCACTGGACACCCACAGTTATGACAAGTTTATTATCCACTGGACACCCATAGTTATGACAAGTTTATTCTCCACTGGACACCCATAGTTATGACAAGTTTATTTCCCACTGGATAACCATAGTATGATGACAAGTTTATTATCCACTGGACACCCCATAGTTATGACAAGTTCATTTCCCACTGGACACCCATAGTTATGACAAGTTTATTTCCCACTGGATACCCATAGTATGATGACAAGTTTATTCCCCACTGGACATCCATAGTTATGACAAGTTTATTTCCCACTGGATACCCACAGTTATGACAAGTTTATTATCCACTGGACACCCATAGTTATGACAAGTTTATTCTCCACTGGACACCCATAGTTATGACAAGTTTATTTCCCACTGGATAACCATAGTATGATGACAAGTTTATTATCCACTGGACACCCCATAGTTATGACAAGTTCATTTCCCACTGGACACCCATAGTTATGACAAGTTTATTTCCCACTGGATACCCATAGTATGATGACAAGTTTATTCCCCACTGGACATCCATAGTTATGACAAGTTTATTTCCCACTGGATACCCATAGTATGATGACAAGTTTATTATCCACTGGACACCCCATAGTTATGACAAGCTTATTCCCCACTGGACACCCATAGTTATGACAAGTTTATTTCCCACTGGATACCCATAGTATGATGACAAGTTTATTATCCACTGGGCACCCCATAGTTATGACAAGTTCATTTCCCACAGGACACCCATAGTTATGACAAGTTTATTTCCCACTGGATACCCATAGTATGATGACAAATTTATTCCCCACTGGACACCCATAGTTATGACAGTTTATTTCCCACTGGATACCCATAGTATGATGACAAGTTTATTATCCACTGGACACCCCATAGTTATGACAAGCTTATTCCCCACTGGACACCCATAGTTATGACAAGTTTATTTCCCACTGGATACCCATAGTATGATGACAAGTTTATTATCCACTGGACACCCCATAGTTATGACAAGTTTATTTCCCACTGGACACCCACAGTTATGACAAGTTTATTATCCACTGGACACCCATAGTTAGGACAAATTTATTTCCCACTGGACACCCATAGTTATGACAAGTTTATTTCCCACTGGATGCCCATAGTATGATGACAAGTTTATTATCCACTGGGCACCCCATAGTTATGACAAGTTCATTTCCCACTGGACACCCATATTTATGACAAGTTTATTTCCCACTGGATACCCATAGTATGATGACAAATTTATTCCCCACTGGACACCCATAGTTATGACAAGTTTATTTCCCACTGGATACCCATAGTATGATGACAATTTTATTTCCCACTGGACACCCATAGTTATGACAAGTTTATTTCCCACTGGATACCCATAGTATGATGACAAGTTTATTATCCACTGGACACCCCATAGTTATGACAAGTTTATTCCCCACTGGACACCCATAGTTATGACAAGTTTATTTCCCACTGGATACCCATAGTATGATGACAAGTTTATTATCCACTGGACACCCCATAGTTATGACAAGTTCATTTCCCACTGGACACCCATAGTTATGACAAGTTTATTTCCCACTGGATACCCATAGCATGATGACAAGTTTATTCCCCACTGGACACCCTAGGTATGACGACAATTTATTACCCAATGCAAACCCATAGGTATGATGACAAGTTTATTCCCCACTGGACACCCATAGGTATGGTGACAAGTTTATTCCCCGCTGGACACCCATAGTATGATGACAAGTTTATTCCCCACTGGACACCCATAGGTATGGTGACAAGTTTATTCCCCACTGGACACCCATAGTATGATGACAAGTTTATTCCCCACTGGACACCCATAGTATGATGACAAGTTTATTCCCCACTGGACACCCATAGTATGATGACAAGTTTATTCCCCACTGGGCACTCTAGGTATTAGGGCTGCTGTGATAATTTGATATACCGGTGTATTGCAATACATTGCTCCACGATATGGATACAGCAATACAGCTTAGTGTACCAGTATATCGCCAAAAAATTATAAAATTTAACATTTCTTCTTGTTTAAATGAAATTTTTGGAAATTGAAACTCAAATTTTGATTGTTCTTTATGAAAATATATGCCAATTGACAAATTACTTTTATAACCTTAGTAGTCTCGATCAGATGAACGTTTGTTAGTCAACATTGTGTTTCAGTAATAATGGTAGCAATCGCAGATCTGGAGTTGATTCCTTAAGAAAAAGCAGTGTCTCACATGGGAATATTTTTTTTCTTTGCAACATTCACAAAAAACACAAGAAGTAGTGTTAGGCATTGTTGTATGTAAATGGTACAATCACTGATGCCATAGACAGAATTGTGGTGGAACGACAAATCTTATGTTGAATGATATATGTTTTGTTGCAGTACATTAAGAGTACAGTTTAAAATTAAATGTTTTGTTGTGTTCAAATTTCAAGTATGTGTACTGAATGTTAGTGCATAAGAGTCAGGACGATGTTCACTCATTCTATTATATATATATACACCATGTACATGTACTTCAGTAAAGTAATCAAATATGTTATAATATGGATAGCAAATGATTATAAAACTATATACTACTAGTTTTAGTCACCTTACAGATGTTTTATTTCTAGTGTCATATGATATATTGACCCCCGCCATAGAATGACCTTGCAGGGGTCAAAATATTATATGACACAGGGGCTGGCAATATATTCCGATATGTATCGCAATGCGTGACTAAAATATTGCAATATATCGTGCTACGCTCTCCATATCGTGACAGCCCGACTAGGTATGATGACAATATGAGAATGATGAAATCTTAATTTCACTATCCTGCATTACCTAAGATTCAAACTTATCCAATCAAGAAAGTGTTCACAAGACTCCATCCCTCCAGGTAACTTGCAACACCTGGACTAGAAAATTTGAATGACTTTTTCAATGCTTCTAACTCTAAATAACACCAATGATTTACTATTTAATCAATTTAAATAACATCATCAATTTCCCATTTAGTCACTCTAAACAACAAAAATTAATGACTGTTTAATCAGTATAAACTACTTCCATGATATTCTGCATAATTCCTATTCCAAGACAACATCATTAATTTTCTGTAGACATGTGTTGCTGGCATCAGTAACTCATGCTAAACATTATAGATAAACTATCACATAATCAATGTAACTAACACAAATCAGTACATAATTATTGTAATTAACATTAATGGTTTATAGCTAAATCACCACAATTAACATCAAATAGGATTGCATTTGTTCACAGAAATACTCCCAGAAGCCATTTTTTAATGAAAAATCTCTCCCTCTCTCTCTTTGTGTGTGAGAGAATGTCTCTAATCCCTCCCTAGTGTGTGAGATAATGTCTCTACTCCCTCCCTCTCTCTCTGAGTATGTGAAAGTGCATCTGAGTGAGAGAGTACATGTGAGTGAGTGCATGTGAGTGCATGTAAGTGAGAGAGAGAGAGTGTGTGTGTATACAATAAGTTTGTAAGCATGTACATGTAAACAATAAATGCCAAATACAAATTAATTTTTCCATAGCTAGCATTTCAAAAGGTTATAGGCAATATTAAAAATGAGCTATTAATCTAAGGAACCAACAAGATTGTAGGTCAAGGACCTGCAGGGCCAACTTCTCCAGTATTCTTCTCTCAAGACTTTAAAAGTTCTACAGTCACAAACAAATGCAGAACAATTAATATGTACAACTGTAAACAATATCGAGTATCTCACAGGTGCAAAATTATATATACATATATAAGCCTCATTAAAGTTCCGACTGGCATTGATGTCAACAAATATCACTCTGGCAATACAGAATATTATTTAAGGTAGAACCATTTTTCTCGAGCATTATAAACAGGTGAAAATATTACTTGAGTACATTGACCTAATATGGTCATCTTCACAACTCAAACAGAGATCTAAACAACAAGGCTCTTGTTGCCTAATCAGTATCTATAAAAAAAAAAGCAAACAAACAAACAACAAAAAACAGAAACAAAACAAAAATGTGGTTAGTTCTTTGACACTAACAGGTCTATGTCATTGGTACAGTATAAACAATTACAGTAAGAGAAGTCTGTCAAAATATATTAGTTGTCAAACATTTAAAAACCTGTTGTCTCAACAAGTTTTAGTTTTCATAGAAAACAACAAGAGTCAATAGAGAAATAGAATTTTTTTATCTGTTTTCTGTTACAAGAAACAAAGGACTCATTCTTTTGTGTACACTGCAGTGAGACTTAATGAAAATCCCAAATGACTGGAGAAGACAATACACAGACGAGGCCGTGTCCGTTTTAAGTCTGGTTGATTACCTTAATGTTGAGAGGAATGACTTCATACTGTGGCATAAATCACAACGTTCTGTCACAAAAACTTGACAAGATTTAAATAAAATTTGTTTGGTATATACAGAAGCAATTTACTGTTTGTTTCAGACATTCTCAACAGTCATATCAAATGCTGTAATGTGCAGTGCTTACAGTAACACAGAAACCAAATTAAAAACAAAATTTTCAGACTAGCATGATCAGGCTTCGATTGATATGATGCAAAAAAGAATCATATACCACAATGATAACATTACACAATGGCTTGAAACATTTTTCAGCTCAGGTTACTAGTTTTCAATTTGGACAATGACTTATTTACAATATTTTGAATTTCTTGACTTAAGTGTATATATCAGTGAAACAAAACAAGTGGTCCTATTGGTTACCAGGGCCTGGCAACATAAAACTTAAGAAATACATATACTTGAGTCTAAAATATTTACTTAATTTGCTCAAATCTCTTTGGCTGAACAGGTCAAGTTGAGATTATTCTTAGGCTTGAGTAAATTCTCAAGTTTTATTGTGCTAGGCCCAGATCACAGGTCTACCTTATTTCAAAACAAAATTATGACTGAAGTATCCTTACTCAAAAGATCCAATATACTAAATTTCAGGAGAACTAAGTGAGTCAATTTTACTCAAGGTATGACCAGCAACAGATTAGGATATGTTACTGGACTCAGGTGACCTAAAAACTAATATATAATTTTTACAATTTTTCATGTTGCTTTGCTGTGGAAAAGTGCCAACTGTACCAAATGCGGACGACTTTAAACAAAAAGGTCATCAAAATTTTCAAAATAAACCAGCATATGTTTGAAAATGAAATTAATTCAAAGCCCCTTTTTCCAATCTCCTTTTAAGTAAATATCCTGTTTCCGTCTCCAAGCTAGTATCCAAATTTGCATATTGGCATACTGACCCCTTAATAACTCAATTGCCATTGTTATACATGAATGAATACATTTATGTCAACAAAACTACTTTACCATGTTTTATTTGCATTTACAAGGCGGGAATAACAAATTACTTGGAATTAATTATCTCTCAAACTAAACAGAGAGCACATATCACTATAATTTAGGAATTCTATCTACCGCTGATGTGTCAGATATATAGGGAAACTACTAATGAGAGAATAATTCAATGATAAACATTAAATTTACCAACTGTCAGTTGATGAACAGCCCACTAGGAATATAGGGTCAATTGAAGGAGAACGTGCACTGTCAACATCTAGACAAACAATTGTTGTTTCCTCTGAAATCAAATCATTGAGATCATCAGATAATCCAAAACATATGTAATACTGAAAACTTGAACTTGCTAAAAATCTGTTGAGAACTAAAGTCACTGGCAGAATTTTATCTTTAAAAATTACAAATGTACAATACGCCAATGCATATGGATTGATCATTTCAGGAATTTGTTCATACTTATCAAGCATGAATTGTTATTAACTGTTTAGTAATGAGCTTCTGCCCTATGCAGCTACCAGATGATTTTATTTCCCCAACTGAAAAGGACATGAGGGCCATCGCGGCTCCGCAGTAGAGGACTCAATTCATAACTGGACGATCACCAGTTCAAACCCTGACAGATGTGGCTGGCTTTTCCTATCCTTTAGATGAGACAGTAAAAACCGATGTACCATGTCACAGCAAGGGTCGGCACATTAAAGAAGCCTCACTGCTCAGTGGCCATATTGACGAGCATAGGCCAAAATTTGAAGTCCATATGAGTTAAAACCCTTGAGTGTGACGTTAAACAACAATACAACAACTGATAAGGACACCTGTAAAGTGGTCTAAGTATCGAGGTTCCACTGTACTTTGCTAATCAGATCACTGATAGCCAGACAGTTAGGTGGGCTGTCAATCGAGCGTTATGTCGTAAAAAGTTATGATAAATTGTACATTGTGAAATTTTACTATAAAGCATAACAACTGGTATATATATTCAGAAATTGAAATAAACATTATGAAACCCTTATTCAAGACATCAAATTAAAGCTATTTTTGTTTAAGAAGACAACAGATCGGCACATGACAGTCAGTACTGATGTTACGACAATGGAAATGATTGCCCTTATCTTTCAATGTGTAAATGTAGGCTAATAGATCTATGAGATAAAATAGTAATTGATGTAAAATTATGTGATGAAATATTTTAAATAAACAAAATTTATAACACACAGAAATAGTACACTGGTTCACAATTTAATAAATTCTATCTCATGTTGGAATTTTTAAAGATTTTTCAAAAACGCAAATTCCATTTCAGATTGCCGATTCTGCGATTCTGTCTGCGATCACGGAAAATCACTGGCCCTACACTGTACTTACACTGTACTTTGCTAATCAGTTCACGGATAGTCAGTAAAATGGTCTAAATAGCCAGGGTCCACTAAGAGTCATTACATTAGGTGGTCTTAATAGACAGGGTCCACAAAGAGTCATTACGTTAGGTGATCTTAATAGCCAGTTTCCACTAAGAGTCATTACGTTAGGAGGTCTTAATAGCCAGGTTCCACTAAGAGTCATTACATTAGGAGGTCTTAATAGCCAGGTTCCACTAAGAGTCATTAAGTTCGGTGGTCTTAATAACCAGGTTCCACTATGAGACATTACGTTAGGTGGTTTAAATAGCCAGATTCCAAAAAGAGTAATTACATTAGGTGGTCTAAATAGCCAGGTTCCACTAAGGGTCACTAAGTTAGGTGGTCTTCATAGCCAGGTTCCACTAAGGGTCATTAAGTTAGGTGGTCTAAATAACCAGGTTCCACTAAGAGTCATTAAGTTAGGTGGTCTTCATAGCCAGGTTCCACTAAGTGTCACTAAGTCAGGTGGTCTAAATAGCCAGGTTCCGCTAAGGGTCATTAAGTTAGGTGGTCTAAATAGCCAGGTTCCACTAAGAGTCAGTAAGTTAGGTGGTCTTCATAGCCAGGTTTCACTAAGATTCATTAAGTTAGGTGGTCTAAATAGCCAGGTTTCACTAAGAGTCATTAGGTTAGGTGGTCTTCATAGCCAGGTTCCACTAAGGGTCATTAAGTTAGGTGGTCTAAATGGCCAGGTTCCACTAAGAGCCATTACGTTAGTTGGTTTAAATAGCCAGGTTCCAAAAAGAGTCATTACATTAGGTGGTCTAAATAGCCAGGTTCCACTAAGGGTCACTAAGTTAGGAGGTCTTTTATAGCCAGGTTCCACTAAGGGCCATTAAGTTCGGTGGTCTTAATAGCCAAGTACCACTAAGGGTCTTTAAGTTCGGTGGTCTTAATAGCCAGGTTCCACTAAGAGTCATTCAGTTAGGTGGTCTTCATAGCCAGGTTCCGCTAACAGTCATCAAGTTAAGTGGTCTTCATAGCCAGGTTCTACTCAACTTTGCTTTGCTCAATTCCCTCTCCTCTAAAAATACCAAGCCTGTGTAGGGACGAGTTTTATAGCTATGTTTATCATTATTCTTGTCTTCCTGATTTGAATGTATGTTTATATTGAAACATGCATCTGCATGCATAACAAACAGTGACACTGTAAATCACAAGTGTGCATGTATAATGATTTAAAGACTGCTGTATCATGCCAGACATGTACAACATATGAAGATTTCATATACAGAGGTAAACTACTCACTGACAAATTATTGAGACAGGGATATCGAAAACCAAGTTTAATGTCAAAGTTCCACAAATTTTACTGTCGGGATAATAGTCTTGTTTGCGACTACTCTGTTTCACTAAGTGAAATGTTGAGTTGCCTTTTCTTTGGCGGTTATTGAGACGTCTGTACGAGGCTACACTCCTCACGTATTTCATTGGACTTGACTGTGGACTCACGGCAGGTGTGACCGGTCGACAGGGGATGCTCACTCCTCCATGGCACCTGATCCCACCTCTTGGTTTCCAGAGGTCCGTGTTTGTCCATTTTTACCTGATTTGTATCTATGTCCTGGACATTCTATTGATTTATACTTTGGTATCTGAGATTTTTTTCAGTACACATGGTTCGGACATCACAGTGTCTACTGATAATGCATCTTGTTAATGACATCACATATATTTCATTTCATAATGCTTTTAATATATTTACTCGTTGGTATGTTGTTATTTTATCAGCATGGCTGAGAGCAATACATAACTTTTCAAATTATCAAATTAGAAGTTGAGAACTCCTACTTTCTACCTTTTCACCCCCTAGTAACTAAATGGTATGCTCTTTTCTACTGTCTTAGACCAATCTACATGTATCATAGTCTGTAGTGAGAAAATGCAATGCACTGACCATGTATACCAATTTGTTTGTAATAAACTGCTGATTTTTAGTGTTTTTCTTTTTTAATAGAGAGAAATAAATACTTTTCAATATTTTGCTATCAAAAACATTTTCCACTCATTTCATGGGTATTTTATTTCTGTATGACCTTTATCAATAAAGAAAAACAACAGCAGCAGAACACTGTAAATACTATGGTAAAAAAGCCCATTATAAAAAATACATATCATCCTCGCTTTTGCCATGGGGCAGAAAAACAAAACCCCAGACCCAAAAAACAGTCATCTTTCAATAAGATAAAATTATCAGCTACTCTGAACACACTGCAAAACCAAATATTTTTAGTAAAACCTCAAAACAGTTTGTTTGTTTCGCACATATATCCTCTCTTGTAATCAGTGCCATGAGCCAATCTAAAATAAGTGTATGTATTTTAGTCACCTGTTACGCAATTTTGCATTTCCCTAACTAGAAAACCATATAACAATTTGCAAGTCAAAAAATGTTCTCAGCAAATTCAGGACTAAAGAAATGTGTAATTTGAAATCGTACTACAATATACAATCCACATAAACACATCCTGTGTTTGCATGCAGGATGCTCAAATTACTCCGACACTTTAACTGTTGCTTGAATGAGATGTGAATTCTATATCCTCCAGCTTTTTGATCTTGATATTAAGGAAGATATATCATGTTACATACTATATTCTCACATACAACACAATGTCTAACAATTTGCTGACACTTCTTATTTGATTCACTATTCCTTTACTCGCTTTATTGCCGTAATTCAACACCAACAACTGTATGCTGAATTCATCTAACAAAACTAGAAAAAAAACTTGAAGATATTCTATTTTCTACTGCCACAAATACATGTGTTTATTTTTAAACTGATACCGCCAAGTTGGGGAGTTGTTGATGAGAATATCCTGCATATTCTACATCAAGAGACGATAACTCTGTAATGCGTGGTACTGGAAATTACAAAACCAAATTCAGCTGTTTTTTAAATGTTTTATTCTATTAAAGTTTTATACCCTGCCAAGAATTTGACATTTACCATAAACAACCCAATAAGAGCCCATGTCTGTATAAGCGCCCCTCCCCCTATAGTTCAAATTTACAAACTTTTTTTTTAACACATGATCAAGTATCTTTCAGAGAATTTTTTATAGCCAATTAACAAGGAGATGTGGATCAAAAAAATGTAAGTAACAGTTTATCTCTAGCCACCTCCCTCCAAACACAAGAATGTCGATAGATGTCCTCAGTAATAACTACAACAACTTTGCCTTCGTACTTCATGAAAAATTCACTCTTTTATGACAATTTGACTATTAATTGGTCCCAATAAGCACCCATCCCTTTTTCCTATTTTTTTTTTTTGCAGAACCCTGGGCACTTATTGGATTGCATATATTATATGATAATGTCACAAGCTGTAGGTAATGTGTCACATATTTTGACCTGTGCTGTAGGACTATTTCCAATAAAAGTGTGGACTCTTTGACATGCTAACTCATTCATCCCTAAAGACAAATTTGGACTGATATTTCTTATACAATATATTTGCAGTGAAGCCTATCAAAGTTTTTTAACTTAATTTAGATGAAATTTAAATGAAATTGAAAGTAATCCCACTTATGTTGAGTGTTGTAAATCCTTCATTAGCACATTAATTACAAACCTGAATGTTTTACGTTGATATTCCACATGCTCATTTTGACAGGAATACATGCCAAAACAGGAGTCTAGCGTATCATAAAGTCTTTAAATGATATTATACAGGAAAAGTTCTCATCATTCAGTACAATTTTGACTAATCGTTGCACTCTTGGTCAACTGCACATATAAACAATCCTGAATGGCTAACAGACTCAAAATCTACCTAAACATATTTACATTTCTCCGAAAAAATCAAAATCAGAAGGCTAAATAAAAATGTTACAGACAAAGCTTCTTATTCTACACACAAAGCACCCTAACATTCAGTATACTGAGTGAACTAAATGCACTTCTGACAATCAAGGATTCAGAACACTTAGCAAATTCAAGAACTACAGATATTTAAAACATATAGCATACTGCATCAATCTATTTGTTGTTGGTCTACTTTATATAATTCAATTATAAACAAAACATCCTTTGCCCAGAAAGACATTGAGCCCATCATAGCCGAGTAAATAAATGTTTGTGTTTCTACCCCATAGTAATTGTCATCATTTTTTTAGCATGGATTACAGAATAATTTGCAGTTTCAACTTAATGGATGGAAGTTAGTGTTTACAATTTTTTTTATTTTTTTTATTTTGATTTGATTTTTTGTTTTACGCCACACTCAACAATCTTTCAGTCATATGATGGCATCCAGTTTTTATTGGTGGAGGAGAAATCCTGGTTACCCGGGTAAAGACCACCGACCTTCCGCAAGAAAACTGGCAAACTTCCCCACTTAATTCGAAATGACCCTAGCGGGATTCGAACCAGAGGTGAGAGGCCTTGTGATTTAAAGTGCAATGCTCTAACCATTTGGCCATGGAGGCCCCCAATTTTTTTGAGAATGTTTGGAGATATTTTATATGATGTAATAGTAAAAAGTCTTTTATGGTCTATTCAAAAATAAATGTCTTTTGTGGGTTTTCCATGAACAAATTGTAAGTCTTTGGTTGTTCTGTTTATGAACACAAAGTATCAGTAATTCTATTCATGGAACTGTAGTATCAGTTTTTGGTAATTCTATTCATGGACTTGTAGTATCAGTTTTTGGTAATTCTATTCATGGACTTGTAGTATCAGTTTTTGGTAAGTCTTTGGCAGCCTATTTATGTAATAACAGTCTTTGGTTGTCTATTTGTGTAATAACAGTCTTTGGTAGTCCATTTGTGTAATAACAGTCTTTAGAAGTCTATTTGGGTAATAACAGACTGGCAATCTCCTCATGTAATAACATTTTTTGGTTGTCTCTTCATGCAATAAGTCTTTGGTTTGATTTGATTTGATTTTTTGTTTTACGCCACACTCAACAATCTTTCAGTCATATGATGGCATCCAGTTTTTATTGGTGGAGGAGAAACCCCGGTTACCTGGGTAAAGACCATCGACCTTCTGCAAGAAAACTGGCAAACTTTCCCACTTAATTCGAAATGAGAATAATTCTTTGGTTGTCTCTTCATGTAATAACAGTCTTTTGCAATATCTTCATGTAATAACAGTCTTTTGCAATCTCTTCATGTAATAACAGTCTTTGACTATCTCTTCATGTAATAACAGTCTTTGGTTGTCTCTTCATGTAATAACAGTCTTTGGTTGTCTCTTCATGTAATAAGTCTTTGACGATCTCTCCATGTAATAACAGTCTATGATTGTCTATTCATGTAATAACAGTTTTTTGCAATCTCTTCATGTAATAACAGTCTATGCTTGTCTATTCATGTAATAACAGTATTTGGCGATCTCTTCATGTAATAACAGTCACTGACTAGACAGTCAGTAATTACATTCTTTGGTTGTCTCTTCATCAACACGTAGTAAACATTTTTTGTGGTCTTTTCTAAAAAATATTAAGTCTTTGAAAGCCTTTTCATGAAAATATTTTCAAAAAAAAAAAAAAGATTTGTTACAAAAATGAATATCAATATAATTAGAAACTTGAAACTAAGTGTGAAGTACCAAGGAGAAAAAATGACAAAAAACAGACCAATCAACCTACCAACTGAAGACTGGGTTCGAAAAATTGGTAAAAATGCACTCGCCCTTTGGGCGAGTGATTACATTATTTCCACTCGTCCAAACTCATTTTGCACTCACCAAACTATTAAGAAATTCAAAGTGGATGTGTTAAGAGTGTATAGAATCTTTTTCAAAGTAAACAGATCTTACATGTATATAACTTAACAGATTAGATACTCTTTATTTGACAAATTGTCATTTTTTTCTAATCAAATACTTATTACAAAGGAAAAACCATAACTTTTGTATGCTCTCATTATAAGTTTTTAGAATTCAAATTCTCCACTGAAATTTTGGTTGCCCACCAAGAAAATCTGGTTGCCCGCAATGAAAATAATATTTTATTTTATTTTGTGTTTTTTTAATTTATTGTTATTTTAATAAATAAATGTTTATACAATATATACAGTGCATTGTCTCTGAATGATGCATTTACATCTAAATTAACTGTAAATGCATCATTATTATTACTATTATCAATTACTATTATTACTATTTTAGATGTTGCTACTATCAGACATGTCTTTAAATCAATGTAAATTACAGAAGTAAGTTTTCACTCTTGTTAGATGAAAACAATAGCCATCCATTTCTATGTATTTCATTAAAACTTTTATTTGTAGTAACTATTTTTACTTTTACCATTCACTTACATTTAATTCAGATTTTAAAACTTTTTTGAAACATTGTATAGTGTTATGATTATTTTACCAAATCCCGAAATTCAGGTCTGTTCGATATTGGTTCTTTCATTTACACACATCCAACTTCCACTTCTTCCACAAACTGCAAGTACTAGCAGTCAAAACACGATGTGTCCTGTGACATTTTCTTCCATGAGGTAAAGACTAACATGTTTAATTGTCAATTAAATAATTATTAAAGTTTCTAATTGTTTTTTGTAATGTATTTTGAACTAAAAATAGAAGGAAATGATCACTTTCAAATCTTAAAAGGGAATCCGGATTTTCAGTACAGGGTCAGTGGGCCTACTTGCCAAACGGCCGAGTTCATTGTCAAAATTTACTCACCCGAAACAATTTCTTACTCACTAATGCGAGCGGGCGAGTGGATTTTTCAAACCCTGGAAGACCATTCCCAAATATCCTAAACAAGAAAAATATGCATATACAGTCAAACTTGCCATAGCAACCCTCCTCATATATGACTTCCTGTCCATAACGACCATATTTGGACTGCCCCTTGAGAATTACTATTTAATTACCCTTTATATAGCGACCACCTGCCTTACGCAACCGGCGACCGCTATATTTTGTCTGCTGTAAGTTGGCCTACTTGCGTATAGTGACTGCTTACACACTTACTACTCGTGGAAGGGAGATAACTCTGTGTGTGTGTGTGTGTGTGTGTGTGTGTGTGTGTGTGTGTGTGTGTGTGTGTGTGTTCTTAAAAAAATCCACTGGATGAAAATACAGAAATGAAATAAAATATTAATTTTTTAAGTTGAAATAACATTTTATTGTTTCAACCCATTTAAAACAAGGTTATTAACTGCATGTTGACCTTTTGGGCATTTTTTTTTCTCAATCCAGGAGTGTTTTTATGCCATTATTTTTCATATTTGTTGCTCTAATATTGAAGCAATCTTAAACTTTGTTTTTAAATTCTAAACGCTGGTTTCTTTTTGACAGAATTTACAAAACAGAGTCTGCCAACAAGAATTGTAAATTTTGTCTGTAAGTTAAAATCTAGAGTCAAACACCCATGACCTGATTGTCAGACAAACACCTATAAAGTTCTTTAGTTTATAGGTGTTTGTCCGACAATGGGGTGTTTGACTCTCAATATTAATTTACAGTTGAAATTCCCAGTTCGGACAATGGTTAATCACTTTGGGGATTCTGTCGCGGCCGTTTTATTGTGTTGCCCCACGATATAACGGCCACGACAGAATCCCCAAAGGGATTAGGCTGTGGTCTGCCTGCCCTCCTCGTCGAACACTAGGCCAAACTTTCTGCCCTGATTTTATCACTTAAAAATCACTTAAATTAAAATCGAAATCGGGGCAGAAAGATCGGCGTAGTCGAACACTAGCCATAACTCTGTTCCAGTATTCCTTTAACCAAGATCGTTTAAACTCAGAAGTGTCTTATGATGCTTCTGTTGAAATTGACCAAGAAAAGAAAACGTCATCGTGTGCTGTTAGGAAAATTTCAAGTCAAAAACATGAGAGCAATACAACGTGGTTTTATACAGTAATCCACATGAGTTAGATGTTCTAGTTTACCAAATTGGTTGTTGTAATGTGCATAACAGACCATGATTTCAATAATGTAATTTAACAGTGAAAACGGACAAACTTTTTATTTCGGGCTCGGGGAAAAAACTGGTCACAATGTGGCGACTGAATGAGGATAAACACTCGCCAAAACCTAAAAAATGATCATTTGCGAGTGATTTGGTCGCATTGTTGAACACTGGAAAATATCAAGAGTACATGTGGAGCATTTATTTCTGATCATAACTTAATCATGTCGGCAGAGTGAGTAGTTTTTCCCGCACTCAAATCTGAAACAAAACATCACCGACACTTTTATACGTTACTGTAACACCATCGTAATTTCCTGGTTTGTCCTTGAACCCTTAATTCAATATATAATTATTGTACACATACATGTACTATAGATTAAAGGTTTATAAGAAATTAAATAAAATATATTTGTTTTAACTTGTTTGAAATCATATGGAAAATTTATATCAAAAATCTATAAATTGTAATACAATTACATGTTTTTAGAAATATTGATGCAAAACTGAAAAGTTACTAAATACATGTAGCCTACTAATTGATGCCTTAAATTTATTTATTTGAAAATTATATCTATTTTATCCATTTCAAGTATTAAAGTACTTGATCATATGTAAGATTTACATAAACATTTGTGTAAATAAATCAGTTTATGTAATTACTACTTTCATTATTATTCTTCAATTTCCTTAATTCAAATGAAAGTCGGGTTTGGTATCCCTTCTTTAATTTGTACTTCCGGAAGTACCCATAAAGTGATGAACGATGTTGTCTTGTTGATTCTATATTAGAGGTAAAGATTTTCCTGTTTTATTATGAATAAAATGATGAATTCAGTTTCTTGATTTTCTTGTGGAATTGCACTAGAACATAAAAATTAAAAATGAATATACAAAAGGAAGCAAACTGGCAGAAATAGGTCGCATGCTTGGTTTATTTACCCAAACAATCTTAAAAGACAAAGTATTTAACGCGTCCACTAGGACGCATTAGATCTTACTTTAGGTGTCATTTAGGGTTTTTACGCATAAATAAGCAGAATTTTTGCGTTGGGGAAGATCCTGGTACATAAACATTTGCTTGAAGCATGGGAGAAAAATAATCAAATATGGGTGTGTTGAGTGAATACGGAAACCTTCATCTTTGTGGCAAGAATCTGAAAGTCTAATCTGCAAGAGACCCTAGGGAGATCACTCTGGTGGAGATAAATAGAATCTACCCCTACCTTGAGGGTATGACAAAGGAATCTTCTTGAATGATAAACCCAATGCCCCTACCTTGACATTATGACAAAGGAATCTCAATCCGAGGGTAAGATTCTTAAATTGACAAATCCAAGGCCCCTATCTTGTGGGTATGACAGTGGAATCTCAATCCAGGGAGTAAAATGAGTACTCGCCCAGTCACATTTGCTACCATTTTTAGCCTGGGCTATCGAAATCTGCACCGCCGATCACCCAGATGGCAAGTACGACCGCATCCGTAAATGCCCGTATGTCTGTTTTTCTCTATTCTTTCCATATAGTCCGCATCAATTTTGTTATGTAAATCTGGGTCTCTGAGAAGTTTAAATGCTTAACGTGTCACAACGTTATGTTCAAGCATTAACACAATTAATACCACAGTGTGTACATGTTGACAATGTGGTAAACTTTCTAGAAAGTTTCATGATTTCTTTGAATCCTAATTAGGTCAGCACATTGTAAATCTGCACCTATTCTTTTAGAACTTTTTTTTCAGCAATTGCTTGCAAATTATTTTGATATTGATATTTGATATTTTTAGATATTTTCACCCATTCAACATTATCTGGTAGGATCTCATAATCATCGCCTTAATTATGCAGCCATTAGCCCCTCATTGAATCCTTTGTTCCTTTTGAACGACTGCTTGACCAAAACAATGTTTTGATAGCAAACAGCATGTTTAAATTAAAATATATAATTTGGAGATGTATGTTTTTTTAGTGTCAACAGTGACATGAATTTGTGACTTATAATTATCAAGAAAGCATATTATACACATAAATTATTTTTGAAAATAAATCTTCTCTTCTGAGATAAACATTTTTTAATACCATTTTGTTACCTTGATAGATATTTCCAAGTGTTGAAAAAAATACTTCCAGGTGCCTATTTAACTCCATTATGTGGTGATTTACATGTATCCAAAGTGGGAGTGGGATTTGACTTGTAACCATTCCTTGGACTCGTAAGTCTTTGTCATGTGGTGTTACACTGCTGAAAATCCTAGGAAGAATCCAGCCATAGAATACTCCAAAGTGTACCAATAAAATTAAAAAGAATCACTCCTCAACAAAATGGACGGGAAATTGTCAATGGTTGTAAGAGACATATTCATGATTGTATGCAACATGATAAAAGCTACCGGTATATAGAAAGAGAAATTGAGTTTGAATTAAATTGAGAATTTTGGTTAATTTTTTTTGTATGAAAGCATCTGAAGAATTATCTGGGCCCCTGAATTTCAACCTTGGCCCCTAGATAGTTTGTTTTAGGGGCCAGGCTGGCCCCTGGATCCTGTAGCCAATTTTACTCCCTGCAATCTGAGTGCAAGATTCTTGAATGAAAAACCCAAGGTCCCTACCGTGATGGTATGACAATGGAATCTCAATCCGAGGGTAAGATTCTTGAATGACAAACCCGAGGCCTTAAATATATGTCTATGTCAGATTTACGCATGATCTACATGTCTGTATAGCTATACATATACCTGAGTCATGTCTTATATAAATATGTACTGCATTCTGGAAGCCACAGAAGTTATACGTCATAAAATGTATAACGACGTCATAAGGCATGTAGCTTGTCATCCACCCCTCTGTGGATGACAGGCTGATCATTTTGCACTAGTTACAAGGATAACTCCGTGAATATGGGAGAATTCCTTATCCACTCAACACACCCAGGTAAGATTCTTTTAATTCTACCTCTGTAAGTCTATCTGCTGGTAAGTTAGCAATTTAATTTATATATATCATATGATCTTTGTGTTATGCAGCTCCAAAACATAATACAATAATATTTTATATGTAACACATTTAACAAAGTCTAGCGGCAATTTGACTGGCTAACGTGCAGCAAACTAAACTACGTTTATTCTCTAAGTACACAGACTTCATTCATCTGAAGGATGGATATGACGTCACTTCATTCATCTGAAGGTTGGCGATGACGTCACTTGCCGTTTGTGACCTCACTTGAACTTGAATGGGGGGCAATAGAATAAAACATAGTGTAGATAATTTAAAATTTTGTTGTATTCAAGTACACAATTTTGCTAATTCAACATCTAATAAAGTACGCTTAGATGTAAATAATAATTTAAAGTGTAGGCTAAATGTATGTATTCAAATATAAGAAATATTATTTAATATGTTTTGTGCACTTATTTCTGCGCAAGTATTTTACCTATTTGGAACAATTTGGTCAACTCAACAGAAAGGAGAATATAGATTCTCATCCCTAGTCATCATAAAATGTCATTTATATTGCATATGTTTAATCATATGATAAAAAGAATCTGTCACGAGTTTCCATTCATATCACATTTATGATACTCGTTATGAATTTTCCATTTTTGCTCACCAGAGGCTCAAAAAATAGAAAATTCAAGAACTCATATCATAAATGTGATATGAATGGACACTCGTGATAGATTATATATATATATATATACTTAAACTACACAGCAGACAGTTAAATAGTTACCATTTCATTATTTTGAATTATGAGATAATCAGATCTCCTTCAAAACAATTACGGTCCTCCATGGCTGAGTGGTTAGAGCATCACGTTTTAAACCATGAAACCTCTCACCTTTGGTTAGTGTAGGTTTGAGTCCCAGCAGGACATAAGCTGATTTTATGACAACGATAGTCACCACTCGCTACATGTGGGTATATATTCAACATAATTAAGTCTGATCACTTGACCAATCCCCAATACAATTCTATTATTTGTCAATGGTATGATTCAACATGAAACTTGTGTATCCACGGGTCGACTTTAGCAATTCTCTCTAGACTATTTGGAAACAAATTCTACTAGTCCCATGACAAATTCACTAACCCTAAAGTGGTACCATGAAATATCAAACTGGCACGTTCATGTTTTTACCAAATTAGTACCAGAACTACCAAATTGGTAGTTTAAAGTTGATCTTTTTGTGTTTTTATATTCTCATGAGACAGAGGTACTATGATTATCTTGGTTTAAAGCCAGAAAAAAAACTTGAAGGAGATGACTAAGTAATTCTGGTGTTCACTGTACATACAATACTCTCATTAATCATTGTTCATATTTATACTGTAATGTTTGTACAGATTATCAACTAATTATTGGGACAAATTGGAACACAACCATGACTAGTCAGCTACAAAGGTCACTAGTCTCAAACTGGTGGACAATTGCTAATTTTGAACCCTGGTATTCACTGCAAGAAAGGGCGATAGAAGTAAAAGAGTTTAGAAATGTTAATGCATCCCTATGCCTTTAATGGCCAACTGGGTTTTTTAATGGGAATGCTTGTAAATGAGGAAGAAGTCAGTAAAAAAGGTTTTATGATTCTACGTAAACATGACAATCTGATGACTATTCAATTCCATATACACACAGAATCCATGAACAAAAACAACAGACAACTTTAATAGCTCGCACCAGAACATCGCCAATGTAGTTGAGAATATTTATTGAACACAGTGGTGATATCTGGCTTTTGTTCTGAACAGACTGTATGAGAGAATCCAATATTGATATCAACTTTATAAGGTTGACACCATTTCATAGCTATTGATGTAGCCATATGACATACCACAAAGCAATAACGAGACAAAAAAACCAAAACAGAACAAAAATTACAAACAACATACAAAGTATATTGTACAGGTAACTTGTGGTTCAAAACGTACACAGTGATTGAAAGATGAAACCCTGAGGCAAGGTTACAAGTGAAATGTGTTTTATGACTGAAGTCTACGAGTGTATCAATTTCATATATTAGTTTTACTGCGACTTTTTACACATATCTACATGAACTTGTAATGTAACAATGTCCAGCTTCCAGTCACAGAATCACTAATAAACATAAATAAGAAAGAAGGCAAGACTTAAACATTTAAAGTTCTGTGTGATAGAGATGGAACCTTTAAATCCACTGATACATCACTCGGTATAATTCAGGTAAAAACGGGCTAGAAATATCCAATAAATTTACTACAAATAATAAAATATTGTTTTGGCTTGACTCCAAACTGACCTAAATTTCTGCCAATCATAACTGATGTGATGATATACCTGACTGGCTGAAATTGAGGTCAATTTAAGGGTGTGAAAGGATTTGTTTTAGAATTCTGAGAACCCTTGAGAGGCCTTTATAGGCAAGTTTGATTGTATGTATCTTTAGCACGATCCAATGTTTTACACTCTGAATGGAATTACAGCATTATGACAAATTTCACCATAAACAAGCACTAATTGCTGGCAAGCATTTAACATGCCAATATTTACATTGTACCAGTGTAACACACAATAAAATTTCGCCCACTTTTCAAACATGTAAACTCATAATAATTTTCTTGTTAACTTAATTCTATTTGATATTTTTGCTGTAGTTTTCTACAATTACAAATCACATGTGACTACAAGCAGCATAAAGTAATAATCTAATAGATAATTCTGTTATATGCCAGTGATTGATGTAAACACAATTTCTGCAATAATTTATAATTCATAATTGACGATGTACTTTCAAGAACACACAGAGATAAATTTACCTTGCAACAAGCATCGATAGAATTAAGTGTTTTTGTCTGTCAATAAATCACGTCTATTTCAATGTCGAAAACAGTAAATTTTCTCCTGCAATTAATTGTATTAAAACAATTCTTTTCTAAATGAATTTTTAAATATTTCAATTTCAGTTTAGCAAGGACAAATTTCAAAACTAGATAGTACACAGGATTTCTAGGCCAATAATTTTCTGACAATTTAGGGAAACTGCCTTTGGTGAAGGAATTGGTGAATCTTAATGTGAATTTGTATCAAATTCGGGAAAAAAATGATTGCAAAACATGTAAATATAAATGTTATGAAATTTCTATTTTAGATGTGCACCCAATAACAAATATTCATTTTTTCATTACAGTCATGGTCTGTTCACCAAACTGGAACTTTTTTTTCAACAAATTGAGAAAAAAAAACATGCATTTTGCATTGGGAATGGGGCTGAATATTAGCCATTTAAAAAACTACAGAAAAAGGCCTGGTAGCAGGCTCTGTCTGTCTGTCTGTCTGTCTGTCTGTCTGTCTGTCTCTGTGTGTGTGTGTGTGTGTGTGTGTGTGTGTGTGTGTGTGTGTGTGTGTGTGTGTGTGTGTGTGTGTGTGTGTGTGTGTGTGTGTGTGTGTGTGTGTGTGTGTGTGTGTGTGTGTGTGTGTGTGTGTGTGTGTGTGTGTGTGTGTGTGTGTGTGTGTGTGTGTGTGTGTGTGTGTGTGTGTGTGTGTGTGTGTGTGTGTGTGTGTGTGTGTGTGTGTGTGTGTGTGTGTGTGTGTGTGTGTGTGTGTGTGTGTGTGTGTGTGTGTGTGTGTGTGTGTGTGTGTGTGTGTGTGTGTGTGTGTGTGTGTGTGTGTGTGTGTGTGTGTGTGTGTGTGTGTGTGTGTGTGTGTGTGTGTGTGTGTGTGTGTGTGTGTGTGTGTGTGTGTGTGTGTGTGTGTGTGTGTGTGTGTGTGTGTGTGTGTGTGTGTGTGTGTGTGTGTGTGTGTGTGTGTGTGTGTGTGTGTGTGTGTGTGTGTGTGTGTGTGTGTGTGTGTGTGTGTGTGTGTGTGTGTGTGTGTGTGTGTGTGTGTGTGTGTGTGTGTGTGTGTGTGTGTGTGTGTGTGTGTGTGTGTGTGTGTGTGTGTGTGTGTGTGTGTGTGTGTGTGTGTGTGTGTGTGTGTGTGTGTGTGTGTGTGTGTGTGTGTGTGTGTGTGTGTGTGTGTGTGTGTGTGTGTGTGTGTGTGTGTGTGTGTGTGTGTGTGTGTGTGTGTGTGTGTGTGTGTGTGTGTGTGTGTGTGTGTGTGTGTGTGTGTGTGTGTGTGTGTGTGTGTGTGTGTGTGTGTGTGTGTGTGTGTGTGTGTGTGTGTGTGTGTGTGTGTGTGTGTGTGTGTGTGTGTGTGTGTGTGTGTGTGTGTGTGTGTGTGTGTGTGTGTGTGTGTGTGTGTGTGTGTGTGTGTGTGTGTGTGTGTGTGTGTGTGTGTGTGTGTGTGTGTGTGTGTGTGTGTGTGTGTGTGTGTGTGTGTGTGTGTGTGTGTGTGTGTGTGTGTGTGTGTGTGTGTGTGTGTGTGTGTGTGTGTGTGTGTGTGTGGTGTGTGTGTGTGTGTGTGTGTGTGTGTGTGTGTGTGTGTGTGTGTGTGTGTGTGTGTGTGTGTGTGTGTGTGTGTGTGTGTGTGTGTGTGTGTGTGTGTAAAATAAGTACTTACATCAGAATCTGGTCCTTCATCAGCACCTGGACAGGTGAAAGATACAAACTCATGGCATCTTTTATGAACTACAAAACTGCAAACTGAAAGTAAATGTGCAAATTTAGAATACACAAAATCAGGTACATGTATAAAATACAGTGGAAACCATCATTATTGAAGTGAAATGTGAACGTATATACAAAAGCATCGACAATACTTTAAACAAAACTGTAATCAACTGGACTGAAATGGACAAAAACTTACAACCCATCCACCCCCACATTGCAGTTTCATCAATAGGGGATTATTCACTAACAATGTATCATAGAATTTATATCCCCCACATCTTCACCTTCATAAAGGGGTAATAATATTGTAGGTAAACTCATTTGAAGTTAGGTTGAAGCATGTACTTTTCATGCTGTTGACATAAGATGTATTGCTTGGAAATCGAACAAAAACTAAAGCCTTATACACAGGTTAGATGTGTTATTGCACATACATGTATGTATTACATAATAAAGTGAACTGGTTGAACTAAGCATAGACTGAATATTATATACTTGTAATGATGCTAAGCAGATCCATGTGAAATGACATTTTTCGTTAATCAAGGGGCCATAACTCCACCAAATAATGTGCGCCAAAAGTGGCGATTGAACTTGGCCAAGCTCTTTAGGCATTTTTGTTACCGAGTTTTGAAGAAAATCGGATAATATTTGTTGCTGTTATTGCATGGAAACGAAGCGTGACAGACAGAGGGACAGACGGAAAAACCCAAATTAATATCCCGTTTTGGTGAAAGCAGTGGGATAAAAATCAACACCATATTTTAGAATTAAAGAAGTAAGTAAGCAGTACAATGTGTACAATTTATATTGTACATTTATAAATCAGAACTGACAACTCACTTCAGGTACATATACATGTAGTTCATTCAGAATTCCTTGTTCTATAAAAAGTAGAACTGAACAATAAGAGTGATGTTTGGAATTCAAACCAATGATATGATCAATTTTTTATGGATCCCCTTTCCCTCCTTGTCAAAAATGGCAATCTGGAACCAATTTACAGGAATTGTGTATTTGATATACACTAAGGGACTTTCTCAAAACAAAACAATTGTCCACTAAGATACTTTGCATCATTGGAAATTAAACTAGGAAGTAATAATGCATTATACAACAAGCAATCTACAGGCTACAATTACTGGTTGTAATCACATCCAGATACAGTCTCAATCTAAATCTCACTCATAGCCTTTCTGAATTACCGTTACATCCCTATAAACTGAGTCTGTCTAAATCACATCCAAATACATGAACAGTATCACTCTAAATCTCACTCGTAACCTTTCTGAATTACATCCTTGTACATTGTAAATCATAGTCTGTCTAAATCACATCCAAATACATGTACAGTCTCCCTCTAAATCTCACTCGTAACCTTTCTGAATTACATCCTTGTACATTGTAAATCATAGTCTGTCTAAATCACATCCAAATACACATACAGTCTCCCTCTAAATCTCACTCATAGCCTTTTTGAATTACATCCCTGTAAAGTGAGGCTGTCTAAATCACATCAAAATACATGTTGTCTCCCTCTAAATCTCACTCGTAACCTTTCTGAATTACATCCCTGTAAACTGAATCTGTCTAAGTCACATTCAAATACATGTACAGTCTCCCTCTAAATCTCACTTGTAGCCTTTCTAAATCCCATCATTGTACATTTTTAATCATAGTCTGTCTAAATCACATCCAAATACATGTACAGTCTCCCTCTAAATTTCACCCATAGCCTTTCTGAATTACATCTCTGTAAATTGACGCTGTCTAAATCACATCCAAATACATGTACAGTCTCCCACTAAATCTCACTCGTAGCCTTTCTGAATTCCATCCCTGTATATTGTAAATCATAGTCTGTCTAAATCACATCCAATTACAATTTCCATCTAAATGTCACTAATAGCTTTTCTGAATCAAGTGCCCTTAAATTGCAGAGTCTAAATGATATCTAAATAGTCTCAGTGTTCTAGGATTCCCATTTCCCCCGTAACCGTGGCAAGTCAATATTGGAAATGGGACAGTCTGTTTTCAATCTCTTATTACCCGTGGGCAAATAATTAAATAAATACATGCAAGAATTTCTTTTTTATTACTGACTGTAAATTTGTTTTTCTTATATGAAATAAATCGGCATGTGAGTATGAATGCAGTCAATACCTATGTTTCTCAGCTTCGTGGCACTGGGAAATCCCATCACTGTGTTTTAAAACTAAAATAGATATGTACCCTACGTCATAGAAAATAATTTTTTCATCCAATGAAAATTTAGATTTGAAGTTTGCTCATATTGCTCTTCATTTTCCGATTTCTGCCTTGAACAAGGTAAACTATCAAAAGGAAAATTTCGACAACTTGGAATTAGAGGACAATTCTGAAAACAAAAGAATAGAAAATGATTTCTTGTATTTAAAACAAGTATATTTTCTTCTTTCAAAATTTCATATCATTATTCAGCCCGAAACATGTATCCATTTGAAACAAAAAACACAGTGACTGGAACATGTGAGAAAGTCCCTCATTCTGACCTGAACATCAAGGTGATGGAATCATCGCACCTGTTAAGCACTGTAAATTTATGCATGTAAAATTTAATCTGTTTAAGTCTATTGCTATAAATCATTATATATTAACAACACTCGGATGTAATGTATGTAAACAAGTTTCTGGGTGAACAGTAATTTCAACATAAGCATCAGCTGTTTTACAGCTCTGCCGCATAGTCGTTCTCTAGCATATTGTTTTTAGGTCTACGTGTTTTATTTTTCAGCATGTTGTGAGAATCAAAGTATATGTATGTACATCATTTGCCTCATCAAATCATATTTAGAATTCAATTGATATTAAAAGAGCTTTTGAGCAACTCAAAAAAGTTAACTTAATTTGGGAAATAAATTGTGAAATTTACTAGTCATTTAGGCTATTCAGTTTGACTGCTATTGGTACCATTGGACCCCTTGTTGCTGTTCAACTGAATGATGACCAACTTTCAACAAATCAAAAAAGAATTTGATGTTCTATTGGGACATTTATTTGAGCTTTTGAATAATACGCAACATATTTATGATGTTAGTTAAAAATCAGCCTGCTTGGCAATTAATTACGCATTTTAAAATTCATAAAATGACAAGCATCAGTTTACAGTATTTTATGATCTAGGATGAAAATACAGACACAAATCATAAAGTATGCACACGAAAACCTTGCCTTTTTCAATTTGAATTCTTGTAAACAGGTGTTTAATTGTGGTGTGACGATCACAGTCAAGGAAGACAAACATTAAACAACACTTTACTATAAATATTTTTAAAGAAGTGCAAGTTTTTGACATGCATTTCCTTTATATTATTTCATTTTAAAAGGATCATATATGATTTGTTTCCTATGACTTTTAATCATTACAAGTTATAACATAAATATATAAATTCAAAGAGCAATTATACAAAACTTCATGTACAAAATAAGTCAGGGAAAGTTTAGTTGAGTTGTGGGAAAGTTGAAAATGCAGAAAAACCCTAAAATACTGCAGCCTCCTCTAAATTTCACTCATAGCCTTTCTGAATCAAGTACCCTTAAAGTGCAGTGTCTAAAGCAGATCCAGATAGTCTCCCTCTAAATCTCACTCATTGCCTTTCTATGTCAAATGCACTTGAAGTGCAGTGTCAAAATCAGATCCAAATAGCCTCTCCAAATTTCACTAATAGCTTTTCTGAATCAAGAGTCCTTAAATTGCAGTGCCTAATGATATCCAAATAGTCTCCCTTTAAATTTCACTCGTACATGTAGCCTTTCTATATCACATCCTGAGCCCATTTTTCTAAAACATATACAGATAATCTCCCTGAAAATTTCACTCAGTATTTTGTCTTCTCTTACAAATGAAAACATGTCATAAATGTATAAACACCTTTTTTAAATTTTACGAGACACCTACTTCATGTACTTATGCCTGGATATTTTGGCTGCCATTTAAGTTTCGCCTTACATGAGACAGTAAATTTAAAATGAAAGCGAAATTTTAAGCTAAGTAATTGAAGCACAACAGTGCATATCATATATGGGACTATGGTAATCTAGGGCGATTTAAAGACAAGATGAATGTTTTCTGTCGAACAAGGATGGAAATGTTCAGGTACAAAGCGATTTACATTGAAATTATTAAAATGCCTAGAGAAGGCATTTGTGATGACAGTACCAAAATATCACAATAATATGATGTACTTACATGAGGTATTCATTATTTTTAAATTTGATTGTTTAAATGGTGTTTTACACCACAATCAACAATTTTTCAGTTATATATCTATACACTGACTGCAATTCCCTTCATTGCAAGTATATAGAAAGATGTAATGCATATGTCAGAATTTGCAGTCACTTGACCCGAGTGTAAACCACTTTACTTTTTGGTGTAGGAATGCACAAATGAATAGAATATCATATACTTATTTCTTATCTATCTAAAAGCCATACCAATCAAACAACAATAGCCCAGTAGGCATTAACGGTCACTTGAGAAAAATTTCAAGTCAAGTTTGGTTAAAATCAGTCCACTGGTTCTTGAAAAAAAGTCAAAAATGTCTATAATTTTACAAAACCCTGATACTTTCTGCTTACTTAGGTGTCTGTGACCTTGATCTTTGATCCCAAGACCTTGAAATTATTTTAAAATGATCCTCAAATTTCTAACAATTTCCTCATATATATATATATTTGTATACAAAAAGTCAATCAGTTTTGATTTATTAAGCCAATTGTATACAACTGTACCATATGATATTCAAGTGCCCTCTAATGGGCCATTTATCAACAGATTTCTTTTTCATTTGCAAACATTACTACCAGTACTAACTGTAAAATCATGTATACAAAATTTGAAAGTCAAGAGGAAAATATTTTTAAAGATTACCAAGTTTTGGTCCCTTTTGTCCCCTTTTGGGGCCCCTATGGGACCTAGCCCCTCTGCATTCACAAAATTTATGTGGCTTCACATGGGGCTCATACATGCCTAGTTTGGTTAAAAATGGCCCCCTGGTTCTTGAGAAGAAATAAAAAATGTAACAAATTTGACATTACAAGGAGGAAAATAACTCCGATAAGGTGTGACCTGATCATTTTGACTTTTTTGTAGATCTTTGCATGCTATCATTTTTGCTTCACTCACCTTTTCTTTATCTACAAGTGTTATACTTTTCAAGATAATAGGTAAAAACAGTTCCAAAACATGAGAAATCCACTAAAAAGGGGAAATAACTCCCATAAAGGTCAACCCAGCAATTTCAGCCCCCCAGTGACTTTTATGTAGATTTTTGCATGCTGAACATTTTTGTTTCTTACACTTTCTCTTTATCTATTAGACTTTTGAAGATAACAGGACAAAACTGTCCAATTGCAGCCATGTTTGACCCTAATCCCTTTTTATCTTCAAACTTTATGCGGCTTCATATGGTTATACTTCCTGTCAAGTTTGGTTCAAATTGGCCAGATGGTTCTAGAGAAGTAGTCTAAAATGTCTAAAATTTAACAAAAATAACTTATATTTTCCATTTACTTAGGTGTCTGTGACCTCGACCTTTGACCCCGAGATCTTGAAATTTTGTCAAAATGATCTTTAGATCATTTGTAACAACTTTCTCATAAATGTTTGTATACAAAAAGTCAATCAGTTTTGAGTTACAATGTGTTAAACAATTCTGGCCTATGCTTGGCACTTATGGCCATTGAGCAGTGAGGGTTCTTTAACGTGCCGACACCTACTGTGACAAAGGACCTCGACTTTTACTATCTAATCTGAAGGACAGGAAACCAACCTGCCATCGGCTGGACTCAAACTCACAACCTCACAATAAAGAGTCGAGCACACTACCGTACATGTAAGCATTCAAGTATTAGCATCAGAATAACCTAGCTTTATAGTTTTAACAATTTATTCACGATTTGTGCAATTCCAGTAATTACAGGTTTCTCACCCATATTTTCATGTGAACATATAAAATGACACCAAAGAGAAAGCAAGACTTGCTAACCGATTTCGGGTTTTCAGCCACAGCGGCTAGTAATACCAGAAATGTAACAGGCAATGAATGACCCTATAGATTTAAAAATCTTCAAACAGAATTTCTTACAATGAAGTGGTTGAAAAAGTTGTTTTCACGACTCTTTACTGAGTGTAAGCGAATCCTTTCATAGGCCTACTCATACATAGTCTCATAATGTGGATGTCTGTGACCATTTTTGAAAGTCGTAGTCAAATAAGTACAGTCAAACTTGTATATAAAGACCGCTCAGGGGGAATTACAAAAACGGTCTTTATTGACAGGTGATTTTAATATACAGGGTCACATGTGATATTATGAAATCCAAGGTATCGGAGATGACTTTCATTATTTCCAACTACATATTTCTTCCCTGGTTGGATGTTTCATTTAGTAATTAAATGTATATTGTATTTATTTACTAAAATGATTTTCCTAACTCCAGGGTCTGGAAATTTGGAAAATATTCATCTTTTTAAAATTCCAAATTGGAAATTTTTGCATATTTTGGGAAAATACAAGCCATATTTTCATTGGGAATGGTTCTGTAACCGGATCAAAAATAGGCATAGGAAAATCACTGTAACTAATACATGTACAATGTATAACATGTAAATAATGAGAATAAGAAACAATTCAATGTTTTTAAGTAAAATTAATTTATGATGTAATTTAATTATATACAAGTACATCGAGGATACGGCACATTAATAAAACTGAGAAAAAAATATCTAAAATATGCTCAAATTCGTTGGTCTGTGTTGTTAAGTCACACAGAAGTGTAAGAATATACAGAAAGATGTAGATCATACAGAGGTGTAAGAATATAAGTTCATGTAGATGGATGAATTTTATTTAATTTTCATTTTATTTGACATAATCCAATGCTACGAGCACCAGTGATTTTACTCTTTCGATTGAGATGTTGACATGCTAATCAAGTGATGTTCGATAAGATAAGATGTAAGACAATTACCCCATTGCATTCCAGAATACGAGTAAACAATTCATCAGTCATTCAGCAATAACATTTAAATGCTCCTGTTTGTGAAAACACATTGTCACAAAGTGTGTCCTCTCTGAATTTTTTTTTTTAGTCTTAGTCTTTCGCCGATTAAGTAATCATCACCGGAAACTTAGGTCATTAATTGATGATTGAAATCAAAGCATCAATCAGTCAGCGATGATTGTTAGTTCCTGGTTGGAAAAAAAAATTGTCATAAAGCACATCTGAGTGCCTAATTACTACCCCGGGCGTTAATTGACACCTCCAGGTGTGTTGTGACTGTCAAAACATCATGTATTGCACCATGTTTTTGATTAGGTCTCGAATTGTCCCGCGAGAATAATCTACAAGTTATCTCCCTTCCACGAGTAGTAAGTGTGTAAGCAGTCACTATACCCAAGTAGGACTACCAGCGGACAAAATATAGCGGTCGCCAGTCGCATAAGACAGGTGGTTGCTATATAAAGGATAAATATATAGTAATTCTCAAGGGGCAGTCCAAATATGGTCGTTATGGACAGGAAGTCATTATATGAGGGGGGTCGCTAAAGCAAGTTTGACTGTATTGGGACAATAAATCAGTTTTAATCTTGAATTAAAGACATTGACACATGAGATTGTTTCTTACTTTCTGTTTTCATTTAATCTTTACTATGAAGTAATAGGTGAAATCTTGTATATTTTTGTGGAAGTCTACTGCAGTATGCATCTTCTCTCTACAATTAAATGTTTCTTTCTTTTCAACCAAGTAAAATTCAATGTACTTCATTCCTTATTAATTTGTGGGCCTAAGTACCATCAACAAAATTAAAATAATCGCTGCATAAATTAAAGAAATTGTTGCTTTGCAAAAATAAAGCTTCAGAGAAATCTCAAAGATTATCGGATCAAAATAAATATATTTTTAAAAATTCAAATAAAGAAGAAGGCATTAGTTGACTTATTTATGACAATTAACGTAGCCTACAGTAGGTCTATAGACCTAGCTACATGTACATGTACATGTATGATAAAACGTAAAATACTGATAATGGCGACCAAAAAAGTTCAAGTGGCGAGTAAAATTCTGAGTAGGTCGCCATTTGGAGACTAGAAGTCAAGGTGTACCTAGAGTCCTGATGTGCTGCACAGAATTTTTTTCCATGATCCATTGCATATATATTCCATGCTTTTTCAAAAAATGAAAATCAATCCTTAAATGGCAGCAGCCAGTAGTTACACAGAATGTACATATATGTACCAATGAAAACAACACCAACCTTCTGCAGTGTAAACTTTCTCACAAAACCACCTTATAGGTAGATTCCAGCATGGCTCGAAATTATGGTTCAACGTGTGATGCTGTAAGCACTTCACCACAGATATAGTCATGACAGCTGTAAGTTGGGTATATACACTGGAACCTATCTTGAGAGACCACCTTATCTTCCACTGAAATGTGGTCTCTCAAGATAGGTACAATGGTCTATCAAAAGAGGATTTATTTGAAGAATTATTTAACCAAGTCATTTTCAGAATATTGTCTCATAATACAGGTGAACTTTTATGAGAGTGGTCTTTTAAGACAGGTTCTGCTTTATACATGCCATGTTTCTTCACTTACTAATTACCAAAATCCTCCAATTGTCTGTTACTTCAATCTTCACAGTTAACTTGTAAGGTCAATGTTCTAGAAGCATATTGTGTGTGTTAATGTGGCAAAACTACAGTTTTTGTTCAAAAAATGCTTGTTGTTTACAAATATGATCAATAAATTACATTAAAATATTAAAGGTTTCCGCATTCTGTTCAGACTTAATCAGTGACACTGGATGCATTAACATTGCTGCTAAAGATCCTCCCGATTCTTCCATCTTCCTGCGGTAACTGACATGTAATCAATATCCTATACCTTGTCAGCAACATCCCTTTATATTGAAACCGTTATTAAGTCATCAAGTATATCTGTAAAAAATGTCCATGTCATGAGTCAACTTTTTATCCTGTTTTGTCAGTTAATGCTTCTTTCATGATCTGTAGGAAGGACAGAAACTGTAAAGACTGACTTAGAGAGCTTTAATCAAACAAACAAAACCAGAATCATGATATTGTAGATCAGAGGATGCCAAGCTTTGCCAACATTTCATCTTTTTTTGTCCATTATCTATGATCATTTGTTTCATTTGCCTTTATCAATCATGTAACTGACACAACTTTGGTTATCACATATAAAACAGATGATTTTTAATCTCCCGATGAAGCACAAGAACAAAAGAAAGCCATGACTGATAAATAATAAATCAAAATTTAAGTCCCAAAGTAACATGTAAAACACTTCACTTATAACAAATCAGTAATAAGCAAGATATGGTGTCTCTCCCAATATTTTGGGCAATCAAGTTTAAAGGCATAGTGTCGCACAGTGTATCAAATTTTGGTTTAGTTTTAAATGCAGTAAAATTATTGTTCATAAATATCAACATTTACTGTATATTAAGGTGACATGTGACATATATGTAAGGCTTCATTGGCTTCTTGTACAGGCTGACAATTTAATTGACTAAAGGTCAACTCATGTGACCATAAGTTTGAAAGAAATCAGAAACCTTTACCTGCAGGCTCAACCCAGTAAACAAAGAGTAACAAATTTAATAGTGAAAGAAAGCAATCACTAACAGATTCTGCAAGAAAAAGGAATAGATCTGGTGTAATATCTAACTGGAACAAAAGCAGGATACATATGGGTGCATGTCCCCATGCTGGAAAGGTATTTCCATAAAAGAAATAACAGAAATTGTTGCAACCCATTTACAAGTTATGCTAAAAGGAATAAACATAACCTGCAGGTTACATGTACGTTAGCAATATAAATGAAGACTTTAAAATGAAATTCATCAAGAACGAAAAGGAGGTTATGTGATTTGTATTTGTAGTAACCTCCATGTAGCCTGCAAAATAACTCCTTCATTATTTTGTGGTAAGCATCAGTATTTTTACAGTGCCTCCGTACCTCAGTTATTAATTTTAAGATTCAAGTTCGTTGTCTAAAATTACTTTTAGCCTTTAGCCTATCGTATGCATCTGCAAAATCTGAGTCAAAGCAAATTAGATTTTTATGACAGAATAACCTAATAAAAATTCCAGTTATGTGCGATATAATTTTTTTTTTTTGACACAGAAACATCATTTCAGTCTATATTACATCAATACCCAACAGTTTTCAATGGTGAAAAAAGTTACAATTTTGAGGAACTCTTTCCCTTTAACACATTTCAAAATAAGGATCTTATGCTTAAAATTACTTGAAAAAAACAAAAAGAAAATTAGAAGCCTTTCAGAGCCATGATTTTTTTGTAAAAAATTTTAAAAAGTTTATTTCTATTTTAAGATGCAGTTTAAAGCATTAAATTGTCCTGGGTTGGTGTTAATTTAAGATTTTATAATTATATTGGCCATCTTACATTCTTTGAAATATAAAGGTCAAATGGACAAGTCAATTCATTCCAGATAATTTCTGAAATTATAATATTAATATCTATACTGCTGAGTAGTTGAAGGCAGGCTTCATTTTGCAAACAATCAAAGTTTATAATTATGGTTACAGGTGAGAAGGTTTTGAAGGCAGCAATGAAACATTAAAGAAAATAACATAGCACTGCATTTTATACTTGAATGTGACCAAT
Organism: Atrina japonica; assembly: GCA_030159075.1. Classification (NCBI taxonomy): domain Eukaryota; kingdom Metazoa; phylum Mollusca; class Bivalvia; order Pterioida; family Pinnidae; genus Atrina; species Atrina japonica. The sequence continues at coordinate 111,026 of BROG01000725.1, read as the reverse complement.
TCCAGGGGCAAGTGATAAATTATTCAACTAACACAAGGAATTTTTTCAATTTTGATTCCCAGTAAAATGTCATGCATGCACATGTACCTATGCTTTTAAAAATAGATAACAACAACCCCTTTTTGATTAGCACAGCTTTTGGTTGATATCTTGTGTCACGGCAGGCATAGCAAATTACCCAATCCTCACTGCACAGCCTCAATTCCACTGCATACAAAATGTAGATCCAAATTTGTGACACTTGATCTTTTTAAAACTGTGGCACCTCTGTTTGAATTAAAAAATCTTTGAAGGATATCATATAATACAACTAATAACGGGCAAATAAACAAAACCACTCAGGTGTAAAAAGGTCAAATCAATTCAGACTGCCCTATTGTCCCTAACATTTTCAGTGTTCAGCAAGGACTTTGAAGAACATAAGTGAGATGTTTTATTATGCCCAGAAAGCTGTCCTTCACCCGACTGCTGTTATGAGCAGTGTGTATATTTTATCCAGAGGAAAAATCATCGAGGTAAAATCATCGCATTATATTCAAGAACTGAACAAATAAATTCAGAATTATAAGATAATGAACTCATACACTCCTAAAGACACATCTGGGCTGGTCTGTGTCCACTATTTTCAGGGGTGGATGGTCATGGGTTAAGCCAATACAAGTTTGCATTGGAACACCCTCTCTCTCCTTTCTGTCTCTCCCCTCTCTCTCTTTCCACATGTCTTTGTAACTGCATTTTATATTCTATATAATATCAAGGTATATATTATCAACAAACAAGGTTATATATTATATATATATATATAAAACTATATATCTGAGAAAATTCTCATATTAGCCATCAGATTTCCAGGATTAGCCAAACCCTCGAGTACACTTTTTAAACTTAAGTAATTCCTTAAGTTTTATGGTGCTGGAGCTGGGCCAGGTCTCCTGGACCATTCACGTTAAACTACGGACGTTTTATGATATACTTAAAGCTAATGTAATTGAATTTGGGTTGCCGATACTTTATCTACCGACTTTAATATGATTTCAGTTAAAGTATTGTGCAACTGTGTACACTTTTTTACAAATTAAGGATAAAAGTGGTACGAATAATATACATGTATTAACAAAATTTCAAAGAAATCTGTACCGATTTCGTTATACGAACCATACAATTCATTCACGGGGTAAACTTTTTACAAAGTCCTTTTTAAAAGGTTTTTTACCCTTCGATGCTTTATAAAAAGTAAATTTCCCAGTTTTCAAAAACTTATTTTAACATCTCAGGTTTGGAGGGAATAGCAATCGTTGGGATTTCTATTCATTCCAAACACACAAAATGCATATGTACAAAAAATCTATTATGATATATCTTCAAAATGTACCGGTGAGAGAACCAACAGGCCTGCAAGTAAACCTTCGTTTGAAAATCGATTTCAACATCGATCAAACATGTACGGTAACAATCCTATAGCTGATCAAATTGAACAGTCGTGTCTGATTTTCATATGCAAATTAAATTCTGGAATTATGATTTGGTCTATCGTCAACTACCGCACAGGGGTAAATAGTCTGACTGGTGTTTTTTTTTAAAATAAAATATACAACACGATTTAAACTTGTATTATTACCAATTAATAATAAAAATCAGATTGAACATTAATTGTAAAATGTATATACAGTCCACAACTGCTCTACCTCTCTTGAAAAATCTTCAATCAACCAAGTGAGTCTGATTGCTGCAAATTACACACCCAATACATACATATTCAAGATCAAAACTGAGGAATTCCGTCAATCATATATCAGGTGAAAACGAAATATGCAATGACAGCACAATACTGTCTGCATAATCAAATGATTGGATGGAAGATGGCTGAACTTCTGACACACCGTCCCATAAGAAAGGACACAGAATGATACATGCATTTTAACGGCTTTCTATTTTACCAATTTTGCGTTTTCCTTTCAGTATATCTATATAGAATCAATTACGGACTGGAAGCAACCGTCCGACATAAGTAACCGTCCGCTAAAGTACTAAATGGGATGGATATAGATATATATATATATATATAGTATATATATATATGGCTAAATGATATATTGAAATGTGCAAAACATATTATCATTCATTAATTATTTGTATTGTACTAATTGTAATTGTTAAACAGTAAATGACGTTTTATTGTCCCTTGTTTGTGACTAAGTTAAATGTCGGGGGCGAGTAAGTCTAATCCCAAAAATACAATTTAATAATTGATTTCGACATCTGAAAATAAACCATTTGAAATGTTAATGAGCAAGCTATATTTTAACAGTTTAGAGAATGAAATTTTGTGTCCATAATCTGTGTATAGCTAATCATCCATCCTAACTCAGATAGCGCATTTCTTCAGAACGACAACTATATACATGTATTTTTGTCATAAAATTGGTAAAATATATATGTCGCATTAATATCCCCCGATGTTTTAATAATAGATTCGATATCAAATTTTTTTATTTAGCCGTATATAAACCACCATTGAACTACATACAGTTTCATGACTTGCGCGCGTATATTCTGTGTACATAAGAACTGGCTGAGTTTTGATCTCTTGACAGCGATTTATGACCCCGTCGCTATGGATACCCCCATTCACCCAGACTTGATGTTTATGTCCTGTGGTATGTAACTGCTTCGATCTTGTGGTCTTTCAACGAGGAGCCATTATAACTGGAAGTTTGTTCAAATAATCGTGGACTCTGATTAAAAGAAGATGGATGCTTCGGGGGGGGGGGGGGGGGGGGGGGTGTTAGAATTTATTTTTCTACAAACACACCAGATTTGGATCAGCCGTACTTTAAGATTTAGTTCTTAATATGGGGGAAAATATAGGGGCATCTAGCGTCACATCATATTTCGAATTATAAAATTTGTGAATACTGAGTTGCCTTTATTGTAGACCTACATGATCAATTCATATCATGGCAAAGGGACGTTGTCATTTCCTAATAAAGATGATTACTGAATAATGGTTTAGATAAAGATTAAAAAATAACCACTTGAATTTTTATTGTTTCAACTGATACTATGTGTATCTACGTCTGTTCGCACATAGTTGCTAAAATAAACTCGACTCAAAATAACCTACCCGACTGTTTATGAAAAAAAACCATGTTATCAGCGATATTTTACAGTTAAACAGGCATTTTTTTTTGGAGGTGGGGGGGGGGGGGGGGGGTGACCTATTTCTTACCGGTATTGGATGATTGACCTGATAACTCCACAACTCACAAGGGAGTCATGATTGTTGCCAAATCACGCAATACGATCATATTTCAAAGCTCATATCAGTGACACGAAATATGCAATGACCGCCATAATACATGCTATACAGCAATCAAGATGTTATTGGGTGGAAGATGGTTGAAAGTATCGAATATATGTTATATATATAATTCACTGACCGTCCGGAAGCAAAATGAATGTGGAAGTGTGTTTTAACCAACTTAAAAAAAAAAAAAAACCAACACACACAACACAACACAACACCAGGACTATACCCCAATTTTCAACACTTATGTCTATCTTTGCAAAAAAGGGGGGGGGGGGCTAAGCCCCATATACCCCGGTTCCGACGCTATGTATATGGCTAAATGCTCATATTGAATTTATGCAAATATTATTATACTGATTAATTATTTTATTGTACTTAAATGTATTTTACGTTCTTTAAAATACTTTAAAACCGTAAATGACGTTTAATGACCAAAAGATAAATAGAAACCAATTACAAATGCTACAGTTTCCTTGAATTGTGAGCCGAGTACATGTCGGCGCGTCTAATGATCCAAAAATACAAGTTAACAATTGATTTCGAATCTGAAAATAAAACGTTTGAAATTAATGCAATAGGCGTCGCAAGCAAATTGAAAGTGGGGGGGGGGGGGGGGGGGGGGGGGGGCCCTAACCAAATTAAAACACACACGCGAGAAAAGTTTTTTGTCACCTATCGCGATCTTTTGCCCAAAAAAAGTGGGGGGGGGGGGGGCTTAGCCGCCCTAGCTCCGCTCCGACGCCTATGTAATGCATGCTATATTTTAACAGTTTTCAAAATAAAATTTGTGTTGTTTCGATAATTGTGTATATCTACATCACCCTAACTCAGTAGGCGCATTTCCTCCAAACGACAACTGTATACATGTTTTTTGTTATAAAATTGGGAACAATATACATGTAGCATTGATATCCCGATATTCTTATAATAGATTCCAATATTCATTTTTTAATAGCAATATATACTATAACTAGACAGTTATTCTGACATACGCTATATCTCTGTGATACATAGGAATGTGACGTTTTTACTCTATGAGGCGATTATGACCCCGTCACTATGGATACCCTGTTTCACCCAGAATTGATGTTTGTCCCTGTTATTGTAATTGCTTTGATCTGCGGTCGTCAACGAAGAGCCATTATAACTGTGTAGGTTGGTCAAGAAATGTTGACTCTGATTAAACGAGGATACCGTACTTTAATATTTAGTCTTAACACGTAAGATGTCACAGACTAGCCTTGTTTATTGCGATAGCTTTTTATAGCTCTAAAATTACATAGAGTTATATTTAGTTTAAATAATTTCTTGTTTTGATATTTTGTTTTATTTAAAGGTCTTCCATTGGTAGATCTTGCCACTTTAATAAGTGGGGCCAAATGTCTTGAGTGACAAAACACGTAGATCAGCCCGTAACAGTTACCTCATATTTACTCACGCTTAAACTTTTATTTCATTTTTTTCAATTTGTCACATATATTGTTGAAATACAAATCATGAAAAAGCCAACATCTAAAAAGTCCAAATGATGGAGACGTCACAAAAAGGTCTAAACTAAAATTTTGGCCTAATGCTCGACACTTGACACATGCATTGCGGTTTCTTTATCCACAATAAACTCAATAGCCTCTCCTTGAAAATTCCTTGATTTGACGTTTCGTATAACTGTGTCTTTGGCCGGATAATAAGACGAGTCGCAATGTGATAAGCAACTCTGTGAAGTTGGGCTTGTTATATCTTACCATTTCTGCGAAGCAAACACAGTTGGATCATGGAGATAACGGCTACCTCATCGGGCTCTCAACGAAATATTTTAACGATTAAGAGGTCAGAATTCAAGTGAAAGGAGTAGTTTCTTGCATGAACGCGTATTCATCTTACCAATATATTGCTATGTTATATCTATTCTGAATCAGTCGGGAGCAATATTGTAAATAGTTTTTTACAACTTGGAAAATAAATTAAGAAAGTTTTAGCAGAGAATCACGGAGAATTTAGATTATTATTATTATATTATTTCATTTGTAGCTTAAATTTTTTACGTGTGTAATATATTATCCCACAGATTGGCTAATCGTTGTTTAACGTCACACTAAAGAATCTTTCAAGTCATATCCGGCGACGTCACCAAAAATTTGGCATATGCTTCGGCTCTTACGACCCATGAGCAGTAAGGTTCCATGCCGGACAGCCTACTGTGAACTGACATGATGGACATTAAGAAAATATATTATCAAATGCATAACATGAATCTATTTTCTGTCATAAAGCTATTAAATGCATATATCCTTTTCTATTTTTAGTATTTTTTATGATTACCAAAATGTTTTTTTTTTCGATATGCCTTCTGATATGATGAAGGCATACAGTCCTTATATACATCACATCATCATCCGGATTACTCTTTTTTGACAGTGATTTATGACGCTGTCGATAAGGTTCAAGTTCAAGTAAGGATACCCGTTCACTCAGAATCGATATTTGTCCCTGTTTATGTAAAGCTTTGGTTTGCGGTCTTGATCGAGGAAGCCATATTTGTAACTTGGTCAAATAATGTGGATTCTGTTTAACGATAGTGGATCTTCGGGGGAGGTTAGCATTGAATTTTTTTTTTCGAAAAGAAATATGTAGCGCTTTGGATCAGTCGTTTCTTTAAGATTTTAGAATATCAGAAAAAACTATTCTTGAACTCATGTTTTGGAATCTATATTGAAGTTAAGAATCTTTTTAACAATATTGCCACAGTTTTCAGACTGCGTAGGAAGTATAAAAATAATTAATAAATAACAAAACGGCTTTTTTTTAAAGACATTCTAACTGTCAGCGATCGTTTTCTTGATTAATATAACTGCGAATATGACTCGTAGAAACATACTTTAAAAGTTATAATTTTATCACATATAAATCACAGAACTGCCATTTTGTATTTACCTCCTCCCAGTAAAGTAAAATTTTACAACATGACAGGAAAACAATCTCAGCCGTTTACGCCGTTTGGATTGTGGGTTATAGTTCAATCCTTTGAATTATTAGACCCTCGAGATCATTTTTTGTCCAATTAATGACACCTCGACTCCTTTGGGTGAACATAATCTACAGTTCGTTTATCATAGTTTTAGTTTTGTTTACGGTTGACATATCTTTATTTTTACTCGAGAATTAATCCAAGGTCATTTTGGTCTTTTAATAATTAGATTACATTGGGGATAAAGCAAAAGTTAATTTTGAAAACGGAAAATTCCTTCAAAGTCTCACTCTCCCAGAGTAGCAACTATAAAAAACATCATTAAAATGAGGTTGGTTTGAAATATAACTTTAGTTTTCATAGTTTTCTCTTCTCAACTACGATATATTATATATATGACCCAACAGAGCTTCGATGATGTATTGATACGATGATTGACAGACAAACGCCAAACTAAATACGTATACAGGTAGGGGGGGGTAAATAATCACGTTACTGAGGGTAAATACGTAGACGAAATAGCGGGGCTTCATTGGACTTCAGGTAAAGAAAGCCATATAAAATCTATGTGTGCAGCGAATAGCTTTATATATCGCTTGTCATTGTTAGAAGATTATTTTTTATAATCAAAAATAAGAACATGTCTGCACGAGGGGACCAACAGTCCAAAAATGAACCATGACCATCGTATTCCGATATCGTATTTTAATCATTGCTCTATTTTTCTCAGCTTCGAAGCGGGGTCGATTGTTTGTATCTGTAAGCGTTTTTTTTAAAGAATGAGACTCGCGTCACTTATTTGTGCGCATAAAGCATTATATTCTGCAAACGAACAGTTTTTGTGGATAAATCTATTTAGAAAAACTAGGTTGCGTAACTAAATAATTCTTTCTGTTGGCTAGTTGGCGAACTCCTTGTTTTTAAATCAGGTTTGTGAAACTGGCGAGACTTTAGTCGCGTAAGAAAAAAAAAGTCAATTATGATGAAATAATAAATCAGACAGTGCTTCCGCATTGTAGCCAAACTTATGGTAAGTTACAGAAAATAAACGTACTTTTGCTCCCGTGATAACACAGTTCACATTGATTATGAGTGCCGTGAGTTTGTCGCGGAAATAAATCTGTTTTAAGTCCAGTATAAAACACATTTGATGTTTTTTGCTATCACATTATATAATTCAGAATGTTAACTTATGCTGACCAAACTCGATACTACTTTAAAAGACCACGCATGGACTGGAAAATTTTCCAAGTAATGTTACAAATGTAAAGATAATGATAACCTATTAATCATCCGATATAAATTTAAGTTGCTCACAGCCGCGAACTGCGGCGATAAATTTTCCATCGCAAACTGCCGCGATGATTTTTTTCCATCGCCAAAACTTGCGCGGATGATTTTTTTCCATCGCAAACTGCAGCGACCGCGTTGCGCCTCAATATATATTCGGCGGCGATTTATGAGCTCAAGTTTATATGACCACCGCGATGACGTGACTTTTGCGGAATCCGCGTGGCCCGTACTGTATATATATATATATATATATATATATATACTGGGTTCGGTCATATATTCCCCTGATTTTCTCCAGACAAGCATAATCCATAATATTTTATTATTTATTTCCACTTCTTTTTCAATTTGCAATTGTCTGCTTGTTTACAGATCATGTGCACTTACAGCTATATATTTCTATACTTTGTGGTTTTCAACCATCATTTACATAATCATAGCCAGACATTTGAACCATTAATAACAGTACAGATCTGCTCTCTGGAATACTAAACACAGCTGCAAGACCATTGTCAGAATGGCCATTGGCTTAGCATCATTTACTTAGTGTAGATACAATGCCAAGATCATTTTACAATCTGATTTACAGCACTGTTGGCATCAAACATCATAATCAGATACATCTGTATCCCGGCCATTTCTACATCTTGTACCCTTTTGTAAGATATTGACTCATTCAATGCTTTTTTTTTAAGTAATGTTCTGTTTACCCTAATAAATAATTTATTGGAACTGCTGAAAGATATCAGTAAGGAATGATCAAGATGTCTTAAAACATCTGGGTAGATTAAAATTTTCCTGTAGGAAACCAACTGATGTCAAATCAACCAGTCAGCAAAAACCCTTCAAATGATAAATATATAGATAATTAATTTCTTCTACAATGTATGACACATTTTATGATTATTTTAATTAGCTCAACGACAACTACTAGCAAGATTCTATGTTATTCCTTGATAAGTAACCATGGCTACAGGATGCAGGTACTGAATTTGTGACAACATGGTCAGTGTAGGTCTAAAATCAAATCTGTTCAACAATCAAGCTCAACTTTTATCTTATTATTTTGACTAACATATATATATATATATATATATATATATATATATATATATATATATATATATATATATATATTTAATAACATATGCCAAAATCTGTATCGCATGCCATATCAACCAGAGATTCCAATATCAGCCCAAGGGCTGATATTGTTCGAGGGTTGATATGGCATGCGAATTTTGTCATGTTTTGTTTTTTTTATCATATATTTAAAACTCTACTGGTAAATAGACAAATACTATAATATCAAAGATAAAAAAAATATTTTTTAATTGTTTTAAATTTGCTGTGTTATAATCACGACTTGCGTCTGTCAATGAAAATTCCTACAGTACAGTAGGCCTATATGCGGGCAAATCTCGCTAAAATTACAGAGTACACAAACTGTTTACACAATATGAAAATTAGCATTCCTCAAGGTTTTTTGTTGAAATAATTTGTATTTTAGAGTAAATATTACATTAGGATAGATTTATATAACGGTAGGGCCCTAAAGAAACTTTGAAAAGAACATTCAATAAACCTTGTTGTTAGACTGTTCATGGCAGAACATTGTTGTTGAAGGGAATAGCCTACAGTACCTAGTACTCCATGTACACTCGAATCTAGATCTAAAAATATGAAATGCACAACTTTGCGGTGTGTTGAACCCACGGACAGAATATCATTACACCTGTATCAAACGATTTCTTCAAATTTTTATTCAATAATGTTCACAATCAGGCCTAATATTTCACAGAATGTGCTTAAACCTGGCATTTATGCAAGATGTATGTTTTTGTCTGAATCAGAAAACAAATGAGGTGTTCTGAATAATAAAAATACAAGATGATACAAGAAGCGTTCCAAATGGAGTGCTATAAAAGGTTACAGGGGTGTGATAAAGGGAGGTCTGATACAGGGTATGTGATAAAGGGCATGTGCTGGCTCCCGTATCAGAGATGAAAAAAGCCTGTATTTTGTAGTAAGTATATATATATATATATATATATATATATATATATATATATATATATATATATATATATATATATATATATATATATATCAAAGGTTTTGAAATGAAAAATAATTTACTGGTCAACCTGACCAGTGAATTACTAAATTTCACTGGTCATAACAAAATTTTACTGGTCCTTATATAAATATTACTGAAAAATAAAAACAAGGGTAAGTAAAATTTCAGAACTACTGGCCCAAACGATAAAGTGGTGGCCCAAATATTTTGGACAAATATCATTGTAAAAAGTAAAGAAAAACACAAAGGAGGACCAGCAATTTCTTATTTCTACACTGGTGAAAAACAAACACTAAGTCATTTAGAAACGACTATTTTAATGCACATTGAAAGGATATGTCCATGGGCCAAATGTGAATTCCGTTGAAAATAAAAACATTGGGTCCAATGTCCTCTGTTTAAGCTGTTAATGATTACAGTTTTAAAATGTTGAAGGCAAATAAATATAAATTAGATCTACTTCGCTCGACTGAAATGCGTTTTTCAATAGCAGGAATCCTTCCACTGCTAGCTGCATTGAAGTCTATTCTATCCATTTACAAGCTCTTTTGAGTAAACACATCTTTAATTTTCTGGGGAATGAATGACTATTATTTTTAAACCTCACAAAGAGTACATGATACTTGCCGTCAGTCATGACAGGTCGATGTTTAATCACATGGTTCTCACATGATCAGACATAATAATTTCTGCACGTGGATAAGATATAACTTTAATACTAACATATTAAAACAAAAACATTGGGTCGAACGTTCCCTGTTTAAGCTGGAATCTTCACTGCTAGCTGCATTGAAGTCTATTCTATCCATTTACAAGCTCTTTTGAGTAAACACATCTTTAATTTTCTGGGGAATTAACGACTTTTATTTTTAAACCTAACAAAGGTACAACTGGTACTCGACGTCAGTCATGACAGGTCGATGTTTAATCACATGGTTCGCACATGATCAATGCATTTTCTTCCCATGGCCCCTATCACAAAAATGTACAATGCAGTTCCTTCTTATGGCCCCTATCACAGAACATGTACAATACATTTCCTTCCTATGGCCCCTATTACAGAACACGTATAATGCAGTTCCTTCCTATGGCCCCTACCACAGAACACGTACAATGCAGTTCCTTCCTATGGCTCCTACCACAGAACATGTCCAATGCAGTTCCTCCTTATGGCCCATCACAGAAAATGTACAATGCAGTTCCTTCCTATGGCCCCTATCACAGAACATGTACAATGCAGTTCCTTCCTATGGCCCCTATCACAGAATGTGTACAATGCAGTTCCTTCTTATGGCCCCTATCACAGAACATGTACAATGCAGTTCCTTCCTATGGCCCCTATCACAGAACATGTACAATGCAGTTCCTTCCTATGGCCCCTACCACAGAACATGTACAATGCAGTTCCTTCCTATGGCCCCTACCACAGAACATGTACAATGCAGTTCCTTCCTATTGCCCTTATTGTGGATCATGCATTTCCTTCCTATGGCCCCTACCATAGTACATGTAAAATACAGTTCCTTCCTATGGCCCCTACCACGGAACATGTACAATGCAGTTCCTTCCTATTGCCCTTATTGTGGATCATGTACAATGCATTTCCTTCCTATGGCCCCTACCATAGTACATGTAAAATGTAGTTCCTTCCTATGGCTCCTACCACAGAACAGGTACAATGTACTTTAATGTAGTTACTCAAGTAATTGTAAAGAAAGTTAGAACACTATGCTGTCATATCTTCATAGACATATCACAGCTTACATATTGTCACTTCATGATCTAAAAGTTAAATGAGCTTCACAGTTCGTTAACCTTACATACTTATTGAATAGAATAACTATTCTGTGGCAATCTTTTCCAGGCCATTGTTTTCTTTCATATAACAGAAATGTATTGAACATTTTTAAAGTGGCAAAACTACAAATTTCCTTATGTATTTAAGGATTGTTTTTCATTTTTTGAACGTCATCGGGGTATAAAAGCAATTGCTCATGGAAAAAATTCTGTGCAGCACAAAGTGATGATGTTCAAAAAATGAAAAACAATCCTTATATTTATGTACATTTCCATTTTTCAGTGAAACTGTAGTCCACTGGATACTAAATTCATTCCAGAACACTGACTTTGGGAGGGGAGGGTGTTTTCATATGACATAATGGCTCACAGCTGTTTTGACATGAGAAGCAGTTTAGATTTAGTTCGCAATTTTTAATATTCGACCATTTAGTAGTGGCAGGTTAAATGTGTCAGAAAAGAATTGCCCGAATTGGCCGTGTGCAAATGGCTGATAGGCCTATCATGTGTGATTTGGATAGCAACAGATGATCGTTGTTTACAACAAATTTTCATTTGAATTCTGATATTTTATCAGTCGAATATATCACAGAAAGTTTAAGTGTGACTGTTAATATTCATTGATGACAACTGGAAGTAGCCATTCAATTTGATATTTTACCAATCGCTGAATCAGCTGGGAAATGCCGTGAACTGTGAAGGGGTGACAATTTCGTACGTAGACCTATTTCAGTATATAGGCTAGCCCACAAGCAAATCCTTCAAATCAATTGAAACAAGACAAATGCAGATTATGTTGTGAAATATCAAACTTTTATTGTTCTGTTTAAAAGATAATTATCTACACATTCGTTATGGAAAAATCTGTGTAGGCCTATAAATTATAATAGATCCATATGTCAGTTCAGACTTCAGTTTTTACCAGCAGATCATATAGAGTATCCCGAGAAACCTATGAACACTACTTATGCTCGGCATTAACATTACAGGTTGTGAAAAACAAGATGGGCCTGGTAATAAGAAATAGGATTTGAGGTGAACCGAGAGTTGATGCGAGTGACGAATTGTTTCTGACAGGAATAGCCTATTTGGTGACAAAGCTGTTTATCAGAGATGCAGGACAGAACTGCACTAGACCCGACTCCCTTTTCAACTTACTTACAAGCAACGTAACTACGAAGCAAATTTTCATTTCTATGGCCTTTGTTTCTTTTCATAAAATGACCTAGATCTATTGCAATAGATTTATGATATGGGCATCTACAGTGTGCTACAGATGCAGGCCTAGTCTTGTGTTTTCAATTTCTTTCAGTGATCTTTGTTTGTTTTGTAGTAATTAATGGCTTAAAAAAAATATGGAATGAATGTGTGTTATTTTATTCTTTACTGATTCATTCATATGTTCAGAGAATACTTGTCTGACAAATCGCTGCCATAACATGGTCATGGAAAGGGTTTCTTCAGGGTTCGAAAGATGCACTCGCCCGCTTGCATTGGCGAGTAAAAAATTGTTTCGGGTGAGTAAATATACATAATCAACTCGCCCGTGTGGCGAGTGCTGACGCCCCACTGAAAATCTGTTTCCCTTTTAAATTTCAAAACTGATCCATTTCCTTCAATTTTAAGTTCAAAATACAATAAAATAAACAATTAGAAACTTAAATAATTATTTTATTGACAATTAAACACGTTAATCTTTACCTCATGGCCGAAAATGTCACAGAATACATCGTGTGTTGACTGCTGTTACTTGCAGTTTGTGGGAGAAGTGGAAGTTGGATGTGTGTAAATAAAAGAACCAATACCGAACAGACCTGAATTTCAGGATTTGGTAAAATAATCATAACACTATAATTTGTATAAAAGTTGTAAAATCTGAATTAAATGTAAGTGAATGATAAAGGTAAAAATAGTTACTCAATACTGTAAATAAAAGTTTTAATGAAAATACAGAAATGGATAGCTGTTGTTTTCATCCAACAATAGTGAAAACTTACTTTTGTAATTTATATTGATTTAATTAAACACATAGCAGTAACATCACAAAATAGTAATTATAATTATAATAATTGATTATAGGAATAATAATGATGCATTTACAGTTAATTCAGATGTAAATGCATCATTTAGAGACAATATATATTGTATCTACATGTAAATTTATCTATTAAAGTAACAATAACTTAAAAAAACAAAATTAAATAAAATATTTTTTTCTTTGTGGGCAAACAGATTTTTATTGTGGGCAATCAAAATTTCAGTCAAGAATTTGAATTCTAAAAACTTAAAATAATAGCATACAAAATTTGTAAGATTTTCACACATTTTCCATCGTAATAAGTAGAAAAAAGACAATTTATCAAATAAAGAGTATCATATCTGTTAAGTCATGTAAGATCTATTTACTTTGAAAAAAAAATTATACGCTCATAACACATTTACTTTGAAATATGTTTTCATACTTGGGTGAGTGCAAAATGAGTTCGGGCGAGTGGAAGTTATGTATGTTCTTTTATACAAATTTTTCGAACCCTGTTCTTAGATATTCAGGTATACCTACACCAGCTAGTGGTTAACACTTAAATCACGTGATGACTCACTGGTTTTATTGATACAACAAAACAGACGTTCTGTATAACTGTAATGAAGGAAATTACAGTCGGTATGTAAATATTTATGTTTTCAGTTGTATCTTTTTTTCTTTTTTTTTATTCCATTTTCAATGCAGACTCATATTTTATTTAAATAGTTTTGAGTGCTGTGGGTGCAATTGGAATTCTGGGTTGATACATGTATGGAATGCAATATAGATTAAGCCATGTAAATTTCTCTAGGTACACGTATAGGAAAAGTTCAGACAAGGCGGCAGACAGACAACACTGTAGTTCTAGTGACAGAATAAGATAAATGTCAAAAAAAGATAAGTTGTCTTCTTTTAAAAAAGTGTCTCTTATCTACATGTAATTGGAAATTCAAATTTACCTACACTGTCTAGATCCAAACTTCAGTGGTCTAATTTAAAAACTTTTAATAATGCATCACAATATAACATTCAAAGCTGTGAAACAATCTATTCTGCTCATCAACCTCTGAAAATAACTGAAAATAACAAACTCTATAGTATCGGTAAATCAATGACTTAGACCAGTCCAAATGTGTCTATAGGGGTAAATTGGTTAAGAGACCAATCTAGGGGTGGTGCCGAAAAGGTTTCATGTACATTTTTATTTGGAGACTTCTTAGCTCAGATATCTCACTGTCTAACCTTCATATGCTTAAATTAGGTCTTTACACCTTCATTTTACATAATTCAATAGTTTGACATAAATTATCTGTACATTTATTTATAGTAGATGATGGACAGTCTCTGAAGTTAGAGTCCATTTCCTTTCAACATTTATGTACTTTACATTTCCTTTCAACATTTATGTACTTTACATGTGTATACAATGTACAACAAGATGTTGTACTAGAGTCCATACAATAACCGTCAATTGAAAATGCCGGAAGAAAAAATTGTGCTAGTTTGTCATGTAGGCAGATGGATAAAAATTTTGATTTTATCAAAACATTTTGACAGAATATGGGTCCAACTATTACACAAAAACATCAGCAAAACAACTCCATGAGAAAATCAAGTTTGCCATCCGAAGTGATTTTTATTGAAAAATACTTTGATAGAATTTAATGTTCAGGACTTGATATAAAGGACTATCTGACTGTCCACGACAGGTAGATTTACTTGTCGGACAGAAAGAACTTGTACCTACATGTAACCTGTCTGTCAGAGCCTTTGTCAAACTCCAAAGACATCCTGTTTAATCAAATCAAACTTTGGCCAGTGTCGTCTAAACTGCCTTAGTCACAATCAGTCACACTAGTTTTTAAATTGTGTTGTCTGGTGAGAGTGGTAGAGATTGTGGTGGCAGAAAAAAGTAGCAGTCAATTTGAAGTTGAGAGTAAGAATGGAGCATGTTATTTGGAAATCACAGAGTTTGTTGGACATGCTCAACATCCAGCGTACGTGCTTACAGGCAGTCTGCATGCTCGAAATTCTGCAAGAAGGTCATGTGAGGTCCGTGCGTACCTTGGTGTTTTTTGTTGTAAATATCCTGTAGAATGGAAGTACGGTCAGTTGTGACTGAGGCTTTAGAGATCACATTTCTATAATGACTTTCTGCTCATAGCCACCGTTTTCAACCTTCCCATGTGTTATTTCCTATATATCTTATCCCTTTTGTCCCAATAGTGATTAAGACCGCCCGCTAAATTCATTGTTCACTAGTCCCGATAACGTTGGCTATCGCCCAGTAGAAGTACAACCGCTAAATACGAGAACTTCATAAAGCACCTGGTGTTTCTCCTTCAGTTGCTTTACTTTCAATTCAGGTTTTTTCCACTTTCACGAACATAACGAGAGTTAGATGAGATTTTAGTCTATATTATCAATGTACATGTAATAGATGCCAGCGAAAATAAGTTATGATGAATACAAAAGTGCCATTATATTGAAATCGGTGGCTGAAAGTCGTCGAAAAATAGCTGTCGCTTATGCATCCAAGATTCCCTCAAGATGTTTTAAATATTTTCAACCCTGATTTCGACTCTAAAAATGAATTAAGTATCTGATTTGGATGATGATTCTACACATAAACAACCTGTAAACCCTATTTCTACGGAAACAGAATCTGAGATAGATATCGATTGCAAACAAGATGTCAGCAATGACGATGATTTTACGGACAATTTCAATGCAGAAACCTCCTCACGAAACCTGCGTTGACAAATAATTTAAATCAAAGCATTGACTTTAACACATTTACAGTTGAAATTGTTGGTCCAACATACAATTTCGATGTTTTATCCAGTCAAAAGTTAGTTAGCATATTTTTATCTCCTTTTTCATGATGAGTATACATGCAATTTTTGTATGGAATGCAGAAGAAAAATTGTGTATACAATAAAAACTATACAACAATTTAGAATAATTTATTGAAGTTTTTCATTCAAAAGTTCTATTTGTAAAAAAAATGAATTAAAATAAGATCATACCCTTAAAGTTTCTCTCATAAATTTATTCATTTCACACCCATTATTAAATTAGAAATCAGATTGCACAGCAAAACAACATCATGATGAGTTTGAATATATGCTTCAGCAGAAAATGTAAACTGCTACAGTGTATAACATCATTATGCAGTATTGAAAGGGTTAACCCTGTAAAGTGACCACCAGCTTGAAGACTGCTTGTAGAAACTTCATATTATGACAGCGAAGGCAGATAACTCGAACATCAAATGGGTAGGGTATAATGAAAGGTAAAGTATAATGACAGGAAAACTAGTTTTCACAAATTTTTTGTTTATTTATGTACAACAAATGTATATATTAAGTAATACATTTATGAAATATACAAAAATCAAGTGACAGAAGCAATTTTATGAAAAAGTGTTTAATTTATGGTCACAATGACAAATTTAGTATATTCAAGTAAAAACTGAGGTCTCGTGTCACAGGTGTCAGCATGTTAAAGAACCCTCACTGCTCAAAGGCCGTAGGTGCCGAGCATAGGCCAAAATTTGAAGCCCTTCACTGGTGATGTCTCCATATTAGTGAAAGATTCTTGAGTGGGACGTTAAACAACAATAAACAAACAAACAAACAAACAAAACAATTAATGTAGTAATGACAAGAAGAGGCAAATATTTATATCCATGTGTCTGGCCACATGCATATATACAGATGATTAAACTCTATAACCTGCCTATAGAGCCCACCTGTCTATAAAAACTTAATTCCCCCTGTGTGGTGTTTACAGACAGGTTTTTAATCACAACTTTTTTTATGGTCACAAGGAAGTGCAATATTAAAACATTCAAGCCATTGTTTAGTGATTGTATTTTGAATTTATTGGATTAAAAAGTCAGACAGGTAAATATGTCATTCAGACAGTTAATTCCTGGAAGAACCTGTCTGATAGGACAGGTATCCCAAAAATAGTTAATGCCATTCCCTGATGTTGGCATTGTCTGATTCAATAACTTGGCGGAGTGGAGTAACCTTTTGATTATCATACGGAGGATCCTACTTTTTGGTTATGACAGGCTTCAAGGAAAAAAAAATGTCTTCTGCACAGGATACTGATAAGCATGATGACAAGTAGGAACGACTACTCTTACTAGTGTAATTACGATGTATTACCTTCAAATTAAACTTGTTCAGGTCAAGAAAGGGTTCACGAAACTTCTGACAGGTTATATGGATTTTCCTATAGAATATGACAAGGTAGTCAGTCAGTCACAATGGCAAGTTAGATCATTCAATATTAAACAATTGACACATGGTATGTCAAACGATTTGTTATGGCCGAGAGCAAGAACCAGTACAAGGCACTATACAGCTTCCAGTTATTATGGAACTGTATCATTTCGAGCAATAAAACGTTTTATTAATGGGCACTGTATGATCCTTTAATCTTTATCAAATCTCAGGTGTACATCTAGAAAACCACAAAATCTATGATGTAATCTGCACTTGTCTTGCAGAGCTGTCAAAGTAAAGTCGATCACAAACACAAATAATTCTTTTCAGTTATAATTGTCTGAATTTAGCATGCACTGGGGTACCAAGTGGTATTAGTGGTCACAGATAAAATCAAGGCCTGGAACAAACTTTCTATATACAAAATATGAAAAATATTAAAAATTAGCCAGGTCTTCTATGGAAAATGTTAGTTATTCTGCAAGTCTGTGATAAGCAATTCAAGTTGAAATTTACAAAGGGCTTTTTGTATATACAATGTACATGATTTTCTGCTCACAAAATGAGCGCTCTAGACCACCATAAGAGTAAAACAAGCCATAAGATTCAAGACCACGTTGTTGTTATCAATGTACTCAAGATTATGTGATATAGGAAGTGATGAGCTCGATTTATCATCAAGAACATACTCGAGATTATATAACAGAAGAAGTGATTCATCCTTTGTCATGTAGCTGTCCAGGCAGAGCATAAATTTGTGACAGTCATTTTCTTTCTCAGTTTTAATAACTTATTAAGGGTTTGAAATCAATGGTAGTAAACAGTTTGCAAAAGTTTGGGAGGAATTATAACTGAATGCTTAGAGGAGGTGACTACTTAACAATAATAAAGGTGGCGGTTTGTGCAGGTTAGACTGTAAATCATGGCAGCCAGTTTTTATGGTGGAGGAGAGAACCCACTATAATGTACCCCTCACATGGAAAGAGACCACCAGCCCTCACAATTGGCAAATTTTCTGAACTGATGAATAGCAATAAAATAGCAATAATACAACATTGTAACAAAAGTTTCCATTCATTGAATAACAGTATATTTCTAAAACTGATGACTCCAACAATTGCTAATGCTTTTTTAAGATCACTGGCTTGTGCAGTTTCACTTTGATGGTAATGTGGTCAACAATTTTTGTTGGTTAGTTATTCACTATTTCCATATTCTTAACCTTGCAATGAACACAGCTACATGTAATAAAGGTTTTATGTATATCAATTAACTCAGACATTTATATTTCATATTCCTACATCGTGTTATGATTTATATTATACAGGATGTCATCAATATTATGACAAGACATCCTGCATTTTAAGAAAAATAACTACCTATGTAAAAAGTTGATATAAAAAAGTTGATAAAGTCTTAATATTTCAGTTTGTGTGTAGCATATGTATACAAGACGCCCATTTGGGCCACATCACTCACCTGAACTGTCTTGGTATCTTACAAATACAGTGAAGCATGGCTTAAAGACCACCTCACATTTTAGACCATAAATTCAATTTTTCTGAATAATTGTTCAGTAAGTCCAGACTTTTACTTGTGAGATAACCTTACTAATCAGACCGATTTGTGTACATGTCAGGTGGTCTTATTTGTGGAGACCCACGGTATATGATTTTAAGACAGAGATCTCCTCCAGGATATATTTCCCCCTCCGCTGGATCTGCCCCTATATTGAACTGGCTGAAAAAACACAAACTTAGTAGAGAACCTTTAGAACATGTACATGCAGGCCACAAAATAAGAAAATTCATCATAACCCATTTACAGGTTACACTAAAATGGTGGACCGAAACCCACAGGTTACGCTAAAGCGATAAATTGCAAATTATGATATACATGTAATGCACATATTAATGAGGTGTCAAAAACAAAACAATATAAGATCAAATAAAGACAAATCAATCATTTTTATTTTTTGATCAAACTACATGTATAGAAACAAATTATGAGACTAATAATTATAAAATCACAGCATGTACATCAGATTTAAGTAACATTGGCAAAGTTTAACAAGGTATTCAATAAGGTAGAAATAAACATGTCCGCAGTTATGCACTATGCAGTTGACAAGAAGTATGAAGTCTGACCAATTTCACAAATTGACAAATTGAGATCAATGTTGTATACATTACATTTTCCATAAGTGTTTATAAATTTAACACCGTTTTTCCTCTAAAGCTCCTGAGATGGGGATAATCTGACATGGGACGTTCATTTGTTACTATTGATAGGGCTGTCTGAAAATGGTGTTTGTATAACTGTGTGTTTGTTCAGTGCAGGGTTTTCCCTGACGCAATAATTCTGCGTATTTACGCGTAAAAATCCTAAATGACGCCTAAAATAAGATCTATTGCGTCCTAGTGGACGCGTTAAATACTTGATGTCTTTCAAGATCGATTGGGAAATAAACCAAGCATGTGACCTATTTCTACCAGTTTGCTTCTTTTTTATGTCCATTTTTAATTCTTATGTTCTAGTGCAATTCCACAAGAAAACCAAGAAACTGAATTCATCATTTTATTTACAATAAAACAGGAAAATCTTTACCTCTAATATAGATCTAGAATCAACAAGACAACATCGATCATCACTTCATGGGTACTTCCGGAAGTATAAATTAAAGAAGGGATACCAAACCCGACTTTCAATTGAATTATGGAAATTAAAAAAAATAATGAAAGTACTAATGATGGTTATATAAAATGATTTATTTCACAAATGTTTATGTAAATCTTACATATGATCAAGTACTTTAATACTTGAAATGGATAAAGTAGATATAATTTTCAAATAAATAAATTTGAGGCATCACTTAGTAGGCTACATGTATTTAGTAACTTTGCATCTATATTTCTAAAAACATGTAATTGTATTACAGTTCATAGATTTTGGATATAAAATTTCCATATGATTTCAAATATAGTTACAACAACTATATTTTATTTAATTTCATGTTTATATGTTTATAGGGATGTCTGTAATTATCAACAAAAGTGCACATTTGACATTCAGTTTAATTCTGATCGAATTGAAGTGGACTGCAAATGGACTCCTAAATTACAAAATGGACTCCTAATTTTGTATTTGTGGGAGTCCATGGACTCCTCATTTGAAAATCCCAGGGAAAACCCTGTCAGTGTATCATATCTTTAAAATGCTTACTGTGCCACATGCAGATGAGGGACCAGGTGTGTCTATGTTGTGTTGTTTTCTTTGTTCATTCTTATTTCTAGTTTCATTGTTTGTTTCGCAAACATTTTCTTTGCCCATTCGTGTAAAGATCCCTATTGACAATGATGTGAAACATTGGATTTATGTGCATATTCTACACCATCTACGTAAGCCATTATTCCATTCATGACAGTCACACTAAGTCTATGGGTTCGAGCTTCTATGTGGCTGTTTTTTATATTTTCCACACTAATTTTACATACAAGTTTAATAATCTTTAACTGCCTCAAAATCCTCTGATACATCCCATGATTTAAACCTTTTCAGAGTCAAAGACACTCCACATAACCTAAACAATCAGTTGCGATTTATTTTGTGGCCTGCTGGAGTAGTTTTGAAGAACAAGCTGAAATTGTGAAAAAAATTCCTCCCCTTCTTTTCACAGTTTCAACCTTGGATTCAGGTACAGGTAAGCTAAAAACTGGAATATTATTTTACATACAAGTTTAATAATCTTTTACTGCCTCAAAATCCTCTGAAACATCCCATGATTTAAACCTTTTCAGAGTCAAAGACACTTTTTGTTTTTTATCAGCCATCGTTATTACTGGATTCGCGCAAACTCGGTTCTAAGTGATCGCTTGCCGTAAGTCAAGTTGAGAGACATTTACGATTTCGGTACCTACTAATATCGGGAGATGGTAATTTTTATACCAAATTTTATTAAATAATACTTTCACTGAATTTTTATTATCATCACTATTGTATATTTATGGTTTTATGTCTTAAACACAGTTCCAAATGCACAAACGTGACATATTAGAATCGGAGTTCACCTGATCTCATTTTATCGAAAATCTATTTATAGATCTCAAGTGTGACTTTCATTTCGGCTTTCAAAAAGAGTCAGCTTTCATCCATTTTTCGAACGCATTATTTTTAAATTATTGGAAGACAGCAGTCTGATTACATTCCTGTGACTACCAAGATAATCGGTTACGTGATATGAACATGCCGTAAACCTCCACGTAACCTAAACAATCAGTCGCATTTTATTTTGTGGCCTGCTGGAGTAGTTTTGAAGAACAAGCTGAAATTGTGAAAAAAAATCCTCCCCTTCTTTTCACAGTTTTAACCTTGGATTCAGGTATAGATAAGCTAAAAACTGGAATATTATTGAAGACTTACCATGGTATGATAAGTGAGATCTAAATTTTATAAAAATCTATTATCATTTAATTTCCATGAATAAATTCCAATTTGATTGGATTACACATGAAATGGATGTTAAGGTGATTTCTTTGTCAACTGCAAAATAATGATTGATGTAACATCACTTGCAATATATCGATTGGCTTGATGGAACTACTTTTAATGGAATGTTAAGACAGAATTATTTATGGACTTTATTTTATGAGGAATTTATCACATAGAAAAACTAAATAATATGATAATAAACAAAAATCTAGTATTCAAAGATTATGAAGCTCATCTCACACCAATTTATTATACACACGGCTCTACAACACTAAAAAGTTCCACTCTTCATTTGGCCAGAGAACCAAACATTTTACTAGCCAGCCACGAACTTTTACTCATCAAGATACATATATATATATGTGTGTGCCTGTGTGTGTGCGTGTTCTTGTTAAAAAAGAATCTGCTGGATGAAATGAAATAAAACACATTATTTTTTAAGTTGACATTACTTTTTATTATTTCACTGCATTTAAAACAAGGTTATTAACTGATGACCGTTTTGTCCATTTTTTAAATAAATCCAGGTGTTTGCATGGCTATATTTTTCGTATTTGTTGCTCTAACATTGAGGCAAACTTAAACTTCGTTTTTGAATTTTTAACGCTGGTTTCTTTTCAACAGAATTTACAAAACGGTGTCTGCCCAGTAATCCCTTTGGGGATTCTGTCACGACCGTTTTATTGTGTTGCCCCGCCACGATAAAACAGCCGCGACAGAAAAGGGATTGTCTGCCCACAAGAATTGGAAATCTTATCTGCAAGTTAAAATTGAGAGTCAAACACCTGTTACCTGATCGTCAGACAAAGTTAAAACACCTATAAAGTTCTTTATAGGTGTTTGACCATGACAATCGGGTGTTTGACTTTCAAGTTTAATTTACAGATAAAATTTCCAATCCTGCTTAGTGTTGAATCTAGGATCTGAAAAGGGCACACAAAGTCAGTGTGAAAGGGCACACAATTTCAGTTTGAAAGGGCACTTTAAACGCGTAAACTGGTTTTGAAGGCACCTGCACTAGAATGTGTGCATAAACTCAGAGCGCCACTGATAAATTTTAAATTTTCTTTAAAAATGTTAGAAAAAAAAGATAGTTTTTCTAAAAATAGAATTATTTAATTAATTTTTAAATGAAAAAAAGGGGCAGAAGAGCTAGTGCTGGCCTGATATTTTATTATTTTGGTTTTGCCAATCCAGAAATACATGTACATTGTATGTATATTATATAGGAATCTAAAAAAAATAGTTGTGAAGTTAGTCAATTGATTAATTAAAACAAGCTAGTAAATGTCTCAAGTTAAATATTTGATACATAATTTACACTTTGATATGTAACAAAAATTATTTCTTAAATTGGTAATCGATTGTCATGCTTGAATTATCTAAATAAATTCAACAAATTTAGTCCTATTCGAATTTTTCCTCACTGTATCACATAGGAAAGGTAAAGACCCGAGAATTCCGGGAGTCGTGTAACGCGAAGTCGATAAAGTCCGAGAACAAATTTGCATTGGATTTTGCAGAAGACTTGGCGGTTTATTCCCATTTACAGTATTTTCACAGCGATTATGGCTTTAAAAAGTCCTTGGTGAATTCCTACATATGTACATGTATATTAGTACTTCGTACGACAAGCAACTACAAGAAATTTGCGCGAATCGGTTTAAAATCAACGTGTCCGTGGACACAAGCTATTTTCCCACTCGCTAACTAGAGCCTGCTTCAAACGATGAATTCAACCACATAGCAGCATATATAACCTTATTTAATTGTATATTTTGAAATAAAACATCATTTTATTAGCTTGTACATATATTTTTACAAACATTTTATGTATACATTCAATTTTCTAGCCATTTGAAAATAGCGGGAATTCGGCCGATATTCCAAATCACCTACGAGTCGTTTGACTGCCCTATCTCGGATGATTACCTGAGACTATTTAAACTGATCAACCGTGAAATATATATATAGTCTTGACACGGCGGGTAATTGGGGCAATTAACAGATTAAGGAGTAAACAACAAGGATGGGGTTTCACAAGCAATTTCGCCAATGATTTTTTTTTTGGGGGGGGGGGGGGGGGCGTTTGCAATTTTGGCGATTGACATCATGAAAAAGGGCATGGCGCTGGAAAAAAAGGGCATGGCGCTGGGAAAAAAGGGCATGGCGCGGCGCCATGCTATGTTGCTCTAGATTCAACACTACTGCTGTGGTCTGCCTATCCTCCTCGTCGAACACTAGCCATAACTCGGTTCCAGTATTTCTTTCACCAAACTCGTTTAAACTTGCTAGTGTCCAATGAAGAGGTAGATGCTTCTGTTGAAATCGACACTGAAAAGTAAAAGTCATCATCTTCTGTTTGGAAAGTTCAAGTCGAAAGCATACAGCGTGTTTTTATAAAGTAATCAACGTGAGTTAGATGCTCTAGTCTATCAAACTGAATAACCAAATTGGTTGATGTAAAGCACATAAAAGATCATGATTTTGATAATGTAATTTCATAGTGAAAACGGACAAAGTTTTGATTTCTGGCTCGGGAAAAAAAGCTGGTAGCAATGTGGCAAATGAATGAGAACAAACACTCGCCAAAACCTAAAAAATGGTCGCATTTGCGAGTGATTTGGTCGGATTGTAGAGCACTTTTTTAGAGGTCATCTTAAATTAGAACTTCCTCATACCAGGCAAGTCTTTATGTCCATTAGTCATTTTAATCAAACTTTTGTAACTGGTCATCCTAGGTCCCTATCCAATAGATCTACAGGTAGCTAAGGGGTTTTTGTTACTTTTAAGGAAGAGAATTAACTCTACAATTTTTCAGTTACATTGTGGTCATCATTTTTTAAACGGTATAGTCAAGAACCCAAATACAGTGTATCTGAGAAGAGACCACTTGCCTTGCACAAAGTAAATTGGCAATATATATATATTACTCACAAGATCAGTTTGGGTTACAGCGGGGCTCGAATTCACACTAACCAAAGGTGAGAATCTTGCTCCACTTGCCCAAGAAGGCCGCCTGCAGTTTCTGAATTGATGATTAAAATGTTCATGTACAAAACATATACATTGTACTCTAAACACACGTCTGTAACATATTGCAAAGATCAGGTTTGTGACTAATTAAGTTAATTTAAATATGGTTTTCCAGTGGCATATTCTTGTGATAAAAAGGATGGTCAAGTAAAACCTTAAGTCATATGATGTAAAACTTGTAAAGCTGCTGTGCTTTCAACTTTCAGAGACCGCCATAGCTGATGGTCAAAGCATCGAGCTTTAAAACATGAACATAAAACTGTCTCTCGGCTCTAATCAGAGCAGTTTTAAGCCCCTATGGAACCATACCTAAGCTGATTTCATGAGGACATTTGTCAATTTACTGTACATGTACTTAGTGGTCGTCTTTCTGAAATATTGTAATCAAATGTCTCCTACACCATAAAAATTTATATCCATCAAGCGATTTTGAGTTAATATAGGCAAGAAAAATCATGTGGCTGAAAAACTGCTGAATGTGACATAAAACAATGATACAAAAAAAATCAACATTTCATCCCTAAAAACTTCCAAATATGAATCACATTTCATTCCGAAAATACATGTACATTGTGTTGTACATGTATAAAATAAAAGTTCACTCAATATCCTATTTATAAATATATCTAATAAAAGAAGCCCTCAGGTAATCTGTCAAAAGACGAAGTGTAAAATATTATGATCTATTTCACATAAAATGCTAAGTGTAGATATAATTGCCATTTTTTATGTTAATTATTCTTCGTTAATCATATTCTGAGATTTCATGAAGTTTAAATATATCACCTTTCTCTGAATTCTGTGATCATATGCATTGCATGTATGGGACCATAGTATTTAATTAACAGAATTCAAAAATAAATCAAATAATTTTTTGATGATATTCTTATTTAAATATCAGTGACTAACATGAAACTTCATTCTTGCAAACTCAATTATATACATGTATGTGAAACAAATTATGTGCAAATGAAAACAAGTTTAAACAAGGTCTTGTCATACATTCGTTGCTGACGCAAATGGCTGTTGGCAATAATTTCAATTAATGTCGACAAAAACTGTTTACTTAAACAAGACTATATTTACCATGATAATATATGTACATTGGTTATCATTAGTCGATTATTTCTTGACTTACTTTAAATAATGATGTAAAAGCGAAAACTACTAAACAAAAACCTGCCAAGCTGAAATAAATATATTCAGAATATTGAAAATACAACATACAAAATGGGAAATAAAATATGGAAATAGTTTCATTTCGTATTAATACATTCATCTTTTGATAACAAGACACTTAAGAGATAGATACATGTATGCATCATACATTGTAAAGAAAATTTCTATTAGTGTTTTATTCTATTTTTCATTCACCCACTTGTCTCTTTAAATGGTGTTTTCCGCAACAGTCAACAATTTTTAGTGGCAGCAGTTTTTTAATTGGTGAAGGAAAAAACTCAGGTTACAATGTACACAATGGGAGACTACCACCCTTCAGCAAGAAAACTGCAGAAGTCTCATAATCAGCTTAGATCTGACCAGCAGAGATTGGACTCGCACTGAAAATACTTTAAAAAAAATTAAAGCGTGATACTTCATTTACTTGATCACGGAGGCCATGCCCCCAACACTACTACATTTATGATTTTTACTTATATTGAGAGATATCCTCAGCTTTTAGATGAAGTAACACAAATTTTGACCTGTGCTTTCATCATGTTGCAGTACTGTGCAGTGAAAGTTTTGATTGCCACGCCTACCACAATATAATGACACAACTGGGATCAAAATTAGCTGTCTGTCTGGTGGTCTGGGTCTATGAAATATTCCCTATGTTGAACAATCATAATTCCCAAACTCTGGTAATATATGTCCTATATATATGTTTGGTATAGTGACTTGCAAACAGAGTATTATATATACTCTACATAATATAATAGGTGTGTGGGTGTGGGTGTGTGTGTTTGTGTGTGTGTGTGTAGATGTGTGTGTGTGTGCATGTGTGTTTGCAGCGCTCTACAATGCGACCAAATCACTCGCAAATGCGACCATTTTTTAGATTTTGGCGAGTGTTTATCCTCATTCAGTCGCCACATTGCGACCAGTTTTTTCCCCGAACCGGAAATCAAAAGTTTGTCCGTTTTCACTGTGAAATTACATTATCGAAATCATGGTCTGTTATGCGCTTTACAACAACCAATTTGGTTATTCAGTTTCGATAAACTAGAGCATCTAACGCACGTGGATTACTGTATAAAAACACGTTGTATTGCTCTCATGTTTTCGACTTGAAATTTTCCTAACAGCACACGATGACATTTTTTCTCGGTCGATTTCAACAGAAGCATCATTAGACACTACTACCGGGTAAGTTTAAACGATCTTGGTTAAAGGAATACTGGAACAGAGTTATGGCTAGTGTTCGACTAGGCCGAACTTTCTGCCCCGATTTCGATTTTAATTTAAGCGATTTTTAAGTGGTAAAATCGGGGCAGAAAGTTCGGCCTAGTGTTCGACGAGGAGGACAAGCAGACCACAGCCTAATTCCTTTGGGGATTCTATCGTGGCCGATTTATCGTTGGGCAACACAATAAAACGGCCGCGACAGAATCCCCAAAGGGATTAACCACAGTCGGAACTGGAAATTTTATCTGTAAATTAAAATCGAGAGTCAAACACCCGATTGTCGGACAAACACCTATAAATTAAAGAACTGTATAGGTGTTTGTCTGACGATCAGGTCATGGGTGTTAGACTCTAGATTTTAACTTACAAACAAAATTTACAATTCTTGTGGGCAGTCTCTGTTTTGTAAATTCTGTTGAAAAGAAACTGGCGTTAAAAATTTAAAAACAAAGTTTAAGGTTGCCTCAATATTAGAGCAACAAATATGAAAAATATAGGCATATAAACACTCCTGGATTGATAAAAAATGTACAAAAAGGTTACAAGCAGTTAATAACCTTGTTTTAAATGGATTGAAACATTAAAATGTTACATAAACTTAGAAAATTAATATTTTATTTCATTTCTATATTTTCATCCAGTGGATTTTTTATGAACACACACACACACACACACACACACACACACACACACACATATATATATATATATATATATATATATATATATATATATATATATATATATATATATTGTTGGCGAGTAAAAGTTCGTGGCTGGCTAGTAAAATTTCTGGTTCACTGGTCAAATGAAGAGTGAATTTTGTTAGTGTTGTAGAGCCCTGGTTTGTGTTTGTGTGTGTGTGTGTGTGTGTGTGTGTATACATAAACTTTAACAGGTAGTATATATGATGAATGTAATCAATGCAGTTAGCTACATGTAAACACATTGGCCACATAAAACAAAACTCATTATGACAGGTAATAACCACATGAAGAATTAAGTTTGATTAAAGGATCATTTATCACCAGGTGTGCACACATACAAGGTAGCAAAATATCTCATTGTACAGGTAGGTAGGTATAACTGGAAGTGGACATCAAAATCCGTTCACATGATCATGGGGAAATATTGGAATTCAGAGATTTATACATGTACAGTGAAACCTGTATATAAGGGACATCCAAGGGACCAGAAATATTTACCTTTATGTGCAGGTGACCCTTATACACAGGTTCAATTTAGTTAAAGTATGCAGTCAAGGGATTTGAAAAAAACTGGTCTTTATAAAGAGGTAAACCTTATATAGAGTGGGCTGCTATAGCAGGTTTTACTGTATTATCAACATGTGAGTCCATTCCTAATGCAAAATTTACTACATGTATATTAACTTCATGTACCAATCAAAACTTTCATGTTTTCAAATGAAAATTATGTTGCCAATCAAATTTTAAGAAGTTAGATGAATCAATTTGTGTGTCCTTATTACAGTCCATGCCAATAACATCAGTCTGTTGGTCCTGACAAAAATCCGTTGGGACCGATGTTGTTCTCCCAGTTTCCAGATCACTTGCAGATGCGACCATTTTTAGGTTTTAGCAAGTGTTTACTTACAAATCAAAATCATATCACGACTAGTTTCTACCAAACCAGAAATCAAAAGTTTTCCGTTTTCACTCTGTAATTACATCATTGAAATCATGGTCAGCTATGCTCTTTACAAAAATGCATTTGACTACTCAATTTCGATAAATTAAAGCGTCTGACTCATGTTGATTACTGTCTTAAAAGCACGTTGTGTGCTGTCACATTTGTATGATTTTCAACTTGAAACTTTCCAAGCAGAACAAGGTGACGTTTTCTTTAAATTAGTGTCAATTTCAACAGAACAATCTGCCTCAATGGACACTAGCTTGAGATTGAAAGATCTTGGTGAAAGAAATAATCGTGCTAAGTCGTGGCTAGTGCTTGAACTTCGAAGAGGACACAGACATTTGTTTTGTCAATTCTGTCAAAATGCAGACTATTTATATTTCGTCTCGGCCGTTATAATTCAAAAATCGAAATTTAAGTTTTGAGAAATGTGGGCTTCTAAACACTCCTGGTCTGAGCAAAAAAAATATTTAACATCGTTTATAACAGTTTAAATATATAATAAAGTCCAGTCATTTTAAAATAAATGGTTTCTTTCATTTCATCACGAGGAAAAATTATCTTAACCAGGGAGAGAATTAAGCATCAGTGATGGTAACCTATTTACGGGTTACCAGGTTTGAGCATCTGGTAACCCATTTTGAAAAATGGGTTGCCACCCGTTTTTTTCCTATGATTGTTCCTCTTACCATAATTATTGCACCTGTACACGTATTCTGATTGAAGCTACTGTTTCCTTGTACCATTAGCGTAACAGATTCACTGGTATATTTGCCTTTTTCCTTACTCATTTTCGTATTTAGCCATTTTCCCGGAATTTGTCAGCTGAGCGAAGTGTGTTATTTCCTTCACACAAGAGAGTTCCAGTGTTTATTTTTTATACTATTACAAGTGGGGACAGTGTAAATCTAATCCGGAACATATGTCCCAGTTATGTCCCGAGTCCCGATGATTTTTATTTTCGTAAAAATAAGGTCTAAAGTACCTGTAATAATATATTTGTACCCCACAGTAGTTAATGCATACATTTTATGTGGAGAATTGCTTTGAAAATTCCACAGGCAGTACGTTTTGGGACATAAAAAGGGACAAGATTTACACTCTTCAAAAAATAATTTACGTCTAGTCCAACACCATTACATCACCAATGCCAATGATTTCTACATATCATGTGTAAAATGTACCTATAAATTATTATCAAGGTACAAATATATCATTACAGGTACTTCAGATTTTTTTTACGAAAAGTAAAAATCGTCGGAACTTGGGACATAACTGGGATATTGGGATATATGTCCCGGACTAGATTTACACTGTCCCTTACACATGGAACTCTTTTGTGTTGAAGCTATTGATTGCAAACGAACTCATGTTAGAATTTAGATGTGCAAATCATTAATTTCAGCGGAGACTGACAACATAATCACTATTATAAACATGAACATATTATCATTAACAGCTGTTTGAAAATGGTTAATGATGGATCGTTCGCCCAAAAATAAAACCTGGTAACCCATGCATAACCCAAACGATTGTTCGCCGCTTAATTCCCACCCTGTTAACACACACACACATAGTAAAAATCCCTGGCTAGCTAGTAAAACAACTGGTTCACATGAAAAGTGATTTTCTTATTGTTGTAGAGCACTGCATGTTCAGGTGGCTGTGTCTGCATGACCAAGATTCCATCAAGGCTATTTTATAATTGTTGTTTATTGATTAACCTTATAAATTTTTTCAGACTGACAATATTCGGTTCAGACCTGTGTGGAACCCAACCACACAGGTCCGATCACTGTGGGAGCCAAAATATTTTGGCCTAGACTGTTATTAGTATACTATAAGTAAAATAACCCTACTCACTTTTTCACCAATTTGGCATGTAAAATTCCTAACTGAAAGGGCACAGGGCCCACCCTGTACGATTAAAGGTCTAACAACCTCTGGACTTTTTAACTACATGTGCCAAGGGTCTTGCATTATGACTTTGAAGGCATTCTGAGAACCAGGATCATATTTCTCCTAGATGATATTCAAGTAAAAAATGTATGGTTTTAATAAAATGACTTTCAATTTTCAGTGGAAGCCTATAGCTACAAAACTTCTCAAAAAGCTGAAATTATCTTGAGACTTAGGGTCAAGGGTCATGAAATGTCTCTAATCAAGTTTTTCTGTTTTGGTTGATATCTTGTTTATCGTGCCAAATTTTTGGAATCATCGACCCAGAATTTAGGAGGCAGAAAAATTACTTTATTGCATTAACAAATGTTAAGTGGCATATTAAAGCATTAAAGCATTGGCATGCGTTCAGTGAACAGGTAAAAAGTTTGATACTTGGCATTAAGCATGTTAATACAAACCTATCGGTAGACATGTTAAATAACATTAAAACAAACATATTCAGTAAAACCTGTCTTGAAAGACCACTCTCATAAAAGACCACCTGCCTTTTGAGACCACTCTCATGAAAGACAACCTGTCTTTTGAGACCACTTTCATGTAAGACCACCTGCCTTTTGAGACCACTCTCATGAAAGACCACCTGTCTTTTAAGACTACATTCTGAAAACCACTTGCTTAAATAATCCTTTAGATAAAACCTCTTTTGCACCACATTTCAGTGACAGATAGAGTGGTCTCTTAGTCTTAGGACAGGCTGTACCTACAAACCTATATCATTTAAATATCTACAGGAACCAGTACATCTGTATTCTTACACAGTACATAACAAACTCAAATTTTACTAGATAACATGAAGAAATAGGTAGATCTGGTAATTTTCTACACAAAACAGATGTTTATACATGTATATCACAATGTAAAGTGAAAAAAGAATTATACTGTATGAGAGCTAATTAATGTCAGTTTCTGTGGTTTAAGTGACAATATCTATCTTTACTCTTACAAAGACATACATGTAATAATTCGAGGTAACTGTTTATGTACGTCATGCAAAGGTTTTAGAAAGTCTGACAATAGTTACAATACAAAGCTGTATCTAGTTGTAATTGTAACATAACATGGATGCCCCAAATTTTTTCCCATGTTATGTAAAATGTAAAAAAAAAATGACATTTTCAAAATTCTTAATATTTTTATTATGAGGCCATGACAAAAAATTATTTTCTTAATTGAAATTATAAAGAATCATGCTAATTTAGAATTCTGTAGAATAACTTACATTGTACATGTTCACATGTACGTTCACATGTACATGTTCATTTTCATAAATATTTTTTTTCAAAAGTAAAATTGTAAATGAGAAGAAGAATTAAGATAACTTATATTTACTAAACAAATAAACACATGGTGGATGTTTTAATGTTAACTCTTTCATTGCAGTTTAGAATAATTGTAATAATATAAAACTGAACATACTTTACATGCAATCAGTTAAATTAAAGCCCACTTCACAACAATATATCCCCCTTCCTAAATAACCTAACTTCAACCACAGAACCAGTCTTCTTAACCACAAAATTGAAAACAGGCTAAATGCAAAACACAATCAATTTTTATTGAAAAATCTACAGGTCTAATACAGCATGTTACATGTATGCATGTACATGTACCTGTACTAAGAAACATATGGCATATATTGCCATGGTCCCTAGAAAAACAATGTAAATCAAAAGACTTAGGACCAGTCCAAATGTGTCTTTAGGGGTGAATGAGGTAATCTGATTCTGTTAAAGCCCCTTTAACTTTGTAGGTCATCTAAAATGCTTAGTCAGAAAAATAACAGAAAATACAATGAAACTCTAAATAATTATCTGTTTTTAGATCAAATAATAATTAAATTGGTGATAAAATGGCTATAAAATAGTCATTTCCAAAAAAATGTTATATACAGAAGATAAAAACTGAAAATGACAGATGCAATACATGTATGTACATGTCGTACATTACATGTTCATGTAATGAACTTAGAGGCACCAAGCACACATTCTGTTTCTCATCATTAAGTTCTTCAGCATCACAAAAGTGCTCTCAGTGCAACAATAGAACTGATCTTCACAGACAAGACCAAGGCACATCAATAAAACTGAAGTGTGACAATACATGAACATGCAAGTGAGTAGAGAATTAATTTTGGGATCTGAAAGACATGCTAGAAGATAACTGTCTCAAATCTTTTGGAAAATTCCATCTCATATATACAGTGTACCAGTATATGAAAGTGCATTGAAGTACCACTACAAACTTGCCAAGGAAGGTAATGCCAAGCGGAGCAAGGTGGCAAATTTTTTCGTTATGTTTTGTTGCGCGATTGAAAACCCTCGAAACTATTGGGTATAATTTGTTGTCACTGTTATTAGATCTATCTCTTGATATACTAAATGGTCCACACTTCATCCATTCACAAGTTAATCTTGAAGTTTCTGTTGCCATTTCTTCAACAATAGCACCTGTTTTAGTTCTGCCACATGCTAGGCCAAATTTCTGCCCAGATTTTAAGTGATTTTTTTTTATTTTAGCAAAAATATATTGCTAAAAATCGGGGCTAAATTTGGCCTATCCATAAGCGTAGTTACTAATTAGCAGTAATCTTTGAATATGGAAACAGAAACTTGAAAAAATTGCCGATTTTTCCAGTAGTGTTGAGAGGTTGTGAGATAGAGACACTCAGCTCTTAATACAAACAAATCATTACTTGATGTACAAAATAAATCCATAGTTCTATGTGACTAAATACTGGTTGCTAATTTTTAAGTTTACCTCAGGCCACGTTTAAATTTAAATATCATTTATCCCGCCAGGAGTAGTAGTATGGATACATCTCACCTTTCTTACTTTTCACTATGCAATTAAATGTTTCAGTTGCAATGTACTTCTATAAATATGTTTGATCCCATCTGTTTTTCTTTTTAGTTCATATGACACAACTAATGTACTCTTCATTCGCGCTTCATTTCTATTGGAAGCCATTTTCAAACCTAGCGGTTAACAGGTAATAAAAACACTTGACATTAGGTAAAACAATTGTTCATTCCAAACGCTCAAATGACTGGGTGCAGGCTTGAGGGCAATACTGATATAATGTACTGAAACGAAAATGGGCTAAAACGTTTTATAAATTCTGAATTCCGAAAAAACAAGGATCATAATTAAAAACGTATAGGCGGAGAGAGGGGGTTAAAATCGGAGGGCTTCTGTTAACAACGGGAGGGTTGGCAAGTCTGCCACTAGTCCCGTCTTCCAAGTCCATACTCGACATGCATAAACACTTGATTGAATAATCCTTTAAACAAATTACTTTTAAGAGATCACATGGGGTGGTCTCTCAAGACAGGTTTTACTGTAAATATTTATCTGTAATTCAAAGATTTAATGCATATTTACAGTCATCATTCATTTTGGGGGACTTAATTCAAGGTCCTTTGTATACAAATAGCATCATTTTAGAAAACAGTAATCAGATGTTGTGAGATGATGACCAAAATTTCATGTTTATATGCATATATATGAATGCATGGATTTTCCTATGCTATTTTGATGTCCAGTAACAGGACCGATACTTCCAATACATAAATGACTTGTATTTAAAAAAAAAAAACCTGCACGAACACCTGCTTTAGATTTTTTTTTCGGGAAACTCCCAGGGATGACCATACTAAAAACACAGACCATTCTATTGATATTGACAATATGCATGAAAACTTAAATTTTGTATTGGGATCCATCCAATACAGGCCTTTTTCTGTCAATTTTCGGAAAACAACTGGGAATTATAATGTGAATTTGTGTCATATTAGGAACAATTGTGTGCACACATGCAAATCTAATTGCATTTTTAAATGCATCTACCCTTACATTATTATTTTTCTTTTCATTACGGTCATTAGCTCAACATCAAATTGGGAATATTTTTCATCAAACTGGGAAAAAAAACATGCATTTTTGCACTGGGAATGGGACCGAAATATAGAAAAAGCCCTGCCATATCATAACATTAATAGTGATTAGTGAATGCCATCCATGTCAATTTTAATCTGCCATCTTGGATTAAAAAAGAAATGCATATAACATTTTTTTAGTTGTTAGTAAGAACTGTAACTATCGGTACTGTGTCCTCGATAATATGGAAAGTAGTTTTCATTGATATTTCATAAAAAAAGAGTTATGATCAGATGTGGGAATAACATTAATATTTATATGTGATCTTTAAATTTAACCAAAGATAAAACAAACAAAAAAACAAGACACGTTTGTTAAACACAAATACCCCTGGTCCCAACAAATTTTTGCAATGTCCTACATTTTGACCCCAACCCATCCCCACAGAGGCATGTGACGTCAGCGGAGTATGACCAACTCTTTGATGAATTTACAGTCCAAGTTTAGATACAGTCCAAACTTGAAATATTACACTTTATATGTAAGCAGGACATAATTACAGACAGACACACAGACAGACAGACGGACAATCCAAACACTATATGCCCTAGGCAGACCTTTCACGCCATGGGCATAAAATTGATTAAGTTTCAACCTACTGTAAATCTCACTAATAGTTTTGTACATACATTTTTTACATGTACAAATATATAGCATAATTGGGAAGCAATCATAAGTCATTTTATCCCAGTTTGCTGGGACACACAATCCTAAAACAGTACATTGAGGCCCTATAGTCATATCTAAATTGCTTTGGTTTGTCAAATGTAGTCAGCTGAGAAATAATTACATTTCATCATTTATTTTAGTTTAAATCTTTTTTGCAAATTTTCCAACTTTCAACTACAAATTACAATGTAGTCTATGCTCAAGTCTAAATACACAAATATTTTACATTTTCCTATACTGCTATAGTGCTGAAGTTTAGTTATAATATAAATAATTTTAAATAATCAAGCTTCCAATAAACAACTTTCCCTTTACATTGTTGTGGGTGTTTTCTCTCACTCACACATGCATGTGCACACACACATACACATACTTATACACATACCTATTCATCTATATTCTGCCCTTATGTACATGTAAATGAGATTGCTTGAATGAACATTTACATAAAAATAAAATTCATACATCAGACTACTTAGAAAATACCTAAGATATTTATTACTTCTTATTTTATTTGTAAGAGAATTTTCAGATGCTCGGCACCCCATTGTGGACCTCTCATTGTAGATTAAGTTGTACATGCAGTCAAACATTCCTGGTTTTTCTAATGATAATGATAATCTGATTTAAATGTCGTATATTATACTAGAACAATGATGCGCCACTAAAAAGCAATATTAATGATGTCATTTCTTGACTCATGAAAAGTTAAATATTATTTCAATATGTCAAAATTAAGTTTAAATGAAAACCAGATTTTGAAATAATCCCTTGAGATAAACACGTTTCAACACTAAATTATCAAATCACAAGAAAGACATACACATGTAATGAAAACCTGCATTTAAATTACATGTTGATGAATAAAATGATTGTTGTTAAGCTTAAAATCAGGAAATTTCTCCTCAGTGGATAAACTCTTGTTTCCACAAGAGGTGTCCTGAATTTAACATCATAGACACACAGAAGTTATCTCCCTTCCCTATACAAACCACGTTAATAACTCGGGTATTTCAATAACAACAAACGGTTCACATTCTCCGTTAATTCATTCTTAAATGTGAAAATATTTTGCTATGAATCTAACCATAATCCCAAGGACATTTAAGAACATGAATGTATGAGGGCAAAGCCATAGAGACTTTTTAAAAATATTTTACTTCATTCGAAAGATGTAGCTCTGGCCTGACTGGGGAAAGTTGCACAAAAACAAGAAAGAAGCGAAAGTTGATTTCCTTACTTTTGCACTGAAATCCTTGCTTTCCGAATCCCCTGAAATCAAGAGAATACCATAATTAAACCAGGAAAACGTATACATTTTAATGACAAGGTGGCACGTCTATATATAGAATAACAAACACGATCTGTCACTTACTCGCACGAGCAATGCAAGTTTATAATTCACTACTGTAGGAAAACGTCGACATAAAATAAAGACGTACCATATAAAATCCTTGCAATGACTGCAAAATGTCGGCTGCTTGAAGAACCTTGGTACAAACTTGTGATTTTTCACTTCAAATACATTTTTCTGTCGTAGAGCGCCTCTTCTTTGAACACCTTTCACGGTGCTCGCACCATTATCAGCCATTTTGACAAGCGCAGCCTCGGATGTCACAAGCAGCAAGTGCTAGATGCCGGGCCGCTTATACTAACGAGGAGAAAGGTTATGCTCAGTCGCGCGTCACCGCTGCCATAAAAGGAAGCTTCTATCAAATTATTACCTATATCAAAACAGGCATATTATTGATTGCCTGGCGATGTCATGAATGATCGTTGATAAATTAATGCTTTAACTAGACGTTGAACACAGGTGTGTATTATATAGCAGCGGTCGTGCATATTCAAAATGCATGACATGTACATACAATACACACTGGCTACTTGTGTGCTTCTGGTGGATCTACGGGGCGTGGGATGTGTTAAATAATATTTTGATTAGGCCAAACCAAGTTTTTTTTATGTTTAACCTCCACCGTAAAATATAAAAACTATTTTTCTATCAGTCATCTCGCAGAACACAGGTCATTTATCTATTGTAGCCTATTTTTGTGTGCATTTCATTCATCCGAAGATCAAATCTGGAACCTTCGAACCCTGGAAATCAGCCAGGATACGAAGTTACCGTATGTACAAAAACTATCTGAAAGATGCATAAAACCATACAACTAATGAAATATTGACATACAGTTAATCCAACAATTAAAAATATGTGTAGTGATTAGAAAGAGAGTGCCGCCTAAAATTTATAAACTAGATGTAAAACTTATCATTTTTCTATAAAAATAATTAGAGCCAAATTTCCAAACCTTTTGAGCCACGCTTCGCTCGGCGACTTTAATGAAGATTTACGCCACTCCACTCTATTTTTGATGAGGTATGCATTGCATAAACCAGTTTTAATCTAAGTTTTAATTTTAGATTTTAAAGTATAAACAAGTTTCATTAATGTCACCAGCATCAAGCCTTACCACTTTTAAAACCACCTTTTGATTTGCTTCCTACACCACTGAAAAAAGTTTCGCCCCTGTAATCCATACTCAATATTTTGAATGGTTGTGCCCCCACTTTTCTGGACTCTGCTACACCATTGGAAAACATCTTCATGAAAAACTTTGCCCCCACACTTTTGATTTTCTTCCTCTGCACTTGGTTAATATTTTACAACAAAATTAGTTACTATCCAGTCCTGTAAATCCGTTGATCCGGATAGCAAGTACTGTTTCATGCATTACTATCGATACGTAAATTTCTGCTTTTGTAGGTAAATACTCAACCACACACACACCCCTTTTAAGAAAATCCTGGATCCGACCCTGAGTAGGCTATTTTTCACTTTTTTTACTGAAAAATCGTAAGTCTCACCCTTTATTATGTGAAAGATGAAAAAGGTCAATGTGCTTCCTATTCAGTCCCTAGTTCGATCCCCGATCATGCCAGATTTCCAGGGGTGATTTTTTTAGATCTCCTGTTCGCACAGTTTTATGCCTAGATGGAAGACAAGAAGCCTTAAGATACTTACCTGGCAAAATTTGGTTCAATTGTAAAAAAAGGTCAAAAATGCTTTTTACGGTTTGTTTGTTGTTTTACAAGAATTTTTCACTTATATGAGATGTCACCAGCTTTAGGTGAAGTGCCACAAATTCTGAACTGTGTTACGGACTGACGCCAATGCAGAGAGGGTTCATTTACACGCCGCGCCTGTCGTGACACGGGGCCTGTGTTTTAAGTCTCACCCAAAAGACTTGGGGAAATAACCCCATAAGCGTGTATCTGACAATTATCGCCCAGTTGTTTGCGTGGCGGACATTTCGCCTTTTTTTCACTGCCCAGTTTCTCTATTACTGTTATATTTTTCATGACAATATTAAAAAAAAACATGAAAAAAATATGGAAAATCTACGATTTTAAAAGGGGAAATAACTCCCATAAATACACAGACGCGCGCACGCGAATTTGTGTGTTGGTCAATTTTTTTTAGACACTACCGGTATACTGTATTATCATAGACCACAATCTTCATAATGGAGAGTTGTAATTTCTGGCTGTTTGTAAGTTTTATGATGTATTGAGCCACACTCAATCATTTATTTTATACGAAAGCCTATTAAGGTCAACTAAGATTTAACAAAAAAAGTCGTTATTACGAGATTTTAAAAGTCTTTATTACGAAATAAAAAGTCGTTATAACGACATAAAAAAATGTTATTACGAGATTTCAAAAAGTCGTTATTACAAGATTTTATAAAGTCGTTATAACGATATAAAAAGTCGTTATTACGAGATTTCAAAAACTGGTTATCAAGAAACTTTAAAAAGTCGTAATTACGAAATAAAAAAGTCGTTATTACGAGATAAAAAGTCGTTATTACGTGATAAAAAGTCGTTATCAAGAGATAAAAAGTCGTTATTACGAGATTTCAAAAACTGGTTATCAAGAAACTTTAAAAAGTCGTAATTACGAAATAAAAAAGTCGTTATTACGAGATAAAAAGTCGTTATTACGTGATAAAAAGTCGTTATCAAGAGATAAAAAGTCGTTATTACGAGATTTCTAAAAAGTCTTTACTACGAGATTTTAAAAAGTCGTGATAACGACATTTTAAAAAAGTCGTTATTACGAGATTTAAAAAGGCATTATAACGAGATAAAAAGTCGTTATAACGAGATTTCAATAAAGTCGTTATTACGATATTTTAAAAAGTCGAGTAGTTTATAGGCAGCTCCCTAGCGGGCATTTGAATTTTGGCCGCTAGAGGGCGCGACCAGTGGCGATGTTGATGACGTTTTCAGAATGCTGGCTTCTGATTGGCCAATTCAAATGCCCGCCAGGGAACCGCCTGTGAAGTCATAACCGGAAGTGAGGTCATACCGGAGGTACGTCATACCGGAAAGAGGTCATGTTGTCATGGCAATAAGTAGAAAGAGCCAATCGTTGAGTTTGGAGGCTTGTCTTTGACCGCAATTGGAAGGGTGTGGGGGCGGCCATCTTGGATAACGAGCCAATGAGAGCCTTCGTTACAAGTGGTCGGGGTCTCGAGAGGTCACGTGAGTTCACGAGAAGTCACCGGTTAAAGACAGAAGTTGGGTTTTTCCAGTTTTGAGCTGAGAGTGAATATATTTTTAAAACCGAAAGTTTGGGTTTTTCCAAGTTTGTGAAACCAAGAGTAGGTGTCGCGACAGTCGGTGAGAGTCCTGTATCAAGTGCGCAAGCGCGAGAAGCGGTAGGCCGAGCTCGTAACCGTGAGTCAAGTTTGAACATGTTATCTTTGTACTAAGACTTGTAGAGTTACGAGTATGTACAAAGGGAGATCATTCTGTATAGACTCTATTGGTGGAACAAAGGGAGATCACTCTGTATAGACTGTAGGGATGGGACGAAGGGGAGACCACTCTGTATAGACTGTATGATTAGGACAAATGGGGATATCAGTGCGTATAGACTGTATAGATGAAACAAAGGGGTGATCATTTTGTATAGTCTGTATGAGTAGGACAAAAGGGAATATTACTCTGTATAGACTGTATAGGTGGAACAAAGGGGAGATCACTCTGTATAGACTATACGGATGGAACAAAAGGGAAGATTACTCTATATGGACTGTATGTACTAAACCAGAGAGGCAGGGTGGGTAGTGAAATAGGAAGTAGAGGAAGGGTAGCCATCTTGGCTATGGAAATATGGAATATCTAGTTTTTCAGAGACTGACTAATCTCACGGCAGGAGAGAGAACCATAGAACATGAAAGTGTAACGTACTCAAAGTTTGCAAAAGTGATCAAGTGTGTGAGTGTCATTCTCAAAGTTTGTCAACGTGATCAAGTGTGTACCGTTCTCAAAGTTTGCAACGTATGCAACGTTCTAAGTTATGAAGTCTCAAAGTGACACAAGTGACACAAGTGACAAAGTGAACAAGTTGTGAAGTATGAAGTTGTTCACTTACGTCGTTTCAGCAAATATCAAAGTTCATACAGTGAAAACAGTATCTGTATTGTTTTATAGCGCTTTTGTACTTCTGTATATAAAATAAAAAATTGAAACACTCACCCAGAGGATTTTTTCTGACGATGTTGACCCTTCGAGTTTCGGATGCCAAATGAGCTCTCAGAGGTCTAACTGAACTTATTCTCTAGTTTTTAAAGTTACTATTTTTAGAATTGACTAGTTTGAATTTCTATATAATAAAATTTTAGTGAATGTTCACATTTACTTACTATAGGTTAGACTTACCACTACAGTATAACACAGCACATACAAAAACTGCATACTTTCAGTTAAGGTTTCTTTTCGTGTAAGTTGGGTGGCCCTTCAAAGGGCCGTTGAATTTTCTTTTGTTGGAGAAGGCCTATTCCCCGTCCAGCAGTCGACTGACTTGCAGTTCTTTTTCCTCGATCAGCCGTCTTATCTCTGACTCCCGCAGCCTCAGTAGTCCCAAATCTGCCTGAGCCATAGTATATTGTAGCTCAGGCAACGGGGGCGCTGATGGCACAGCTCTGGGTGGAGGAGGTTTAGGCGGTGGTACCCTAGACCTGTAAGGTGGTGGTGGCGGCGGACGGGCTAAAAATTGTTGGCCGACGGGGAGTAGGCCTTACCACAGCTACTTTTCTCTCCAATCCTGCATCTTCGAATCTGTTCATGATGATGAACTGATACCGAATAAAACCAAATGTCTGGTTTATATAGAGACTATGAACGCACACGCAATCAATGACGTCAGAGGTCTATTCGGAGTATGAGTTGTTTCATGACTCCTACTACTACTACTACTACTACTACTCGGAACGTTTTTGTCTTATACCTTAGATGATTTATACATACACTACTCAAGTGACCATGTATATAATAAATACACTACGAAAGTGACCATGTATATAATACTACATCTCTCAGTTTCATTACTAGTATTAAAATGGCTTACTATCAGTCCATATCTCCCGATACGATACAATTAAAGCGTGAATTCACCATGGTTGTGGCGGGACCTACTAAATCAGGGAAAACTGAATTTGTAAAACAGTTGATAGAATGGAAGGATCAATGGATTCATTCCCCTCCCGACAAAATTGTATGGTGTTATTGTGAATGGCAACCTGCTTAT
Organism: Atrina japonica; assembly: GCA_030159075.1. Taxonomy (NCBI): domain Eukaryota; kingdom Metazoa; phylum Mollusca; class Bivalvia; order Pterioida; family Pinnidae; genus Atrina; species Atrina japonica. Next base: position 68,572 of record BROG01000725.1, on the reverse strand, counting down.
GAAATTTTAAAACGGGAACATCATGTTCACTTCGTTCAAAATATACCTCAGGATGATGAAGTCTTAGTTTATGATCCAACTCGTCGTCACCTACTTGTCTTTGATGATATGATGGGTAGTAAAGCTCTCGATTCTATCGTAGAATGGTTTACACGTAAAGCACATCATCGGAACACAAGTGTGATCTACATCACTCAAAACTTGTTTGATCGTGTTAAACAATATCGTACCATAAATCTGAATCCTCATTATCTCGTCCTGTTTAAGAATCCTAGAGATAAATCTCAAGTGACCAGCTTATCACGTCAATTAGACTTGCAAGGATTAAACCATGCTTATGGTTATCTCTTGATTGATCTCACATCGTCTACCCTTGATAATCAAAGAAGAAGAAGAGTCCTAATAAGAAGAACCCGTCATTGATTCTAAAACTGAATCTGAAACAGATTGGTTAGGCTGACACAATGAATCAGGCTTCTCCTACACGAATACCGTCTCCACCTGTAACCAACAGCCCTGTAGCAGGGACTTCTGCTACTGCAACATTTATCTTTGGACAACCTATACGTCTTCCTGGTAGACCTAATATCAAAATTACACAACGGAAACAACCTCCTATTACTAAGACTAAAGCAGTCCTACAGGCATTAAATGTACCAAGGAAGTCTACTCCTACGGCTACTCCCAAGCAGTCCTTGTTATTTCCCTTATTATCAAAACCTTTAACTGCAAAAGATGTATCATCTCAGCTGAACAAACGTGTTACATCTACTCCAAAGTCTACTCGTTTACCTCGTTTGCTTCTACCTATGGATCTCCCATCTCCAGTCAGCTTAAGGCACAGGCTACTTCATATATGTATAGCTACAAATGTCTATGGTGTCAGGCTCTTTTTACTACGAGTAAAGAACTTCAAGATCATAAACGACTTCAACATCCTATGTTGATATAGGTTTATAGAATTACCTCAGATCATGTATTAAGTCATAGAATACTTAGTTGTAGTTACATCATGGCACCAAGAAAAAGTAAGCATGGACTTGAATCACATGCCGCTTTGATTATAGTCTTAGGACAAAAACAGTACCTATTGAGTTTAGAAACATGATCTTACGGTATGCTCCTGATGACACGTTCATGAAAATTTGTGAAGTAGTGTATAACTGTAACCCTCTCTTCTTATTACAAGTATCAATAAGTCAGTCGTGATCGTATAGATTTTATTTAGAGTTGCAGCATTGGTAACAAGTTACAGAGAGTATAATTGCGTCCTCTCTCACTCCCCAGTCTGGTCTGAATTACTTTTGAAACCTTGATGTTTATATAGGATTATTAATTTTAACCAACGTAAAACACCAAAGTTCCAGAAGCTTCTATACATATTTGTGAACATACACAATTGGAAGAATACTGGCGCTAATCTCATTCAAATCTGTCACAATCCAACCTTTAGTAACCCTTCTACCCCATCACTTTCAGTGCAATTTTAGTGCTTTATATTATTTAACATTATAATCAAAACTTGTTTAATAAAGCTGATGATGACAGATATTTGACCTTTTAACTTGCAGCTGCAATTGCTGCTGTAATTTGTAAAGGTGTTGACAACTTGTTTATCCAAAACAGTATATTTAGATATTAATGTTGATTACAATTTAGAATTTGGAATTTCTATTATGTATTTTCATAATCATGCCTAAATGACTGTCAACACTATGTATAGCCGAATTACAAAATCACTTAATTTAGCTGCCCGCATTTTCCCAAAATATATGTATGTGCACATTATCTACTAATCCAAGGCACACCAATTTTACTATTCATTTAATTTCATAAAAGTATTATCTCCCGTACCTCATATTGTTACAAACGTCCCTATCCTCTGAAATTTTTACTAAATTGTAAAAATTTCATTTATAGATACTTTTTATATTAATTATGATTTCCCCTTAAAACTTTATAAATTTCCCATTGGTGTGACCTGGATTACATAACATTTAAATCATAAAATGTCAATCATTCAATAATCATTTCTCAATAATTTGTGACCTGAACATAGAATCAATTTACTTCTTACTAAATCATGATCTGAATTAATGACATAAACATTTCAATTAATCACCTTCCTATCAATTAAATCGTGACTTGGATAAGATCATTCAAGTAATCTTAAATAAATCGTAACCTGGATAAAATAGTCTTACTAAATCATGACCAGGATTCTTATCATTATTCTTGACTCGACTATAATCATTCATATTAAATCGTGACTTAGATATACATATACACATTGTGACCTGGATATATATTATCATCAACAAGTATAGTGATCTGGATACATGCACATAAAATTATATAATTAATGTTTATTTATAGTTCATCTTCATATCAAAGTTCATAATACATAGTTCAAAACAACTCGGATCCATATACACGGAATATCCTCCGCCTTGTTACTACACACGGAAAGTCCTCCGTCACGGAAAATCCTCCGTCTTATGCGCATTAATCTGTTCCCCAAAGAAAATGTCCTTCTTTAAATAAAATCTTTCCCGACTCCTTCTGGATTATTTTGTTTATATATATTCACATTTCACTGTGATTATCACTTGTATCACTTGTGTATTAATTTTCATTATTTCAATTCACCAACAGTTTTGTTGATCGGGTTTCTAGATTGAAACCAATTGGTCTCACCCATTTCGATATTTTCCATCGACGATCTCCCGTCGGCTAGTTTCCTTTGAATTACATCATCTGTTTCCTCCTTTTGATTCTGATACAGTTTATTTTCCATATTGTCTGTTCCGTTGTTACCGTTTTCAAATACCTCTGATGAACTCAAATCTGGATATGATTCTGTTGACTGTTTTCCATTGTTTTTGTGTTACTATTGCGTGTTTGATCTGTTTTTATTTCACTTTTGTCTTGGCTGTTTTCTTTTCTGTGATCTTTGCTGCTACTGGTTTGATTGTTTTCAGTTATCAAGTCCATGTCATACTTGTCCTTAAAGTACATTTTGCATAGTTTTATGTCTGGATATGCGTGTGGTTTTTGTCCGGTTTGAATGTCCTGGTTTTCATTATATATGCTTGCTGTTTTTATTGCTCGTTGACTAACACGATCTTGTATGTAATTAATAATGTCATTATCTGTAGTCCTTGTACTTGTAAGTGGCTGACTGTTTGATTCTGTTTCACTGTTTTTCTGGTGTGGTTGAGGGTTCTGGCCCATTGGAAGTCTTGGAATATTCAGAAGACTCAACTCCTCTCTTCCCCTATCACTTGACCATTTGTTATCTTTATTTTTCCTTTTGAGACAATGTCCGAAACACCTACACCTACATTTATTTTTAATTCTTTTCCTACATTTAAACATTATAATCATTAAAACTGGCATTATGGGTATCAAAAAGTATGTTCCGTATTTATACCAAAAACTGTCTTCTAGCATTGGTTGCATCTCTTCTAGTTTTAATTCATTTATCAAACTATCTAAGGTAATTTCCCTTTATTTGTTTGTTTGACTACTAATACTGGAATGTTTCTATTTCCCGTTACTTTTCCTATTGATTCTAAAACTACAAGTCCTGGGTCATCTAAAAGACATCCATCATTGATACTTGAGATTTCAAAATTTTCTTTATTTCTCCTGTTAAATGCTCTATTTGTCCTAACAAAACATATTGTCTTACTCTGTGGTCTTAATGTAGTTGTTTTTTGATACTCTTACTATGGATGATATGTGAGTGTCATCTTCAAATTTGACATAGGTTCTCCCTATTCTTAAGCAACCTAAATCAAAGTATAATCTTACTCCATTTTGTCTTAACCAGTCCCTACCAAGGATAAAGTTTCTATTCAAACCATCGGTGACATTAAACTTGTGATTCATGGTCACTTTATTCATCGTAAATTTAATATTTACTGCACCTATAACTTTAAGTGATTGACCATTCACTGCCCTGAGATTTGGTTTTTCATTAATAACCTTAACCTTGATTGGAAGATTTTGTAAGCACTTTTTACTAATTAATGAAACTTCTGCTCCTGTATCTACTAAAGTCCTAAATTTCTGTTTTTGAATCCATAATACACATGAACTTGGATTTCCCGCCAATTGAATTTCTAAATTTTTATCTAATTTACTACTAGAGTTATCTACCTTACTTTTTTCTAATTTGCTACTACAGCTCCTCTTACTGGCTTCCTTATAAGAAGAGCCTACTAGTTTTCCTGTTCCCTTTGTTCCCTATACTGAGACCATTGTTGTCCTATTCGCTGGGTGGAGTTTTCTGAAGTTGGTTCATTTACTACAGGTGGTGCAGGGAGCGCTAATTGCTTATTTGACTGAGACGTATTATCTTGCATTGAGGGTGCCGGAAGTGCTAACATCTGAGGTGGCGCTGGTTAATGCTAACATTTGATCATTTGGCTGAGAATGTTGATACGTAAATTGTGGAGGTCGCAGGTTGTAAGTTTGCCTATTTTGATAGGTATTATGTGCAAATTGCTGAGGTGGAGGATTGTAACTTTGATAGTTACTATAATTTTGTTCTTCCCCTGCCACGATTAAATGGTGGTCCCTGATTATATTGCCAATATGGTACCCAATTGCGAGGGTTATTTTTTCGATTGGGGCAATTTCTTTTTGAGGTGACCAATCATGTGACATACCCAACATTCTGCGCCTAACACCCAATCTGGTACTGATTGTTGGTTTTGCCTATTTTGACCTATTTGATTGTTTCTTTGAATTTGTCGTTTGTTGATTTTGTTGTTTATTTTTCTTAACAGCGTTTTTGAACTTAACTTGTTTATTTTTATCTATCGGAAATATTTGTACGTCATCATCACTGTCACTGTCACTGTCTGATTCGTCTGCGGCATTTACGTCAATGTTCTTTGGACAATTTTGAGTAGTATGACCTTTCCTCATGCAAGTTTTACATAATTTATTTCTTAAATGATCAACTTCCATTGGCTGAATGTCTCTATCATCTTTTTCTGTTTTTAATTTGAATACATTTTGTGAATCTAAAGCTAACGAAATTTGATCCCTAACGTTTTGTTCACGCGCTGCTATTTTGACAGCAGCGTCTAAAGTCGCTGGTTCTTCCCTAATTAATTTCATTTTCAGATAGTCAAATGTGAGACCCTTCCAAAAGATATCTATCAATTGTTGTTCAATTAAATCTTTTGTACTTTTGTTTTTTTCTTTGTTCTGATGTATAAACATCTTCAGATGCCTGAATTATTCTTTCGCCAAACATTTGAACTGATTCATCTGTTTTCTGTTGTAAATTTCGTAATTTTGTTAACGCCTGTCTCCTATTTGTTACTTCCCCGAACTTATCTTTTAACATTTTCTTGAGGTCCCCCCAACTAGGTAAATTGTCGTTATTTTTCTGTTCAACTAAATATCTCCTAATGAAATCTGCCACTGCCCCTGAACATGTTACCAATGCTACACCCGGCATTTTCTGTATATCTAATTCTACTAAATTTGCATATCTTTCAATATCTGAAATCCACGCTTTGAAGTCTGCCGATTTGCCTGAGAAGTTTTTGATTACTTGGTGTATGGGTACTGCCATAGCACTAGCCATATTTGAAAATTGTCTAATTATTTTGTCAAACATTTGTTTGTCTTCACTATCATGTTTTAGATCCTAACCCCCCCCCCCCCTGATATCCTATAATACCCGCTACTTTCTGAATCACTACTGTGTTTATTTTCATTTTCCGTTTGTACTTTAGACTGATTTAAACTTCTTTGTTTAGCTTCATCTAATTCTTGATTAAACATATAATTTTCTATGTCCTCTAATTCTTTAGCCATATTACTTAATTTTACTATCTGCCATTTTTGTTAATTTCAAATATATTTTAGAGTTTTATTTTAAAATGTTAAATTTTATGTCTAACTAATTTTGTTAAAGTTTTAGTGATATTGCCAAAAATAAGTTTTAAGTTTTAGTTTTAATCAAAAATGAGTTTTATAGTTGTGTTTTTTAGAATATAGACTTTTGAAATATTTTAACTAACTAGTAAATGTTAAAGTTTTAGAATATGTCAAAGAGAAAATTTTCACAAGTTGTGGTCAAATAATAGTATACTAAGAGAAGTAAAAGTCTTACCTTTAATCCAGGTCTGAACAGCACCAAATCGATACGTGTAACCCTCTCTTCTTATTACAAGTATCAATAAGTCAGTCGTGATCGTATAGATTTTATTTAGAGTTGCAGCATTGGTAACAAGTTACAGAGAGTATAATTGCGTCCTCTCTCACTCCCCAGTCTGGTCTGAATTACTTTTGAAAACTTGATGTTTATATAGGATTATTAATTTTAACCAACGTAAAACACCAAAGTTCCAGAAGCTTCTATACATATTTTGTGAACATACAATTGAAGAATACTGGCGCTAATCTCATTCAAATCTGTCACAATCCAACCTTTAGTAACCCTTCTACCCCATCACTTTCAGTGCGATTTTAGTGCTTTATATTATTTAACATTATAATCAAAACTTGTTTACTAAAGCTGATGATGACAGATATTTGACCTTTTAACTTGCAGCTGCAATTGCTGCTGTAATTTGTAAAGGTGTTGACAACTTGTTTATCCAAAACAGTATATTTAGATATTAATGTTGATTACAATTTAGAATTTGGAATTTCTATTATGCATTTTCATAATCATGCCTAAATGACTGTCAACACTATGTATAGCCGAATTACAAAATCACTTAATTTAGCTGCCCGCATTTTCCCAAATATATGTATGTGCACATTATCTACTAATCCAAGGCACACCAATTTTACTATTCATTTAATTTCATAAAAGTATTATCTCCCGTACCTCATATTGTTACATAACATCTTAAAAGGAGTGATTCCTTTAACAAAACGCCAGAAACAGCACTTGGGTTCAAAGAAACGGGTCTAAAAAAAACTAGCTCATCCTCAATTGACTGTCCCTCAACGACGTCGTATTCTAACGAATCAACAGGGTGGTGTTTTACCTATCTTACCCTTATTAGCGCCATTACTAGGAGCATCTCAAGAAACATTCTGATATACTAACATGGGGAAAAGACGGTAAAATACAATACAAAGGGAAGACCGTACCTGGGACAAATATGGTCAATCTCGTAACTGATGCCTTACGGACACAATCTAGAAAAGGGTATCAACCTTCGGGACTTGACAGTTTTGTAAAGTTAGTGGAATCGAATGTCCCTCGTGATTGGATACGTAACTCTAATTATATCAAAGTGATGAATCAACCTATCGTAAAACCAAAAGCTATGAGTACCCCTTAACCTCTGGATGATAATAATTATGAAGATGACACGGGGTTCTATGATGCTATGCCTACTCTTCCTTCTACTGACATAAAAGATCCTGCAAAGACACCCCTTAATCAGAAAATTGTTAAGGATTGGCAAAGATTGACTCCTACGGCCTGGTCTACCATTAAAAAATCTCAAAAGAGTTCTCATCTTCCAGAAAGGATCAAAACTCAAAATCTTCGCAAAATGCCAAATTAGCTTCCATCTATTATGATCCTTCTAATCGGGGTGGATATGCAGGTATACAACCTCTCTATCGAGAAGTGAAACGTCGAAAGTACCCCATTTCTCTAAATGAGGTCAAACATTGGTTGAAAAAACAAGACACGTACACGCTTCATAAATCTATGAAGAGAAAGTTTCCTCGTAACCAAACGAGAGTGACCGATATTGATGAACAATGGCAATTAGATTTAGCTGATGTATCCAACATCAAGACACACAATGATGGGTATACGTTTTTTTCTTATGTGTCATTGATGTTCTATCTAAATATGCTTGGGTCATCCCTTTGAAAAATAAATCTGCCACAGAAATGGTCCGAGGGTTTCAAGCAGTATTAAAACAAGCTAAAGGACGACGTCCCATTTGTATACAATAAAGGAAAAGAGTTATTGAATCGTGAATTTCGTCAAACGTTCCCCCCCCCCCCCCCCCCCCCCCGGTTCCGACGCCTATGAGTAGTAATATCCCTTATCACCTTGATATATGGTGTTTATATTTCCCTAATGGTTCGGTAAACTTTTACCTATTCAACGTACCATCGTTTTACACACAAAGGCAAACTACGTAGAGATTCAACTAAATTGTAATAACGTTTTGATTATGATGTGGACGATTCTGTCCACTTTTCGGTTTTGACAGGATACACAGAAAATCGGTTTTACCTACAACTGGATGCCTGTAGCTACGGTGAAAAGGTCTGCGTTACCTCAAATTCAAACTCGAGCAGGTCACGAGACTCCATCCCGTCAGGTTGGTATATCAGCTGGACTATATACCAGGATTATTCCCGGATTTCTTTTGATTTAATTTGACTGTCGACTCTCAGATGGTGTGTTAGTGTTTATGGTCGTACTCCGGAATACTATCCAAAACATTCCTCGTATCGACCAGAAAACTTCCTTTGTGACGATTTCAAGCATTCAACAACGTATCCCCCGTGTGAGTAATTTATTAGCGAGTCGTGTGGCTCTCAGAATAAAACATTCATAAAAGGAGCTTGCCTTGGCATGATGCATAATTTATGAAATGAAAACACTACAAGCAGGCGAAGACGGCGATATTACTACTCAGGGACGGGAAGTCCGTGATATGGAAATTGAAATCGTCATCTTTGTCATAAAGGGAGGTGTGAAGTTCTTCCCAATTGAGAGGGGCATATAACAGTAGTCATCGGTGTTTCAAACATCAGCCGTGGTTACTGTAACGTCAACATTGCATTTAATTTACACTACGTCTAGATCACTCAAGGTTTCTCTCCACGCGCTTAGATAGGGCAATGTATCAGCACTGATTTAGTCTACCAAGCTGTCAATATGTATGATCGACCTATCATGGTCTGGATACGAAGGAAATATAAAATCAATTGCTTCATTAATTAATATGAGACGGTTATGATATCCTCGAAAAGAAAAAAAAAGAATTGATTTCTATTAGTTATTCAATATTAAAATGTGGACCAAACAATACCGTGGATAACTTCTTTGTGTTCGTGTAAAATAGCTTCTTCTGACACTCTTGTATCTGAAAAGCAATGCATAAATAACTGACCACGAATTGATGAATCAAAGGCCATAAGATATATGTTACTCCAACAGAACCGATATTCCCCATCTTTAATCGTTCGTTTAATAATCACCTTTCCCTGAAAAATCTTATTGATAAAAAAATGTCAGATCTATTTGGATCGTGTTCAACAAGATGAAGTATCTCTTTCGAGAATGCTAGATAGTATTCTGACCATATACAGTGACTCCCTTTCACCAATCAGCTTTAAAACTAACCTATGGCATTTTCATCGAACTCGAGAACTTTTCATGGAACATTTTCTAACACGGGACGCTGACTTCTCCGGACACCTGGTCCCATCTCGTTTGGGACTAGCAAGTGTTTCAAATGTTGTGACCGTTGTTATGCCCAATGTGTCATATTCTAATGGACTTGGGAGCTTCGAATATCCATTGGTACTTCTTCATTTTTACCTATTGTTAACATTTGTTGGGCCGACGTTTTGAAGAAACTCTTAAACCATGCTTAACCAATGTGTCAAGTTGCCTGTTTGACAAAACATTTTAATAGTGCTTACTACTCAGGCGATACATTTGTTTTCCTGAACACAAATAAAAATTTGTCGTCCAGTAGCAGCACTTAAAAACATGATTACAACTGCACAAAAATATATAGGAATTTAAGAATTTATATGCCTGTGTATATCTCTTTTTTTGTTATTGTATATTTTAATCTAAGTGGTAAAAAAGGAAACACACACACACACACACACAAAAGCCCTTTAAAATCGTATGCCAAAATCAAGTCAACATAAAGAAGTCACATGTCAACATAAAGTCATATCTACAGTCACATGTCAACATAAATAAGTCGTAAGTCAACATAAAGAAGTGACATTTTAACACATATAAGTTAAATGTTAACAATTTCCAAGCTGATGTCAATTTAATATGTCCCAAAACTCTGTGTAAACAATATCTGACATTTTCTGAAATGTGTATCTTGTGCATTAGCATTTTAACGATGTGGCCAATATCTGGTGGTTAGACACAATGCAACCACTGCTTTGTAAAATAATGTAATATTTATTAATGTTATATTGATTTCATATCCCCTAAACATAAACATACTGTATTTTTGGAATTTTCACACCTGCTTATTTCAGCAATTTTACGACAGAAAACATTCACCCCTTCTTAAATTCCCACTTAATCACTAGTGTCTCATGGATTGTGTAACATGTCCATACCAATTATTTTAAATCTGTCTACTCAATTTAGCACTGAAATGGAGATAATTAAATAGCAGTGAAAATGTCCAGGTAAGTAAAACATACGCCAACATTTTGATGACATTAGATTTATTATGAAGTTTGAACATCACGTCTTAATCTGTTTATATATATATATATATATATATATATATATATATATATATATATATATATAAATGATATAAAATAATACATATTGTTTTGATTTGTGCCTAAACTCGATAGAGACAATATCAACAGAATTATACAAGCTATGTGAGATGTCTCCCCACTAAAATTCACAAGTATAAAAGCTCACACTCAAATAAGAAGTGTTGAAAAATTGATATACCTGGTAAACTACAAGATTATCTCGCTCAAGCAAACTACCAGATTTACCAAGCTCAGGTAAACTACCACATTTATCTAACTCCAGTTAACTACAAGATTATCTTGCTCAAGCAAACTACCAGATTTATCTAAGTAAGTTGACAACCTTAAATTATCTGTAGTGGATGCTTTCTTAATGAAAATGTTATTTACATATACTAATAAAATGCACACGCGCTCACATACATTCACACAAACATACACTTTTCACTTTTTGTAGGATTATATGAAAATTTAAGATGATGTCACCCTCCAACTGAAAGTTTACTCATATGAGTTTTGGGAAATGTGTGCAGTATCAACCATGTCGTGGATAAACTAACTCCTAACTCCTGTAAAACTCTTTTTCACTTGGATCATTTTTAAAGTTGAAAGACAGGTAACAGATAACTTCGATGTGTTTTTACACTTGTAAATTTTTGTAAAGTATACTACTAGACTTATCATTAAATGACAAGCCTCAAAGAGCTTCTCATTTTTAGAGATTCATGAAAAAATGACTCAAGTATTGCAACATGATGAGCCACTGATTAAAACAGTTTCTCTTTCGTGTCAAAAGATGACAATATTTAAAAACAAAAATACATACTTGTTGGCCTAAACTTAATGCAGATATCACTTAATACATATCCTGATTCGATGCAACAATCAGAGCACAGAGCTTACAGCCATTAAAATGTTAAAACTGATATTGTTTAAGAAATTATCACAGGAAATTCTACTAGCAGTTGTGCCATTATGATATATATATATATATATATATATATATATATATATATTGGTCAGCTACCAATTTTTGTCAACCTTCTTTTTAACTGTCGTGGATATCATGCAACAGAATTTGTTTGTTTTTCCAAGACGAGACTATGTTCTATAAACAGAAATAAATAATTTTTTGAACAAACAATAAAATATCAGGTAAAATAATCCGAGTTGGCGAGAATAGGTACTTGCGAGAATTGATCACTGACCGATATATATATATATATAGTTCACCCCCGATATACCACCACCTTTCGTTTTCCTGAATTTTGGCGCCATAAGGGGTTTGGTAATATGTCGAAGTTTACTATTTTCAAGGCGTGGTTGTTTTCATCCATGACATGTTTTTAATCCCTGTTGTATATCATATCTGTAAAGCTGGTCCCCGTCCGACTTCTACACTAAATCATACCACTGGATACAGTTTATAACACTCGATATTTGAGTTATCTCCCTTTGCAGTTGAGGTATGAAGTAAACAAGCTGATATGTTTGAGGGATTTAACATGTATAGATTACCATTTGTACTTGAGAAATGGTGGCGGATGGCGGTATGCAGGTTTTGTTGTTACGAGGAGGGAATTATATGGGAGGAAATCCGTTCTTCAAGAAATAGCAGTGTTATGTGGTTTTGGCGTTATAACAGAGGGCGTTATAACAGTGGTGAACTGTATATAAATAAATATATAACGGTTTTGTTTATATATGAAAGTTTGTTTTGAAAGCTGTTGTAATTTTTTTTTTCTTTCTTGTTTGCGGGCAACACAATGTCTTTTTGCAACTTTGTTGTCCAAAGACACCGACACATGAATATATTCCATAAAATGATATTTCATCTCTCAAATAAAATATAATGTACAACATAGAATATAATACAAAATAATGATCATTTAGCTACAAAATGATACACCTGTACAAAAGATGAATTTAACAAGTATTTACAAAAATGATAATATGTGAAACCTATCATCATATTCAGTTTCCATGGAAACTGACATATGCAAATATCTGCATGGTATACCACAAACAACATGAAATGATACAAAAATTGTGTTACACGTAGAGGAAGAGGTAGCTAAGCAAAGTGAGATAAATATATTCACAATATCTTAATAACGCTAAATTTACAATCAAATTTTTAATGCATGTGACATAAATATGATGATATAGATGTTAAATAAAACAAAATGTGTTTGCCCAACATAAACTGCTCAAAGCGTGATTAAATCCTGCCATATTAACATACCTGTACTGTTTCCGACCATTTCAAGAAATAAAAATTCCTACAGATTCAGATGCAATAATTATCTGTTCTCAGTTTTACTTATTTTCACATATCAGTTGAGGTATACAAGTTAGAATTTTGTTGTAAATCTCTTAAATTTTGCAAAGTATAAAAAAATCTTTGTCTAGGTTGGTTACAAGATTAAGACTACAGAGGAAGGTTGATTTTGTAGTTGGATAGAAAGATTCTTCTCCCCCAAATATACCCTCTGAATATTTATCTTGTGGGACATAAATAGAAATTAGAAAGTTAACTTTCATGAAATACTTTTTCAATATTCATCTACAAACCCCCCCCCCCCAAAAAAAAAAAAACAAACCCCACTCCCCCCAAAAACATAACTGTAAAATTTAATTTCTTTGGGAATATTCGATAAAAAGTTGCCCTAATTTTTGGACAACTCTGCCAATTCTAATTATGGTATGTAGTATCTTCTTTTCCCTTATTATCATTAATAATCATGAATAATTACTAGGGGTGTGACGGTTCGGTTAAAAACCGAAGAACTGAACCGTTGATGTCGATCCAATCGGTTCGGTTCTTATATTCAGGTTTCAGTTTGATTCAGTTAAAAAATTATTATTCAATAAGGTCCTTCTAATGACCCAAACAGCAAGACATTTACCTGAAGCGGACACCAATACTTCGAATAAAAATAGCGCAATATTCTTTATCAGAATATAAAATAATTTATAAATGAAAAATACAGATATAATTTGAATGTAGAGATTTGATAATATATCCAGCCTCTAAATGACTTGCAGCTATTTCGTAATGTGTGTCTGTTAGGTGTTAAGTGCAATCAGTATAAATTGCAAATGGCGGATAATATGAAGCAAATAATAAACATGACAATTTGACATGCAGTGTTTACTCTGTAGTGCCTACACACCTACGGAGTTACTCTACAGTACTGCAGAATGGCCAAGTTATTGACAGTTGATCCATAATATTCTATACTCTCTCTTGTAAATATATTTTTTCCAAAACGTAATTCCAAAGAAGTGAGGATTAAACAAAATGCCAAGAGTAAAATTTGTTAGTGAATTAAACATAGCAATACAACATATTTCTCTTACAATGTAAATGGAGAGAATATTTTGAATGCATGTGTCTCATGTAAGCAAATTACAATGTATTGCTGTATCATGTATCAGTAGCTTGTTAGAAATGCTACTGTACCATGCACAGATTTATCTTAAAGATATATAATTTCACAATATAGTGTAAGGTAGGCTACAGACATGAACTAGAACCGACATAGTGCTATGTTGCACCACAGGGTCTCATATTTGTGTTAAAAATATGTGCCATTTGACTGACATTCGTTCTAGAATGTGTTTACACTTCTGTGGTTGCACTTGGAGTCCAAGAGTCAGTTGTTAGATGAACTGAACTGAAAAAAAACCCGAAAACTGTAACAGAAAAAACTGAACCGAACTGAACCAAAAAAATCCTGAACCATCCCTCCCCTAATAATTACTAATTTGTTTCTATAGATACCATGCAGAATATTTTCAATTACTGTAAAATATAAAAATATAAAACAACATTAAAGCACTATAAGCACAGATAAAATCAATTTGCATATTCAAAATATCACTTTTTCATCTAGTGTATATGACAATAATAAAACAAATAAGGACTTTCCAACTTCATTAATGAGAATTACTCTCATGATCAACAGAAACATTAATTTATACAATTAATTGATACAAAAGCATTCATATCTTTGTCTAGATGTACAAAATTTGAGGAAATAGAAATGGCACTGTGATTAATCAGATAAGCTCTTTTTTATAATTTTTTCCCAAAATCTCCAATCATAGAATTGTGTCTTGGGCAACATTTCAGAACTCCAAATCATTACACTTGATAAAAACTTGGAATCTGGAATTTGTCTGTAAAATAAGAGTGACATCTGATTCTATATCATATTTTTGGAAACCTCTGAAGCATCAATTCTGGAAGACACTAAGAGATCAATAATGGAAAAGCATCAAAAACATATCTCAATTCTTTCTCTGACACAATTTTTAATATTTTGGGGAATTCTAGCCCAAAAATCTATAATTTGTGGCTCAAGTATGGAGGAAACATATCATGTCATCTTTCATCAAATACTGACTTTGTTCCCGAAGAAATAAAATAATATTTGTTGGTATTAAAGCAATATGAGCTGTCATCAACAGCATTTTAAGGGGAAAGCATCGTATCAAGTTTAAGCCATCTCTGAACACAAAATTACCTACAATTTATTGGGATTTAAACCCCCAAACTCAGTTTTCCAGGCATGAAATAGATACTGTATTGCAATACAGTATTTCTCTGGCACATTTGTACAATATAAATATTGCTTTCTGACAAGATGTCTTATTAAAAAAACATATCAGGTGGGAGATATGAAAACATTACAAATTCAATTTTTACGACAAAAAATAAGAATTAATACTTGCTCAAAGTTAATGTACAAAACAACAAATTCTGAGGTGGTTAACAGAATATATTCTATACATGTGGCAATAATATATATGTAATATGAGAAATAAATTGTATTTGTTACATGTTACATTAAGATTTTGTATTTGTTATGTGAAAATAATATATTGTATCTGTTATCTGTGACAATAGCATAATGTGTTTGTTATCTTTGAAAATAATATATTGTATTTATTATCTGTGACATTAAAATAATGTATTTGTTATCTATGAATATGATTTATGGCATTTGTTATCTGAGAATAAAAATTGGCATTTGTTTTGTTACAATAAGATATTTTATTTGTTACATGTGACAATAATATATTGTATTTGTTATTTGTGACAATAGCATATTGTGTTTGATATCTGTGAAAATAATAAATTGTATTTGTTATCTGTGACATTAAGATAATGTATTTGTTATCTATGAATATGATTTATGGCATTTGTTATCTGAGAATAAAAATTGGCATTTGTTTTGTTACAATAAGATATTTTATTTGTTACATGTGACAATAATATATTGTATTTGTTATTTGTGACAACAGCATACTGTATTTGTTATCTGTGAAAATAATAAATTGTATTTGTTATCTGTGACATTAAGATAATGTATTTGTTATCTATGAATATGATTTATGGCATGTGTTATCTGAGAATAAAAATTGGTATTTGTTTTGTTACAATAAGATATTTTATTTGTTACATGTGACAATAATATATTGTATCTTTTATCTGTGAAAATAATACACTGTATTTGTTCTATTTAACAGTAATATTTGGTATTTGTTATCTGTAAAAACAAAATTGGTATATGTTATCTGTGACAAAAAATTTTACAAAATAAATCTGCCAAATCTTCCTTTTTCTTATTGTTGTTTCAAGTTTGAAAGTACTAAGCACAGAAAGAATTATTTTTACATTTTCAATAATATCTATTTCAGTAGGATAAAGTAATTATGAATGGTTCTTTAACCATTATATGGAGTTAACATACTTTATCATAAATTATTCTCCCAACAAATCCAAAGAGACACAAAAATGACAAAAGATTTAAAATCAACCCTTTCATCTCTATGTTAGATGGTGCACTGTTTTCTAATGTTTACACGTGTCTAGTGTAATCTGCAGGGATCACAAGGTTAAATGGTAAGTATCCTCCAGCTTGCCTAACAAACTGAACACTAGAAAATTAAAGTCAATTTCAAAAGGTAATCTACTGCTGTGACAAACAATCACGTAATCACAGTGAGTAAACTTAAATAATGAAAATTATCAATGAGCATTGATTACCCAGGGTGCACTGGTAATCACCAATAACAACATAGGCAAACAGGAAACAGGTGGGTAACTTGAATGTTGTACAGTTTGTAAAAGTGAATAAATTAGAATTTGTGTGACAATTGGTGTACAAAATACAAACAATACTACAGCAATTCTGACAGTTATTTACAATAAGATTTACAAACTAACACATTACGATAACAATAGATATTTTGTTGTCAAACATTTTGATAAAAAACAATTAAAGTCTACTCTATCTCTGATAGATTACGATGGTGAAAATTGGATGACTTGTGAATGATGAAACATATTGTGAAACTAACATTGTCTCGTAAAATATGTTCAGGAAAGTCTTACAACCATATCATACAATACTGGATTTACAGATGACCATATATTATAGCATATTAAGAAATGTTAACATCATGTTAGAATTCTAAGGGTAGACAGATACTTGGCTCATTATAATGAGTTGGGGAAAAACGGTAAGTCAATATATATAGAAATATGTGAACTAAACTGTAAATAATACTAAATCAGTGACAACATAACATTTTTTTTTGCCATCTATATCAAACAGATTTGTAAAAAAAATTGTCTTATTCTCTCATAACTGTCAATAACATAGTATATATATATATATATATATATATATATATATATATATATAAAAATCTTAGTTTAAAAGCTTGTTGGTCCTAACACCCCATTATATCATGTCTAAAACAAAATGTTCGATAATTTAAATGGGTAGGAATTGTTGCTAAATCCTAATGTGTTACAATACTGTTCAACATAACAATGTTGGTGCTATGATCATGTGATTTTACAATATATATACAGAACTGACCAAAATAAATACCCACCCCCAACAAAATCAGAATATTGTAAATTTTGACACCGTTTGATAATTGTTCTTGAAAAATGCACAAAATTTAGTAAAAAGAATGCCAACTGATTGATTTGTTAGAATTTTATATATAAATGTAAATTGCTTTGAAAGTGTGTGAAAATTACAATCTTTCCAGGAAAAAAAACCACAAAAAAACCTGCCTGCCTCATCTGAATTTTCAAAAAAGTGCCCGAGAAACTAATGATTAATTTTTTTTTGCCTTACAGAGATTTCATTCCACAGGCTGTAATTTTCAAGATTTTCTCTTTCCTGACAAGATCATTTTTTTGAATTCGCACATAGGTCATAGTGTAAAAATAACATCAGGACCTGTGACAGCAGTCTGTAATATATTACGTGTACAAATAAGTCTATCAAAAACTTCTTAACTGTTGCTTAAATTCACAGATTTATCAATACTATGAATAAAGCAAATATTAACACTGTAAGTGAATTTGGCCCTATACCGTACACTTTGTTGTTATAGTGAATAAGTAATATCTGTTGTTATAGTGAGTAAGTAATATGATGTATAATCAGCCATACAGGCATATACAAATTTGTCACTATTTAGGTCTTTTTCTATGAATGATTAGGAATGTCCTTAACTTAAAAAAAAAACAAAAACACGACACTTTAAAGACCAGCTTTTGAATAAAAAATGGAAAATAAAAATATGACAAAACAGGAACCATGAGGAAACCATTTCTTTAGATGCAGCTAGAAGTTTTAAAAAGGAAGATGGGAATTGAAAATATTGATAATCTTAAATTAACTATAAATGAATGAACTAGGACAAGTTTTCTTTGTATACAACCTAATTTTAACAACCCATTCAATATACACCTAATATACCATAGGAAGGCCATGTCAAAAAAATATTCTGGTTCTCAGACAATCAGTCTTCCAAAATGGGCAAGGTAGGTAGGTATTTTAGTTTTACTTCCAAATCATTTTTTATATGCCTTGAAGGGAAAAAAATAAGAAGACTTTATGTAACAAAAAATGTCTTTTATTTGAGACCTTCAATAAATTGTAACAAAAAGTTGTGTGATTGTCTTGTTCCCTTGGTTTTAAAACTGAAATATCAACACAACTATAAAATAGCTAAAAGATTATATATTTAACAAAACATAAAAAATGTTTTGAAACTACAAGAAAATTAATTGTAAATGCATCATTATAATTATCATCAATCATTATTATTACTATTTTACAAAGCTCTACTAAATGCAACTACTATGTGTCTAAAAATCAATGCAAATTCCAAAATTTTTAATTTTTGATAACAATAGCTATCCATTTTTATGTATTCATTAAAACTTTTATTTACAGTAAGTAATTTTACTTTTATCATTCGCCTACATTTAATTCAGATTATAAAACACTATATAGTGTTACATGTATCATCATTTTAACACATGAAATTCTGTTCCGTTCAGTTTAAAACACAACTTCCACTTCCTCCATAGACTGCAAGCAACAGCAGAAAACACGCGATGTGTTCTGTGACATTTTCGGGCAGGAGGTAAATTTTTATATGTAGCATTGTCAATAAAATAATTATTTTAGTTTCTAATTAGGTTTTAGAAATGCATTTTGAACTACAAATAGAAGGAAATGGATCATTTTTTAAACTTCAGCCTTTTGAAATAACTGACATTTTTACTTGCCACGCAGCAGTGATTTTTTTTAAGAAAGGTGAATAAAATGGTTTCATTGGCGATTTCTTTTGGTGTCAAAGAACCAGAAGTATTTTTTTTACTTTGCCTAAGCTTTATTTACTTACTTGTTGACCTTTAAAACTCTATAAAGTATGAAATTTCTTTTTTACATTAAATGTTGAATTCTGAATAAATGGATATATTGAACTTTTTTTTCTCTCCAAAAATGATCCAGGGCTTATAAAAATATACAAAATGTGTATCTACTGGTATAAAATGACCATGCATAATTTGATGTTGTGTAAGATATAGGGGGAGGGGGTTAACAGAAAAAATAGTTTATCTGAAATTTTCAAAATTTGTATATCAGGATATAAGCTAGCAAAATTTGCAAAATACCTGAAGATCGTTGCAAAACTTGCTCACCGGGAGGACAAATTTAAGCTGCAACAGGTTTTTTTTTTTAATGACAACCAATTTAAAACAGAAAACAAATGTAATGCTTTTGTACAATTAATGTAACACATGGAGTAATGGGGTTGGCGATGGAAGCACAAATAAAATGACGAAAACGTGTACAAGGCGAAGTAGACTGGCCAAGTGTGTGCATATGAAATGTGGCGATGTTCACAACACATGTGATACAACCTCATCTCACAACAGCATTTCTCAGATCTATCATGATATATATCTTAAAATCCCATGGTGATTAGGCAAACTTTGGTACAAATAATGCTGTAAATCAATGTTATAACTGGCTAACTGTAAAACTAGATATTGTCGATACATCAACATCGACACACTTTCTTAGGGACTTAAGAATTTACCTGAAAACAAAAAGGGATGAAGATGCGAATCGTTGACACATTTATGTGGAAGTCTCTCAACACTCCAATCATCTGGCAAGTATGTGTGGCATTTGGAGTCAATCCTTCATATGACGCCTCCACATTCTGTTGCTGCTCTAGTTGATCGATCACATGGGTCTCTACTCTATGTGGTCTGACTACTACTTTTGAAGGATCCAGATAGTCAACATCATAATTCATTCACTGTTTTTAATGATATTTGAGAGTATTTCATCAGTCACCTTATCAGAATCATCTAATTTTGTACTTTTATTCAAAAGGAGAATCATTCTGCCCAGTGTCTTTTTGACACGTAGTGCGGTGAGTCTGGCTTGCGGATTGTGACTCCAACTTTCACCCATCAACTTCACCATTGTTTTCAAATACTGAAAAACAATCAAAACTTCATGTTAACTTTAGTCACAAGATTGTGGTGATGGATTAAGAGTTGGATGAAAATAAAACCATGATTAAACGTGCACTAAAGGGCACCTGCCTATAAAGGACATTCAAACATAACCTTTGATAATTTGTCTATAATGGCTACTTTTGCTTGAGTGGCCTCTATGCACCAGTTGAATGTATGTTATAGCCTCCTTTAAGGAATAATAATTTTGAATTTTTTTGGTATCCTAATTTCATTACTTTTTATGCATCAAGGGTTCCATAGGTCAGGTACTGAGTTCTTGGATGCAAACTCCTAAAATATATATACCAGGGTTCAAAATTAGCTGGAAATACTCGCAAATATTGACTTAAATTCCAAATCTGCAAGTTGCATAAAAAAGTTATTAAAATTTACTTTTATCTTACTTGTTTTCATTTTAGTTAGTGGATTTTAAACTTAAGCTAAAATTAGCCTGTAGCAAAAAACAGTTAATTTTGATCCCTGTATACAATATTTTGTTTTCATGATGTTTTATGGCACACTCAACCAGGCAAACAGTAGTGGCCAAGTTTTTAATGGTGGAAGAGAAAATCTGGTTATAATGTGAATAACTAATTACAGTCATGGGACATAAATATTTGCCACTTATGTTATTTTCCTCTTTGTTTTATAAAAAACCAACAATTTTTAAATGCTGGTAAAATCAACAAATCAAACGAGAATTTGATAAATTTGTACAAATTTATAGGAGGATAATTTCATATTTCTAAAACATATGCCTTTTAATCATCAAGTTTATTTGCAGAAATGACAGTATTGTTCTCATGAAGTAATTTTGTAAATTCCATAATTATTCTTTCAGTCTAATAAAATATGTCAAAATTTACCAAAAATAGTTTTATCCTTCACAAAATCACTATTTTCACAAAATAAACAAAGAGTATATCTAAATTTCATGGAGATTAAAAATATAAATTCAATTTTTTTCATGTAAAAATAAAATATTTGATATTTTGCTTAAATTAGTGGAGTCTATGGGCATTCAACATTATTGGTTTTATATAACACAAAGAAGAAAATAACATAAGTTGTGAATATTTATGTCCCATGACAGTATCTTACAAAATCAGCTTAGGTTCCAGCTGGGCTCAAGCTTGTGTTAACTAGAGTTGAGGGAATCTATGACTCCCAGCATCATGCTCTAAACACACGGCCACAGAGGCCACATATAAATATACTTATAACGAGACTGTATGTAATTAAATACCGGTTATAGCGAGGGTGTATCTCTTCCCCGTGTAGTTCGTACGTTGTATTATACGAATCTGAATAACGAAATTTGACTGTAACAAGATTTAAATCTATCTCCCTTCACCTGGCGTGCACTATAAAACTTAATCTCATTACCAAAATGTCAACTACCGTATATATCCCAGCAAATCTGGTTTTAGAGATTCACAATTATCAATGAGATATACAATATGGATGAATAAGAGCTTTTTGTTACAACTGTGGATATATTCGATGACCACAAGGTTGGATATTACTTCTCTCTCAGGGAAATAAAGGTTCCGTAACGAGTGCTAGTTGATTATCATGTTTATCTAACTCAAGTTAGTTACTTTTCAAAATTTGAAAAGACATGAGGTTTACCGAGTGTCTTTTCAAATTTTGTAAATTAACTAATGAGAGTTAGATAAACATGATACAAACTTACATGAGTTGTGAAATCTGTTTCTACCATAACTGAAAACCGCTGATTGGCAATATGGATTATTATCGTACATCACGTCTAGACACTATTGGGTTCAGACTCTCATGATCGCGTCAAACTTGTAAATTGCTTCAATCTCCAGATTACATCAATATATCAAAAGGAAGAAACCCAACATTGTTAGAGACTACAATAACGGATCTCTTTCCCCCCAAATATTTTAAATGCCAACTTTGACTGCCGACAACTGGTCTGATGCAACTTCATGTGCAAACATTTCAATAGTGCAGGCTCAGTCATTGAAATTTATTCAGCCCTGTTGTAAATGTAAACTACTAGCAGCTTGGTTTATACCACCACTTGAGAGTGGTATAACAATACAAGTTATGGTGGAAATACCTTTAAAAAACTGTAAATTGCTCCTGAATATCAATATTTAGTTATGCCAACACTGATAGCATATATACGCATAGGCATCAGAACCGGGGGGCTATGGGGGGCTTAGCCCCCCACTTTTTTGGCAAAGATAGAAATAGGTGTTGAAAATTACTACAGGGGAACTAAAGTTTTTGTGTATTAATGTCCCTCTGTTTTTCTGTCCATTTGCTTTAAGTTATTTTTTCACTTAGGCTCCTCATAAAATTATTTGAAGCAATTATACATCTAAAGAAGACAATGTCACATGGTACAAATATAGCGCTTGAACCACACTCATTCTTAGAGTTACTCCCCTTGATTATTTTATTAATTCCGGGTCTTTCTAAATTTTCTATTTACCCAGGCTTCTTATATTTGGTACTACGAAAGCCGATTGAGCTCATTTGGTAGATGATAACAAAAATTTAATCGCATAATAACGCGAAACTAGCGCGTAATAACGTGAAACTAACGCGTTATAACGCGAAACAAACGCATAATAATGCGAAACTAACGCGAAACAAACGCGTAATAATGCGAAACTAGAGCGCTGTAACGCGAAACAGAACGGTTATAACACGAAACAAGCGCTTAATAACGCAAAAAAAAAGCATATATAAGTACCAGTCTGATTTCATTGGTAGCATAAAGCCATGGAATACGAGTTTAATTAGAATATACTTTGAACTGGGTCTTTCACAAGCCGAAATACTGAGCTTTCTTGCTCTGACAGATAAAGTCATAATCAGTAAGGCAAATTTAAAAAGAAAGAATTCAACGTCATAGGCGTCGGAACCGGGGGGGATAGGGGGGGCTTAGCCCCCCACTTTTTTTCAAAGATAG
Source organism: Atrina japonica (assembly GCA_030159075.1). Taxonomy (NCBI): domain Eukaryota; kingdom Metazoa; phylum Mollusca; class Bivalvia; order Pterioida; family Pinnidae; genus Atrina; species Atrina japonica. The sequence goes on along the minus strand of BROG01000725.1, from coordinate 45,266 downwards.
ACATAGGTGTTGAAAATTGGGGCTTAGCCCCCAGACGTTTCTGGCGTGTGTGTGTGTGTGTTTTAAGTTGGTTTAGCCCCCCCACTTTCAATTTGCTTCCAACGCCTATGATATGATGACATCATTCTGTAAGCGCCTTATCATATCTTACGATCTTTTAAATAAAAACTACTTACGATATATCATAATATTTTATCAGACTTTAGTTTATCAGACTTAAAATATCTATTTGTCACCATTATAATCTAAAAGAGTTTGAAAATCAGAAAATATAGAAATGTACAGTAAAAAGACTATATCATTGATGAACAAAATCAACATCGGTTATGGATAAAAAAAACAAATACCTCATTTGAAATCCATCTATTAGGTATTCCTGGTCTCATCTTCTCAACACAAACAATTTTTCGCATTTCTTCAAAGCTTGGATCAGTTGGAACACAGTCATAATATGGAAGCTGATATTCTTCTACCATGCCTATCGACATAAAAAAAAACTAATGATGCAGTACTTATCAAGTACATGTACATTTTTTGGGGGGATTACATTTTATATATGCAAGGACTCGACTTACACTTTTTTCAATCTAGCTAGGAACAGGGAGAACCTGGTTACAATGAAGAGACAACCATCCCTCCATAAATAAATTGGCAAACTTTCTCACAAAAAATCGGCTTAAATTCCGAATCTGCGCTGACAAGAAGTGAGAGACTTCATGGATCAAAGCGCCATGCTCTAACCTATTGGCCACAGAGGCCCCCATATTTGAAGATTGACTCATGTTTGCTACACTGCCCATCATTTGTAATAAAGGCAACATGTATATCACTGACTCTCCCACTGTGTTTGTCTAAATAAATCTTTACCTGAGACAGACATTAAGTATGTAGCATTTTTCAAAAAAGATGTGTTCAAATAAAATAAGCTGATAAAATCTCAATAGGGATTACTTGATTCCATAATTTTTGTTGGCACATAAACATGAGAAAAATAACGAGCATTTTGATTGCTGAATCAATATGTGAAACACTCCCAGAGTATTGATGAATCAATTCATGTCCTCTACCTGTGTATCATCATAAGTAAATGCTGAACAATTACAAAATTTTAATCAAAATCTTTAAAAGATGGACACATACAAAATCTACAGTCCCGATACCCCCACATCCAGTTTTTCTGGTAAGAGATTTATGACTTACTAATTAAAAACCGTAGTTCAAGACCACAAAATGATCCAAGACTTATGTCATCTTTTAAATTGTAAATCAAATGCACATTTATAATTTTTAAAAAATCAAATCTTGTAGTTAAAGACACATTAGGGGTATACACTAGTACAATATCTATTTTTTAAGTAAACGACAGTCGCAAAAATTTACTCATCAACCCCTGAAATAAAATTTAGACTCGCCCAGATCAATAAATATAATGGTTTACTGTCATAATTCCACAGTGAACAAGTTTATATTGCGTGTAATATTATTATTAAATTTTTATTCAAAATCATAATTCCCTGAATTCTGACAGTGGACTTCACCGTTCTTTGAAATGGGCAAGTAAAAATGTGACTTCAGGGGGTGATGAGTTAAGATGAGTTCATACCATTGAAAGTACATCTCCTAACAATCTCCCACAATACCAAACCAAATGAGTAAATGTCAGCTTGACGGTAGGCCTCAAAGTGACCTCTGTTGAGAGATTCATCCAAAACTTCAGGAGCCATGTATCTTTTGGTTCCTTGTCTAGTATTGAGTGCTATATCAACTTCATTTGTTTCACTGAAAATAAAAGGATATGAAAATTACAAAGCTCACTTCAACCAAAAATATATAAATCCCCTAAATTAACCTGACCTAAACTAAAACATTGAAAAATAGACCAAGTCCAATATTGGGCTGTTTTTGAAAAAAGTACAGAACTTATGCCACATTTGAAGCATTGAAAAAACCAGTCCGGAATTGCACAGTGATTCCTGACAGTGGTCTTATGATGATGAATTGATGTATATGCAGCACAAGCAGGTAAGTCTAACCTCAGTCAACAACATACTGTAAACATCATGGAAATTTACACTAAATGCACGATGGAGAGTTTTCATGTAAATTAGTCCCCATGTACCAGTCCCACAGTTGTGCTAAAAATCGTTGTTTAATACAAGACTGGTCACAGTAAGGTGCGACATCTTGTAAAATACCACCAGTCGTACGGTTTGCATAAAAAAAATTCCATAATTAACAACAAGCAGAAATATCCACGTTTACAATAGTGTGAAATAAATAAAATATATTTGATGTGGGGCACAACTACACTAAATTAAAGTTATGGGGATTCTCGATTTCATCAAATAACTCTAATTTTTTAAAAAATGATGTTGTATTTCAGATACCTAGCTAACTATTATATATATCATACTATCTCAAGACCAGGTAGACCATTGAGTCACAAATAAATAGCTTTTAAGTGAAGAAGAGATAAAATATTACAACAAACTGCCCATGGGCAAAAACCACCAAACAAACTAACAAAAGTATCGCATCAGATTTATAATTCATACAACAGGAGAACCGTGTTTAACTTGTGTTCAAGTTTACCTTATATATCTCACTGCCAAACCCAGGTCAGCTATACAGCAGCTTCCATCTTTCTTTACGAGTATATTTTTGCTCTTGATATCTCTGTGTGCCATTGCTGGCTTACCTGTCAATCACAAATGATAAATTACACATGGTAACATTAATACAGTTTACTTTATGCTGCACAAATACACTACAGTGTTGTTTTTAGTTAAAGCCAACCATTGCTCAAAGGGAGATAACTGTTAAACTATAATCTTAAACTGGATTTTTTGTTTGCATCATTTCCTTCATTTTCTTACTTATTACTGACTGGCCCATGCCAATGATCTTTGGTGGCATCCATTTTTTTTTTTGGGGTGGTTGGTTTATTTGACAAAGATGGTCTTTTTTAACAACACAACAAAACAGTTATTTTTGTAGGATGTTAATTTTCATGTATTTTGATGATAATATAAAAATCATCAAAACAATTTCTGCTAATGTTTTAAATTGACCACAGCAGGTATGTCCAGATATAAAAACAATTATATGAATCATTAACCCCCGGTGGCTTAATTATCAGTTTGTATCAGTCTGTAAATTAAATTCTGCTGAAAATTGTTACTTTCTGCTAAATATGTAAAAATGACATGTATCATTTTCAAGTGTCCCACAACTTTCCAACTCGTTGATATTAATCAAGAACTGATGTTCTTTCATTCCAGTCTAACAGAACAATACATTCAACTCCACTTTACTTGACTTGGCAGATTTCACCGGTATTTTGTTTTCTCCCACTTCAGATAGAAGTCCAATAAGAAGTGCTGTAATTTACCACATGCCGACTTTGAATTTTACTATACACAGTCGGCACTTTCAATACACTGCTGTACATCTGGGCACACATTTTATTTCTTTTCAAAGAATCACACAGTATGGATGTCACTGATTGATGACGCTTTAGACTTATATAATTGAAACATTATCTATGGCTTATATATGCCTCCTGTAAAATATATATATGTACCTTCTGTATGTTATTGATAAAGTTATTTGAATATTTATTTTTGTAATCTTTTCTTTTTTCATTCAAAAATCTCTGTCCTTGGCACTAACAGCTGACTGAAGTCTTCACTGGGATAAAATCGTTACATGATTTGTGAGGGTATGATACCTTTGGAACTAATAATATATGGTCACATTATAAGTGGAGTTGACTGCAATTGACAAATTAAATACATCTTTTTGTACCAAAAGCCGCTAAACAAGACAGGGTCTCACCATTCTAACTTACCTTTAGTACCAAATATTTCTGTGTGTAAATGACACAGTCCACAGGCAGCTGTATGGGCAAGTTTAAGCATGTCATCAATATCGAGTATCTGCCTCTGTAAGTAGTCATACAATGAACCGTTCTCATGATAATCTGTTATCAGAAAAAGTTGTGTCCATGAACCTGTACCCTTTATATCTGATGCAATGAAACCTAAAGAGAGAAAAAATATAAACCATCAACTCTCTGTCCTGTTTTTTTTTTTTAAACATTTGTAATAAATATTTTTTGCTATTGCATTCTTACTTTAAAACTTTTATGTAACAATATTTTTCAGAAAAGATAAAATGGCATTCAAATTAAATCTACATTTTAAAAATACTTTTTATTTTATTCAGTTGGTAAGCAATTTTCAATATGACCAAATCACTCAAAAATGCAATTATTTCTTTAACTTTTGAAGAGTGTTTACTCCAAAGTCCATCGCCATATTGTGACAAGTTTTTCTGAACTGGAAATTGAAAATTTTCCATCTTTATTGTGAAATTACTTCATCTTATCCAGTATACCATCATGTCTAGGTAGAAATCTTACCTAGTATACCATCATAACATTACTACTAAGTAGACATCTTAACTAGTGTATTATCATGTCTAGGTAGACATCTTATCCAGTATACCACCATGTCTAGGTAGAAATCTTACCTAGTATACCATCATAACATTACTACTAAGTAGACATCTTAACTAATGTACTATCATGTCTAGGTAGACATCTTATCCAGTATACCACCATGTCTAGGTAGAAATCTTACCTAGTATACCATCATAACATTACTACTAAGTAGACATCTTAACTAGTGTATTATCATGTCTAGGTAGACATCTTATCTAGTATACCACCATGTCTAGGTAGACATCTTATCTAGTATACCATCATGTCTAGGTAGAAATCTTACCTAGTATACCATCATAACATTACTACTAAGTAGACATCTTAACTAGTGTATTATCATGTCTAGGTAGACATCTTAACTAGTATACCACCATGTCTAGGTAGACATCTTATCTAGTATACCATCATAACATTACTACTAAGTAGACATCTTAAATAGTGTATTATCATGTCTAGGTAGACATCTTATCCAGTATACCACCATGTCTAGGTAGACATCTTACCTAGTATACCATCATAACATTACTACTAAGTAGACATCTTAACTACTATACCATCATGTCTAGGTAGACATCTTATCTAGTATACCATCATGTCTAGGTAGAAATCTTACCTAGTATACCATCATAACATTACTACTAAGTAGACATCTTAAATAGTGTATTATCATGTCTAGGTAGACATCTTATCTAGTATACCACCATGTCTAGGTAGACATCTTACCTAGTATACCATCATAACATTACTACTGTACTATCATGTCTAGGTAGACATCTTATCTAGTATACCATCATGTCTAGGTAGACATCTTACCTAGTATACCATCATAACATTACTACTAAGTAGACATCTTAACTACTATACCATCATGTCTAGGTAGACATCTTATCTAGTATACCATCATGTCTAGGTAGACATCTTACCTAGTATACCATCATAACATTACTACTGTACTATCATGTCTAGGTAGACATCTTAACTAGTGTACTATCATGTCTAGGTAGACATCTTATCTAGTATACCATCATGTCTAGGTAGAAATCTTACCTGGTATACCATCATAACATTACTACTAAGTAGACATCTTAACTAGTGTACTATCATGTCTAGGTAGACATCTTATCTAGTATTCCACCATGTCTAGGTAGACATCTTACCTAGTATACCATCATAACATTACTACTGTTCTATCATGTCTAGGTAGACATCTTATCTAGTATACCATCATGTCTAGGTAGACATCTTATCTAGTATACCATCATGTCTAGGTAGACATCTTATCTAGTATACCATCATGTCTAGGTAGACATCTTATCTAGTATACCATCATAACATTACTACTGTACTATCATGTCTAGGTAGACATCTTATCTAGTATACCATCATGTCTAAGTAGACATCTTATCTAGTATACCATCATGTCTAGGTAGACATCTTATCTAGTATACCATCATGCCTAGGTAGACATCTTATCTAGTATACCATCATGTCAAGGTAGACATCTTATCTAGTATACCATCATGTCTAGGTAGACATCTTATCTAGTATACCATCATGTCTAGATAAACATCTTATCTAGTATACCATCATGTCTAGGTAGATATCTTATCTAGTATACCATCATGTCTAGGTAGACATCTTATCTAGTATACCATCATGTCTAGGTAGACATCTTATCTAGTATACCAACATGTCTAGGTAGACATCTTATCTAGTATACCATCATGTCTAGGTAGACATCTTATCTAGTATACCACCATGTCTAGGTAGACATCTTACCTAGTATACCATCATAACATTACTACTGTACTATCATGTCTAGGTAGACATCTTATCTAGTATACCATCATGTCTAGGTAGACATCTTATCTAGTATACCACCATGTCTAGGTAGACATCTTACCTAGTATACCATCATAACATTACTACTGTACTATCATGTCTTGGTAGACATCTTATCTAGTATACCATCATGTCTAGGTAGACATCTTATCTAGTATACCATCATGTCTAGGTAGACATCTTATCTAGTATACCATCATGTCTAGGTAGACATCTTATCTAGTATACCAACATGTCTAGGTAGACATCTTATCTAGTATACCATCATGTCTAGGTAGACATCTTATCTAGTATACTACCATCATGTCTAGGTAGACATCTTATCTAGTATACCACCATGTCTAGGTAGACATCTTATCTAGTATACCATCATAACATTACTACTGTACTATCATGTCTAGGTAGACATCTTATCTAGTATACCATCATGTCTAGGTAGACATCTTATCTAGTATACCATCATGTCTAGGTAGACATCTTATCTAGTATACCATCATGTCTAGGTAGACATCTTATCTAGTATATACCATCATGTCTAGGTAGACATCTTATCTAGTATACCATCATGTCTAGGTAGACATCTTATCTAGTATACCACCTATGTCTAGGTAGACATCTTACCTAGTATACCATCATACATTACTACTGTACTATCATGTCTTGGTAGACATCTTATCTAGTATACCATCATGTCTAGGTAGACATCTTATCTAGTATACCATCATGTCTAGGTAGACATCTTATCTAGTATACCATCATGTCTAGGTAGACATCTTATCTAGTATACCATCATGTCTAGGTAGACATCTTATCTAGTATACCATCATGTCTAGGTAGACATCTTATTTAGTATACCACCATGTCTAGGTAGACATCTTATCTAGTATACCATCATAACATTACTACTGTACTATCATGTCTAGGTAGACATCTTATCCAGTATACCATCATGTCTAGGTAGACATCTTATCTAGTATACCATCATGTCTAGGTAGACATCTTATCTAGTATACCATCATGTCTAGGTAGACATCTTATCTAGTATACCATCATAACATTACTACTGTACTATCATGTCTAGGTAGACATCTTATCCAGTATACCACCATGTCTAGGTAGACATCTTATCTAGTATACCATCATGTCTAGGTAGAAATCTTACCTGGTATACCATCATAACATTACTACTAAGTAGACATCTTAACTAGTGTACTATCATGTCTAGGTAGACATCTTATCTAGTATACCACCATGTCTAGGTAGACATCTTACCTAATATACCATCATACCATTACATCTAAGTACACATCTTATCTAGTTTACCATCATTTCTAGGTCAACATCTTACCTAGTATACTATCACGTCTAGGTAGACATATTACCTAGTAATTTACCACATCTAGGTAGACATCTTATCTAGTGTACTAGCAAGTTTAGGTAGATCTCACCTAGTGAACTATCACCTAGTGTACTATCATACCATTACTTCTATGTAGTCACCTTATCATGTTGAAGTATACATCTTATCTAGTATACAGTACCGCTCACATGTTTCGTAATTTTTCCACGGATCACAGTCGGAAGACGCCCCGTGTAAAATTTGAAAAAACACTGTGTTTTTTCCCCATGGTTGTGTATAATGGGTCATAAAATATTGTGAGCCAGCACTTGTTGACACCTCTCATCTCATCGGGAGAGAAGCGAAAATAACTGAGGTGTGAAGACTGACTTGTCTTATCGATAATCTACCTGTAAAACTGTTGTCCACTAGATCTATCAAAAAATAAAAGGTTTACATGTCAGATTCTAGCACCCGTACCAATTAACATCACATGTATACTAGTGTAAATACGATTGTTAAAAAAAAAAACCAGACTACTCTACATTTACTTTAAATGAATTAATCAGGGAAATTTTATAACAATATATTATTTTCATTTATTATAAATAAATCAAAAAATCTAAATGTGCCGACGTTGGACATTTTGGCCTATAGTCTGATGGTGAATAAAATAGATTCATTCGAGTATTGACTGGGTCAAATGACCGCCGACATTTTCATTCCGAGAACCATTGTCGTCGAAATAAGCACACAGATAGTAAATTAAATCATATCTATGTTTTGCTCATTCGAATATCTGGTAATATAAAATACAAGACTCGATTTTCCATGCACCAAAGTCTTTCTGCCATATTCTTCCTTCCAAGAATCACGTGATCTACCTGTACTATGCATGCTGTAGCCTACACGTTTCATGACTCGGGTCGCCGGGAAAATGATTTACGTTTACAGCATAAGTCAACATGGCATTCTCCAAAACTGTATACTTTTTTGACGTCATTGGGTCAAAGGTCAAGGTCACAGAGACCAAAACGTGAAATTTTATGTAACGCGATAACTGGTGACAGACTTACCACAGGAACATGACACTTCTGTCATTTAGTCTCCTAGACATTCTCTAGATCTGTATACTTTTTCAATGTCATAGGATCAAAGGTCAAGGTCACAGAGAAAAAATCGTGAAATTTTATGTACCACGATAACTGGTGACAGACTTAGCACAGGAACATGAAACCTATGTCAGTTAGTCTCCATTAATTTCTCTAAACCTTTTTCAAGGCCATTGGGTCAAAGGTCAAGCTCACAGTGGTCAAAATGTGAAATCTTATGTAATGCCATAACTGGTGACTTTCTTAACACAGGAACATGAAACTTTTGTCGGTTAGTCTCCATGACTTTCTCTAGACGTGTATACTTTTCCAATGTCATTGGGTAAAAGGTCAAGGTCACATTGGTCAAAATGTGAAATCATATGTAATGGGATAATTGGTCACAGGCTTAACACAGGAACATAAAACTTATGTCAGTTAGTCTCTTTGACTTTCTCTAGACGTGTATACTTTTCCAATGTCATTGGGTAAAAGGTCAAGGTCACATTGGTCAAAATGTGAAATCATATGTAATGGGATAACTGGTCACAGGCTTAACACAGGAACATAAAACTTATGTCAGTTAGTCTCCGTGACTTGCGTGAAACATAGATCAAGGACAAAAGACTAATTACATATACTTATCTTCGACATGACATGGACAGTGGAAAGCCCGTGTCTTTGTCTTGACAAAGTCTAGTTTAATTTTGAGCTAGTGGGTGCTGTAAATTACCAGTAGAGTGGGATGACATCAATAAACAATGAATCACACCAGGGGATATACTTGTACCCTGAAGGTGTGAACAAGTACACAGAAAACCACTTGGATTTCCACAGTGTTTTCAGGTGATATGCCCACTGAATTTTGTGTAAAATCTACAAAACACACGAGCTGTACTGTACCATCATGTCTAGGTAGACATCTTACCTAATATATCATCATACTGTTACATCTAAATAGACATCTTACCTAGTATACCATCATGTCTAAGTAGAACAGTCTGATACAATTCTGTTTCTCTAAACCAACTACTCTCCTCAGTTGTGAAAAAAATCTTGACTGCTACATCTTCCTCTCTCCATTTTCCCTTCCACACTTCTCCATATCGACCTTTGCCTATACTTTTCTCCAAATGTATATTTCGTGCAATTGTTCTCTGTACCTATATTTTGAAACACATAAATCTCCTATGAATATCCATGAACAGAATGTAGTAATAAATCTCCTTTGAATATTCATGAATGGAATGTAATAATAAATTCAATACACAAAATCAAATCGCAGGACAAGCTTAAAGGTATGTAATAAATGTTCAAAGTCAGCTTAACTTGTTAGTAAATTTTTTTTTTTGTGGTCATATTCAATTTTTCATTTTATTTTGTTGACGTCTTGAAAACAAGGGGTGTCCTTGGGCAGAAACAATTTGGTGACTAGTAAAGTACATGATGAAAAACAAAACAATGAAGTCAAACAAGGAGATAATTAATAATAGCAATATCTTTGGTACACCATGTTGTTTTCACTCTTGCTAAACAGGTGGTGTGAAAATTCGTACTAAGAGCAGTGTTCCAGATCAATGTTCTTCGCATTATGGTGATCTTTCTTACTCAAGAACAGTGTTCTTGTTTCAAAAACATCTCACCTACGGACACCCTTTGTTAAAATGTATCTTGGAAAAGATGCCACATCCTCTGTCAGTAAATCGACAAACTCCTCACATACCTTGGTATGTTTCTGAAAGGTTAAACCTACTCTGACTAGAGGTAAGAAAGTTTATGATTAAAAGCAGATTATTCTAAACACTTGTCTACAGAGGTTTTAATTCTTACTTTCACATGGACCACATTAGTGAGCTTTGTGGCATTTACAGATTTTGTATGTGAACTATTTGCACATAAAAACCTACCAGTTATGCAGAAATAAATCTTCCAAACTTATTATTAGAACTTCTCTTTTTGCAAAACAGGGATTTCACACAAGGCTTGAATCATTTATGATAATTCACAACATAAGAATAATTTTCAGAACTAATTTTGCCTGAAACAATTGATTAACTTTTGTAATATTTTTTTTTACCAAAAACGGCAGCCCTGAGCCACATCCTGATGACTGTTCCATTAAACCTTTCAGTGAATCAGACGTAAATGATTCACTTTGGTCAGGATCTTCTTTAAGGAATGAATCTTTTTTCACTTCTCTTTTTCTGTACCTGTGTTTAAGAGAAAGACTACAAGTACATGGATACTATTATATAAACAATTTGAATGTCAGGTTATCATATCTGTCAACATTGTGAAATTTTCTGGGGTAGAAAGGGTGTAGTAAGGTAATGGATGACATTAACAGATATGTTGTTGTCTTCACATATACATGTACATGTGTTGAAGGGAAATATTTTTGTAAAATATCTAATTTGATTTATTTAATGTATATATTTGTCTTTCAGGCACTATTATATTATTACCTGAAAATTAAATGTTTATACATGCATAAGAGGAATAACTCTTGTGGCCTTACATGTTAGCCAAGGATCCTAGCTCAAATATACTTTATTGATAGGGCCAGGCATATACAATCCATCTGACCAACTTATCAGTGCTCAACAGGATACCAGATACAGGAAATGCACATATCAATATTAGTAAGCAGAGAAAATGACAGTATCCATTCCGGTTTTCAAAAAGGTAATCACATCAGATTCTGGCAAATATAGTAAACAATCTACTTGCTTATCTTTGTTGGATCTTTATTGTGTATTTCTACAATGATTTATTGCGAAAATTTCATACATTATGCATATAATATGCTGTAAATTTTCTAAAAATATCACATAACATCGATTGAGTATGGGGGCGTCATGTATGTTATGATTTGATGCTATCCCACAATTCATTATGGCAGAAAAGGTTATCTTGTCCAACTGGATAACTGAAGTGATTGTATTCCACCTGGCTATACTAAAAACTTTCAATTATCTTTAGCATTTAAAATCTAGACAGCCTTATGAGTCAGACATATTGAATTTTGGAAGAATAACTTTGTCAATTGTTATTTTACAAGAATCTTAACAGAATCATTATATTTGTGTATTTTAAACTTATAAATTTGATTTGAATATTATTTTGTAAAGATTTATATTATATATGATGAATTACAATAGTTCATGATCTACCTTGAAACATGTCAAGCTTTTGTCAATGTTGAACATGAAGTTAAATAAATTATTCAAGTCAACTGAATTTTGTAAAATACTGTAAACTTATAAGTTAATAGAAGATTATATTTCATGTTGTTTTTTTTTTTTATAAAATGTATATACAAGTGTACATTATTATTTATATTGCTATGCAGGAAAATGTAACAAAACATACAAAACTGAACATTACTCAGTAAGAAGTTAATTTTTGCACAGAACCATATTTGGGTATGTGAATTATTGTACAGTCAAACTTCAATATAGAGACCGCTCAGGGGGAATTACAAAAAGGGTCTTTATAGACAGGTTATCTTTATACACAGGGTCACATGTGATATTATGAAATCCAAGGTATCGGAGATGACTTTCATTATTTCCAACTACATATTTCTTCCCTGGTTGGATGTTTCATTTAGTAATTATATGTATATTGTATTTATTTACTAAAATGATTTTCCTAACTCCAGGGTCTGGAAAATAATCATTTTTTTTTATAAATTCCAAATTTGGAATTTTTGCATATTGGGGGAAAATACAAGCCATTTTTGCATTGGGAAGGGTCCTGTAACCGGACCACAGGCATAGGCACAGGAAAATCATTGTAATTAATACATGTATAACATGTAAATAATGAGAATAAGAAATAATTCAATGTTTTAAGTAAAATTAATTTATGATGTAATTGAATTATATACATGTACATCGAGGATACAGCACACTATTAAAACTGAGGCAAATATCTTAAATGTGCTAAAAGTCTTTGGTCTGTCTTGTTAAGATGCACAGAAGTGTAAGAATATACAGAAAATTGTATATCATGTAGATAGATGGATTTTATTTAATTTTCATTTTATTTGACATAATCCAATGCTATGAGCACCAGTGATTTTACTCTTTGGATTGAGGTGTTGACTTGCTAATCAAGTGATGTTTGATAAGATATGATGTAAGACAATTACCCCCTTGCATTCCAGAGTACGAGAAAATAATTCATCAGTCGTTCAGCGATGATATTTAAATGCTCCTGTTTGTAAAAAACACCTTGTCACAAAGTGTGTCCTTTCTGAAATTTTTCTTTTTAGTCTTAGTCTTTCACTGATTAATTAATCATCACCGGAAACTTAAGGTCATTAATTGATGATCGAAGACAAAACATCAATCAGTCAGCGATGATTGTTAGTTCCTGGTTGTAAAAACACCCTGACATAAAGCACATCTGGGTGTCTAATTACTATCTGGGGTGTTAATTGACACCTCCAGGTGTGTTGTGACTGTCAAAACATAAACTATTGCGACATGTTGTTGATTGGGTCTCAAATTGTCCCGCAAGAATTATCTACGAGTTATCTCCTGTCCATGAGTAGTAAGTGTGTAAGCAGTCTCTACAGAGGAACCTGTCTTGAGAGACCACTGTTGTAGAAGACCACCTGTCTATTGAGACCACTTTCTGAAAACCACTTGGTTCAATAATCCTTTAAATAAAAACTGTTTTAAGAGACCACCTGTCGTTTAAGACCACATTTCTGTGGCAGTTGGGATGGTCTTTCAAGAAAGGTTCCAATGTATACGCATGTAGGACAACTACCAGCGGACAAAATACAGCGGTCTCCGGTCGCGTAAGGCAGGTGGTTGCTATATAAGGGTTAAATATAAAGTAATTCTTGAGGGGCGGTCCAAATACGGTCGTTATGGACAGGAAGTCGTTATATGAGGGGGGTCGCTAAGGCAAGTTTGACTGTATTTACTTTGTGATAAAGATAAATACATATTAATATGATATAATCTTGTATTATCAATTTTGGTGAAAAGTGTAATATCCATTTATCATATAGTTTGAAAAGAATATTTTTCAATTTACTCATTTTATTGACTTTTTTGTATAAACACTTGTATTTGTTGTTATCATAGTTATTTTACAGTGTGAAATTGAAGAAATTAATTGGGAATAAAAACCTAGCTATCAAACCCAGAACAAGGCATTTGTGATCTTTAGTACAAAAACCCTCTTGCTACACATGTACATTGTAAGTGGCAATAATTAATCAATATTTCATCAGAAATGAAAAACATTGTTGGTTTTGTTAAACACACTCATTATTCAGAAAAGAAATATATATACCTTACAACCAGAAAATTTCATGCGAGTTCAAATTTCATTTGTTGTAAAATAAAACAAATTCACTGACATAATCTCGTTAAAATAAAAAACATGTTTGTAAAGGAACCTATTAGTAAATGAAAACAATGATATAAACAAATTTAAAGCCATCATGAAATTATCTGATTCTACAGTAACTTAAATCTAGTATATGTTTAACTGAATAATATCAAAAGGAAAAAGTACAAACATCTCAATATAATACATGCAATGAAATTACAATGAAACTTGGGGACACAAGAAAACTGGTCTTTACAGGGAGGTGGTCTTTACTAATAAATTGATTTGTACACAAAAAGTACTACTGGGCAGCAAAAAATGGTTCTAGTGACCAGATGGTCTTTATTACACAGGTGGTCCCTAAAGCAAGTTTTACTGTAGTAACTATTTCAACTCAGATTAACAGTAAATGATGTGATTCCATTATACCAAGAAGTCAATTCTTTACCTGATGTACAGACAGGTAACTGTAATTACGAACACCACAAAACACAGGGAAACTGATATCAGAGTTACTAATTGAGTGATGTCTGCTGAGGCATCATCATTAAAATCTCTGTAACCTGTAAGAAAAAAATTGTTTACAGAAAAAAACTTACATAAGCGTATTCATCTAAATATAGAAATGAAAATTGTGATGTCTGTTGTGGTGTTATAGTGCATGTAGCTTGTCTGCTAACGAGGCACACTTACATAAGCATATTCATCTAAATATAGAAATGAAAATTGTGATGTCTGTTGTGTTGTTATAGTGCATGTAGCCTGTCTAAACCCTTGGGTGTGGACAGAGATATTCTGACCTGTCAAAATGGCAGATATGCCTTCCGAGGTGGACTTTTTCAGTAAATTTTGGGAAAATGTCATTGGTGACACAATTGGGAATTTTAGTGTGAATTTGTATCAAATTAGGAAAAAAGTTTGCACACATGGAAATCTACATGTAATGTAAACTTATTTGTTCAAATACATTTCCCCTTACATTATTTTATTTTTCATTATGGCCATGACCTTTCCCCTAGCATTATATAATTTTTCATCATGGTCGTGGCATTTCCTGTTACATTATTTTATTTTTCATTATGGTTGTTACCTTAATGTCAAATTGGGAATTATTTTCATCAATTTGGGGGAAAAAACATGTATT
Organism: Atrina japonica; assembly: GCA_030159075.1. NCBI lineage: Eukaryota > Metazoa > Mollusca > Bivalvia > Pterioida > Pinnidae > Atrina > Atrina japonica. Next base: position 29,991 of record BROG01000725.1, on the reverse strand, counting down.
TTTAGTGACCGGTGCTGATCGCCGTAATCAGTTAAGAATTACACAAAAATAAACAGCGCTTCATTTGATCAGTAAAAATTTGTTACATAGTGTAACTAATCCCTATGATACATGTATAGTATATACATCAATAGAAAGAGAATCAATTCTATTTTCTAATCACATGCATGTTTTGTATATCATTGTTGATCTTTCTTTAGAAATCTTGAGTTGAAATCAAAGTTATTCATAATACACGCCAAGATCACTGTGTAGCCATTTTTATCACATTGTAAAAATGCACGTTGTGTTTAACCTCGGAAGCAAAAGGTTAAAACCTTATCAATATTCATGAAATTTCACAGCCAATCAGGTGACATGTTTACCTTTACATCAATACCCATGTTTTACCTGTACCTTGATTAATTATGAAGTTTCAACACCTGGCATGAAAAATATCGGGCAAGTCCATAAAACACATATATAAATAATAAAAAAAAGAGATCCTGACTTTGATTTTGGTATAATTCACGAGTTCCTACGTGGAAAATTGCCCTGTCGCATGTGACTGCAAAGTAGGTCATGTTCATTCATAAAAAATATGCAAAGCATTGGTTTGGGCGCCATTTTGAATTTTTTTTATGATAATCGAGTAGTAAAACTTTCAGCATGTTATAACGATCGGATTATCTTCACACTTATTTTCTTTTAATGTAGTTTGAGGTTCAATTTAAAGCAACTGACGTGTTTAAAACAAAATCGTCTCTCGCACGACTAACACTTTGGGTTTCACATGAAACAAACTGAATTACACCTTAATATCTAATTATTTGTTCAGATTTACAATCTTTATTAAATTATATATGGTTGTTTACTATGGTTTAATGTGCTGGTGAACGAATATCTTTTGGTCTATATCTATAGAATATTACATCGATATTTTGTAATGGCTGTTGATCGAAATACCACTTGCACAGGATTGTATGCAGGCCCCTAAATTCATGACTTCCTATTGTTACAACATTGTTATAAACTCTCAATAAAGTCAATATCTTACGGTTTAACAGGGTAGGGGTTGAGAAACAATGGGCTTACACCCATAGGGAAACCCCTGCCCAATTTTTTTTTTTAGTTTTGGACATAGAAATTTTTATGAATGAAAAAAGGAGGGGGATGTTAATGTTGTTTAAATCTTGATTAAGTTTAAATAGAAATATATTATTTAGTATGACAGAAAAGTCAATATATGTGGGTTTAACCAGGAAGGGGTTGAGAAATACTGGGCTTATGCCCATGGGGGAACCGCTGCCCAATATTTTTTTAAATTTGGAATTTAAAATTTTCATGAACGAAAAGGAGGGTTTAACAAACCCTCCTTTTTCGTTCATGAAAATTTTGTTTAAATCTTGATTAAGTTCACAAATAATTCAGGATAAAACAAAGGAGGGTTTGTTAATGTTGTTTAAATTTTGATTAAGTTCACAAATATATTATTCAGGATAAAAACAAAGTTCATATTTGTGGGTATGGGAATGGGGTTGAGAAACACTGCCCAATATTTTTTTTTAGTTTTGTACTTAGAAATGTTTATGATGAAAAATGAAAAGGGGTGTAAATCTAGAATCTGTGTTGTTTTTAATTTTCATTAGTCTAAATCTAGAAATAATCTTTTATTTAGAATGACATAGGGAGTCGGATATAAAGATGTCCTTTATATTAACATGTAAAATTTTGGTGAATAAATTTGTAGGATTAAAAAGGAACAATTCACATGATGGGGGTGGGTGGGGGGGGTGTCATTAATTTTTCTGAATTTTTAAAATAAGTTGATTTAAGTCTGAGATGGTGTAGTTGGGCTTGCAAGTTCATTCCTCTTCCCTTTTCACAATTTACACCTGATTCAACAAAATTATTCAACTTAATTTTTATAATTTCTGATCAAATTATATGTTACATGTAAGGCCTAGAATATATAACACAGATGAAAAGTGGGGTGGTTTTGACATATTGCATTTTCTATGTGAATTTTCTATGAGATTTAATCATTTTTCTTTTTGTTTTTTAGATAAATCTGTGATGGCTGGAAAATATCTGGGACCCTATACCAAAGCATGTGGTCTGTCAATAGCAGACTTGGACGAGAATGAAGTGTTTCCAGTTAAATGTTTGCAAAATGGACTGATACTAGAACTAGGCTCATCTAGGAAGTGCTCCCCATGTGCTGTCTGTCCTCCAACCATTAGATGAAAGATTCCAATGTACAAATATCAATGCATTTGAGCGTAAATTACAGAGACTTAGTGAGAAGAAGAAGCTAGGTAGTAAGAAGAAATTGGATGGCTACAATTCTGTCAAGGATCTACTGGATGAGAATTTTGATCCACCCGCAAAGTCAACCCAGCTAAGAATCCCAAATTTACAGGAGGCTAAAATGGAGCTGATAGAAATGAACAAGCTACATGTATATCACAAGTAACTCCATTATGTAAACAGAGAGAGGGGGCATACAAAGAATCAAACTTACTACAGTATGAAATTGAAAAAAAAAAAGATACTTGACAGAATCAATAATGATATTACCAGTGCCCTAGAATGACTTGCACAGATGAAGAAAATGATTGGACATTATTCTGTGAAAAATGTAAATAAGAGAGATGAAACCAGCAGGAAAAACCTACACTCTCTACGAGAAAATATTCAGTTATCACAACAGATTGAGAAGTTTGAGAGGACAGAGCAGTTACTGACCTGGAGAAAATCAAATGCCTAGGATCGGTAATCATGTCAAACTTTGTGAACAATACAGAAAGACAGAAAATGTATTGAAAAGTGCTGAGAAGAAAAAAGTAAATGCGCAGAAGATGGCAAGCTATTATAAGAATTCTGCCAAGAAACTGAAGGCAAAATTTGCAAGTTCCAGTCAGGAGAACAATACAGACATAAACAGAGAGAATGATCAGGAAGTGCAGTACTTACAACTGGAAGTCGACAAACTGAGTGACATACTGCAGAATACTGTAAAGACAAAGTCAAAGGATGGATAATTCTCAGATAATATCAGACTGTGTGTACTTGAACTGACCGGACTGGAAATTGCAAACGAGAAGGTTTCCCCAGTGACAAACAAGCTGTATCTAAACACTTGTTTGTAAGAGATTTTTCAAAAGAAGATTTGCCATCCAGCAAAACAATCAGATCAATTATTGATGAAGGACATCTCATGGCAAAGTCATATATAGCAGCGAAACTGTTGGATACTGCCAGCTGGGGTCTCAACCGTGATGGGACAACATGGAAGAAACACAAGCTTCTGGACACGTCAGTCACTCTGGCATCTGGAGATGTTATAAGCTTGGGCTTCACTTGAGTTCACAAAGAAACAGCTGTTGCTATAAATGACACAACAAAAGATCACATGACAGAGTTAGCTTTCAGTATGAGTGATAGGGCAGCGAATGAAAAGAAGGCTAATCAGTTACTGACAGACTTGCGAAATGATGTCCTGCAACAATGTGATGCAACAAAGATGAGATTTTACAGTTTTACTGCATGGCACATGTCCTTCTAGGTTTCCATATCTATGCTGTCAAGGAGCTGCAGGTATTTTTAGAAAGATATTGGACTCCTGGGAAGAAGTAATCTCAAGACTTTTTGAACACTGGAAGGACAAAGGATCGGTTGTTAAGAGAGTTTGTCGTACAGTGTCTGAGGTATTTGGACCAGCTGGTGACCATCACGACGCTCGAGATCTGTGGGAGGGTTTCTGTGCATCAAACAGAGTCAACTTATTAATTGGAAATTATAAACACAATCGTTTCAATGCATTTTTCCAAACTGCAGCAGAAATTCTGGTACATCAACAAGACTTTATTGTCACATTAGAATCAATCAAATTGCCAAATTTGTTGTTGAAGTCTGTGTTGGTCGATTTGAAATGTGATTTGATAGCTGTTCTCTTGCAGTGTTTAGGACTTTTTTAAATAAAGTTGACCGGGCCATTTTGGAATTTGGTTGACAACTCAAAAGTACCATACTTACATTTATATGAACACGTAGCACAAATGGACAGTATATTATCCAGATGTGAAACTGAACCTGCTGAAATTCTGACCGCGACTCATCATTGGAGCCAAGACGATCAGGCTTCTGTTGCTTCAATTCCACATAGACAACACATAGCAGATGTTGAATTTTTGGTCCCCGAGAAACATAGAGAACATCTGTTTGATAGTGTAAAAAGAGTGGCCAGAGGAATGAAATGGACTGTTGCTAAACAACTGACTGATTTTCTACCAGGTGAATGTGAATAACTATGTTGCTATAGCTTATGATGACAATTGGTATCCTGGGGTTGTTATAAACAAAAAGGATGATATGCACATTAAATCGACTTAATGTGTCACACACAACGTGCCGGTATATATCGGTGGCCTCAACGAGAGGACATTCAAACTATTGAGGCTAGCTACATATTAAAGAAAGGATTTATACCAGAGTGTATTAATTCTGGACGCTTATGGAAATTATAGTGAATCATGACCAAATAGAGAAGATTTATGATGATTTAAGAAACACACATTTTAAATGAAATTAAGGCAATTATTACACATCCTACTCTACTCAACTTGTGTATATGATAAACATTAGTTCTACGTAAAATGAATAATTTTAAGAATCACTTTGGCAAAAAAATTAAGATTATTATACAATTTAATTTTGGTGATTTATACATGTATATATTTCTCTTGTGATATATATCATACTTTACACATTCTTGTGATATATATCATACTTTATATAGTATGTGACATCTGTTATGTTATGTTTTGTTGAAATGGATGTTTCATCTCAATGTAATAAATATGACTATCATTGCAATTAATTGAAATTTTATCATAGTTGCATGCTACATAACACAAATCTGAGTGTAAAATTGGATTCCTGACATATTTTTCCATCTAGGTACCAGGTTTCATTGAAATCTGATGAAAATAAGGAAAATAAGATAAAAAATATGAAAAAGTCAGTGACACAGGGTCCTTTGTGACACACTAGCTTATAATGGGCTATATAGGCCGATTCTTTCTTAAGAACAACATAAATTCTGAAACTTCAAAATGCTATAACATGTTCTACTGGAGATATCAACAAGAAATAAAGAGTATTTTTCTCAGGTAAATGAGATCCATCTGATGAAGATATTTGTGTTTAGTTACACTGAAATACAAAAATCACTTACTGTTGCTAGTATTTTGCAGTGGCAACAGAGCAGAATTTCGGCCTAGTGGAAACTCTAGGAAAAGGTCTGATTATTTACATATTATTTGACATACCTGGAATAGGTGTGGTAGATCGTTCTGTATATTCTGGTTCTAAATCTACATTACAATGGTCTCTATCATCACAACAGTCTACATTACGTGCTATTTTGTGTGGAACGAGGTAACCTTTGCACTGAAATATTAAAACAAAACTTTAGAGGAACACAGTTGGAGCAAGAAATCAACAAATTTACCACAAGTTTATCAAGTAACGAAACAAAACAAAGTCAACAAAATTGTTGAAAATCATATTCATAAAACTAATCATCTTTCTTTTCTAAACGAATAATGAATTCAGTATTATAACAAACTGTTGCACTGGGTAAATTGTTATACCCTGGCATCATGGGTTTTAGATGATCTATTGACCCTTCCAATTGATCCAATATTAATGGAGACATAAGGAAATCGTCAAATTCAACATATTGTCGAAAACATATGATGGCACCATGCATACCATATTTTTTGAGTTATAATTTTTTAAGTCACACTTAACATGTATCTATACCACAGTGCCCATTTTTAGTATTGGGAAACATGTACATATGTAAACTGCATCAGTATTTAAACCACACACATACAAAAGTTTAGTGACTCCATAGAGTGAACAAGTACATCTTATATCATGTACAATTTTTTATCGCAGCGACAATCTGACAGACGATTCTTTTGTAATTGATGCACTGATGTTACTAGAAAATTAAGAAATACTGTATACCTGGAAATTTTTGCTCCCATTTATTTTTAGCCATGTTCGCCCTTAGATGCCAGAGTAAATTTAAAATGAAGGTGAAATTTTCAAGTTAAATAAGTGAAACAAGATAATACATGTCATCTATAAAACTGTGGTGATTAAGGGCAAATTTAAGACAGAGTGAATATGTTTTCTGTTGTAAAAGGGTGGAAATAATAAGGTTAGGAAATTTGCAGATACAATGTATAATAGTAAACAAAAGAGCTTAGTAATTCCAAAAGATTTTCCAGAAGATATAAACTTTATGTCATAAGAGCTAGAAAAGGTTTTTAACTTTATACAAAGCGGGTAAATAATCACCTCCATGAATCTTATGTCTAAGTCATACTACAATGAAAATTTGAGTACCTGTAAAATACTATTTTCATCTTCTGAAAAACATCCATACGTCCAAATTTCCTCTTTATATCCATTTTCATAAGTCACTCTTATCCCAGTGAAGCACTTATGTAGCGCTATACAGGTGTCGTTGACAGCGTTTTCATGACATGGGTCACATTTACATTTGATTGATTGTGCTATAAACAAAAACAAATTAAAATACAATAATTGGGTACAAAAGAAAAACATAAAAAACAAGACTGATAGTGAGAGCAACTTACATCTAAAAATGCTATCTCAGGAAATCATTTCTTTGATATATCTCCATTTACCACTGAGTAATTATTTTTATAAAAGGTCTGCATAGTCAAGTAAATTTAACATGTTGTTCTTAACTAAAAAGAAAGAACTATATTTTTGGTATCAGTTAATTGCTTAATTAGCAGTGATAAATATTCTGCACAGAATCATGTGAACTCTTTGAGATTGACAATAACAAACATGTGTGCCGCACTAATGGTTATCATAGGAATAAATGTACATGTACAAAGATGAGACAAATGTATTCTGACACTATTATTTTTTTTACTCTTTATTACATATAAAACCACATTTTTAAAAAAATAATATTGTGAAGTCAGTTCTTATCACATTTCAACAGAATTTTCACCATTAGACAGAGAATGTTTCGAAGTTTCATTGAAAATTTTGATGTAATTTTCTAATTTGTAATTTCAAAGATTTGACAATTTAAACAGAAGAAAAAATTTGACGTCTCAATTTTACTTACCCATATATGTAACTGTCATCACAAATTTACATTTTTCTGCTTAAATAAATCAATCTTTTAATTTCTTATTTAGAAATTAAAAATAAAAAAAATATAATGAAACTGGGTTTAATTCTTTGTTTAACGGTGAAAATTCTATTGAAATGCAACCAGAAATGGCTCTGCAATATTTATTTGAAAAATGTGGTTTTATATGGAATACATGTACATGTACATACATGTAAGTCATTGTATTTAATGAGAAATGATGGTGTCTGAATACTTTTGTCCCGTCTCTGTACATCCATAAAAAAGTTTATTTTATACATGTATGTATTGTTATTGATTTCATCTTCTGTATCATTACATGTATTCATAAAAATAAATTATTGACAAACTTAGTGTCCAATTTATTTTTGCAGATATATTCTTCAAAGAAAATGCAAGATTTTCCTGTGCACTCTATTTTTCCAGCATATGAATACAAGTAAACTAATCAAGGATCACCAACTTTCAACCTGAATAACAGTGATTTTGCACTTTTAACAGGGGTATATCTCGTATCAGATTTAAGTGCATAGAGGAGCTCCTTCATACTCTGATGTAGTATTTGCTATATTCAATGAAAGTGATAAAATGAAAATCCCAGTTATTCGGTAAGCAGCCATCTTGAGTTTGATACCATTACTAAACAAAGCGACATAAGTCACCTTACAAAAACCAAGATTTTTCTGTAGTGTTCTGAGAGAAAGTAGAATTTATCATGTTTAGTTTAAAAAAAATCTTCAAAATGGTTAATCAACTTAATGTCAAGACTCAGACTGGGTCCTGAAAACCAACAATGATAAAAATGAATAATTAACTACATCCATAATGAATAATACTAAAATAAAAACAAAATATGAATTTACATTGTATACTTTGTATATTTCATCAATTCATAATCAACCAAATACTGGTTAGTGGAATTATCCCTTTTCATGAAAACCTTTAGTCAATTCAGGATTTATCACACAGGACAATAAATGTCCAAGATCAAGATCATATTGGACTCTTAGTTGGAAAGATGTGAGATTATACATGTTGTGTATGTTTATATAGGTAATCACATACAGAGGAGCCTCGCCTAAAGACCATCTCACTTAGGAGACCACTTCACATTTCAGACCACAAGTTTTCAGTCTCTTGATACATGTAAATAAACTGTATCTTATAAATACAGAGCCTTACTTAGGAGACCACCACCTATTTCGACCACAAGTTTTCAATCTCTTGATACATGTAAATATCTAATAAATACAGAACCTCACATAGGAGACCACTTCGCATTTCAGACCACAAGGTTTCAGTCTCTTGATACATATCTAATAAATACAAAATCTCACTTAGGAGACCACCTTGCATTTCAGACCACAAGGTTTCAGTCTCTTGATACATGTAAATATCTAATAAATACAGAACCTCACTAAGGAGACCACCTCGCATTTCAGACCACAAGGTTTCAGTCTCTTGATAAATATATAATAAATTACAGTATTAAATATATATATAGAAGCTCTCAGTAATCAGCTTATATTGCATCAGTTACAATGTAGGTTGTCTTTATAGCGAAGTTCCACTGAACATGTAAATGTAATTATTTTGAAAATTTAAATTATCTTTGTACATTTTATGGTTTAAATAGTCAATGATTTTAAATCATAAATCAAAGTTTTATGAACAGTAAAATTGCACAATTACATATATTTTATATATTGAAGTATTCTAGTAGGCCTACATTGTTCTGTTCATGTATCGGTACATGCAATGTTATATTCATTGTATAAAAGTATATATAATCGATTTTGACCTGTTCTGCCACTCCTACTATGCTGCCGTGCAATGGTTAAAAGTAAAGAATTAGAATATTTAAAGCTTGCTCAGAGACAAGATCACAAAAGCGATGCATGTGGTTTTATTGATTCATAACATTATGTACTTCACTTTAAATTGTATCTTGAGCAAGTACAATGTACAATTGGGCTTTGTAGTTCACATCTTAAAATAATTCTTCTTTCTCTGACAGGTCTTAACAAATAAAAATATCATTCAAACAAAAATGATATACATGTACACTGTGTGTGTGTGTGTATATAGATATATATATATATATATATATATATATATATATATATATATATATATATGTATATAGATAGAGTCAGTAGCGCGCTCGACTCTTGATCGTGAGGTCGTGAGTTCGAGTCCAGCCGGCGGCAGGTTGGTTTCCTGTCTGTCGGATGATACAGTAAAAACCGTGGTCCCGTGTCACAGTAGGTGTCGGCACGTTAAAGAACCCCCATTGCTCAATGGCCGTAAGTGCCGAGCATAGGCCAAAATTTGAATCCCTTCACCGGCATTTGGTGACGTCTCCATATGAGTGAAATATTCTTGAGTGGGACGTTTCACAACAATAAACAAACAAACAATGTATATAGATAGATATATATATATCTCCATATATCTATCTATATATCTATCTATCTATCTATCTATATATATATATATATATATATATATATATATATATATATATATATATATATATATATATATATATACACACACACACACACACACACACATTTGTTGAAATGTTGAATTTTATTGCTTTTAGATCACCATCTTACTTCTCTGTTATAACTACTGAAGCAATTTTTAATGGAGTATCTTTTAATTATTCATATCAAACACTCAGAGTCACTGTTGTATACTGTTGTCCAAGGTAAGGTACATTTGTAGGCCTATCTATATGTTGTTACATTTTACATTCTAAATAAAATGTTAGTGCTTTTTGGTTATTTGGGTACTCCTTACAAAATGATTTTAGGAACAACTGGAGAATTTCTACATTTTATTTATTACAACAAATTTATGATGTACATTTGTGTACATGTGTAGATGTTTATTTGTTAAATTATAAAAAATATTGTCATTTTGGGGTTTACAAATGAGCTCCAATTTTATCAAGTACATGTAGCATGTCATAAAATGTCTGGGGTCAACAATTATCAAAATTTCCATTAGTCCCATAGCACAAGTAGTTTTGAAATCTATTTGTCCCAATGCTAAAATAACTTGTCCAAAATACTGAGTTTAACATTTAAAGATATTGTTTTGTGTTTAAACAAGTTATATAAACTATCATGTACTTTCAATGTTTGACCACAAAATGGACTTGTACAAGAAAATCAGAGAAACCCAATTGTTGACTTCAACCCTGCATGTACATTGTACATGAGAGTAAAATTTGGATATCAGCATTTCCAATTGTACATGTATGCTAAATTTGGATTTTCTGAATTGTAATTTGGACTACATGTACTGTAAACACAGAAATTTACACATGGGTTGATTTTCACTGAATACCCGATGAAGAGCTTTTCATGTTAATTGGTCCCTGCTTACCAGTCCAACAGCTGTGCTTAGAGTAAGAATTACTAAATAAGTATATGCATCATTTAGTATAGGAATGCTTACAGTAAATAGTGGAACATGTATGTTTGCATTGGAAAATTGTGTAATTAATGACACAAGGGAATATCCATGTAAACAGTATACATTGTAAGTCTTTGGAAATTGACAGAGAACTATATACATGTATGTACATGTAATATATTGTATATACATGTACATACATTGTATATACATGTAGGTATAGATTTCCTTTCATCAGCAAATATTTTCTATGATTCTTCCTGAAGTCTGACACACAGCTGGGAATATCACACCAAAGGTATTGCCAATTTCATATTGTATACATGCATATCCCAGTGGGGATTAGTAACAATAAACTGGCATTTCATATGCCTCCATGCTTTGTAAAACCACATGGTAACTGTTAAAAATCAAAGTATTGAAAGTACTGAAATGGGTTGTTGTTTTGGCAAAATAGCCATGGGATTCAAACTACTTCTATCTAACATACATGAATTGAAAAAAAAAAAAAACAAATTAATGCAGATCTAAAAACAAAAAAACTTCAATTTCCAGCCTCTAAATAAATTCAAAATTAACATTCTGAATTTTATTTGTTGTATCTTCCACACCAACTTTAAATATTGTCTGTCATGCATTAACATTCATTTCAAAATAAAACGTGAGCATTTATGGAACTCGCTTAAATTTAAACCAAACATGACACAGGGAACAGGTAGAATAAATTTTTTCATAGCGATTTAAAACAAATTTTAGAGCTTGTAATATTGAATGTAAACAATCCTAATTAGGGCTATTACCATGGTACATGAACATAAACTCTGCCTAGACTAAATAAACAACCAAACAACATTCTCTATCTTGTATTAATTAATATAAATAACTGAACGGGGTGAAAAAGACAATTTACCCAATGTTTATTGTTAAAGAAATAATTTTTCATCAACACAATTTTCGCCTAAAGTTGCAATGTAGCAAAATGCTGTATTACCCATTTCACTTATAGACATCAACACTTTCAGCAAAGGATAAAACTTTGTTTTTTGTTGAAGACAGTGTTTCTGTAATCTAAAATCCATTATAAACAGACTGATTACACAAAAAAATTAGGTTTATACATCCCAATCTAATCGTGATTAACTTCAAAAGTTGTGTAAACACCTGACAATAGACATGACGATTTCCCCCAACTTCCATGGAAACGAGAACTGGAAATTGTAACATTTAATGTTCGAGTTACCTCCCTTTCTGATATCAATACACACAGTATACAAGCGACCATCCTCTGAAATTGAGCAATTAGTTGACAAACATGCCAATTTGATAGTTTTCAAAATGGACAGGAACTTATTCATAATGAATTCCATGTGCCATCTGCATAACAAGCACCTCCTACTCAAATGCCATAGCCTGGCTCAGTCGGTAGCGTGCTCGACTCTGGATCGTGAGGTCGTGAGTTTGAGTCCCCGTCGGTGACAGGTTGGTTTCCTGTCTTTCGAATAAGACAGTAAAAACGGGAGGTTCCATGTCACAGTAGGTGTCGGCACATTAAAGAACCCTCACTGCTCAATGGCCATAAGTGCCATAGGCCAAAATTTGAAGCCCTTCACCGGCATTTGGTGACATCTCCATATAAGTAAACATGGATAAGACTTGCCAGGGTTTTCCCTGGATATTTGGGAGATTTTTATCTACATTGTACATGTACCTTGAATCAGGAAAAATTATATACATGTATAAGGACTTCACCTTAATAATTCTGTCAACTTCCTCAGTGAGGGAAATGTTACTGGGAGTTTGGTTACAGACTTATAGGTCAATTGAGAATTTGTCAGCATTTGGAAAAATATCCCAGTTTCGTACATTCAATTTCAAGGACTCTAATTCATTCATTCCTGTGGATGAGTAAAGTTTTATGTGTAAAGGGGGAAAATAATGAAATGTTGAGTCACAATAATTGTTTGTTATTTCTCATTTCACATTGGCTATTTATGTCACACTCACACCTCTGCCAATAATTCAAATTCTGTGATATCAAATATCATCATTTTGGGGGGAAATGTGATAAAAATGTGATAAAAATTTTACCCCAATTATATAAAGAAGAACCAAAGGACTGAAAGTCCTGAAAGGCATGTCCTTTGTCAATTCTGAATTGGTGAATTTATAAAAAATATATATCTAAATAATCATGCAGTTACTGTTTAACCTGGGAATATACATCCTTGATCTACTAAAATCAGAAATTAGTATAGGCTGTCATATACCATGGTACATCTTTAACCCAAAACATTTATTTGAAATATAAGAAATTAGTGGATGCTTATTGTTGATCATGCATCATTAGAAATTTGTACATTTTATGATATGTTTACATTGTCATTACAAAACAGCAGACATACAGAGTCCGACTTAGATTTACATGTACAGTCATGGGACATATAATGATATATATTTGTCACTTATGTTATTTTCTTCTTTGTTTTGTAAATTATATACAACTAATTATTTTTAAATGCTGGTAAAATCCAGAATTTTGCAAATTTGTACAAATTTATGGTAGAGCTAGGACAATTTCATACTTCTAAAATACATATGCATTTTTAATTTATCATGTTTATTTACAGAAATGACAGTATTTTTCTCACGAAATAATTTGTAAATTCTGTAATTATTCTTTCAGTCTAATGAAATATGTCAAAATTTACCTGAAGTAATTTCATCCATCACAGAATAATTATTTTCTCAAAATAAACAAAAGTATGTCTAAATGTCAAAATGATTAAAAAAATCAATACAATTTCCTTCATGTAAACTTAAAATATTTCAAATATTGCTTAAATTACTAGATTCTGTGTGCATTTAAAAACTGTTGGTTTTAAATAAAACAAAGGAGAAAATAACATTAGTGAAAAATATTTATATCCCATGGTTGTAGATCTATCACAACTTTTAACTGCTTTAAAAAATGTTGCATTATTCAGTTCCCTTTTCTATCTAATTTTTTAATAGAAAAACGTTCGTTCAACAACCTTAAAATTACATCGTTATTTGGTATGTAAAACAGAGTAATAAATTTATATCGATGTCTCAAATACGAATTGGGTTAAAAAAAATTAAACATCGGTTCGAATGGATTTAAAGTCAAAACACCCGTGGTAACGATGACCAATGTAAATACATTAAGTAAAACCACCTGGCTAGACTTTAAAACTCTATATTACTGACAGGAATCTTGTAATTGCTCTCTGCATTGATGTTTGTGCTATCCGACCAGAACCACAATCGAGTAAACTGGTCTTTTATTCTCTCATGAATGAACAGAATTTACAGCACACTAGGAAAGCATCTTACTCGATGTCAGGCATTCACAGTTTAATCATGAGTTTGTCTATTATTACTTCCGTGAGTAAGCTTGAAAACTTAAATAATCTATCAGTTAGGTAAAAATTCATGTTGTAAGAAAAAAAGGAAATGATGATTGATTCCAGTTCCTAAAAAACGTGAATTAAAATGGGTATCAATGTCAAAATCGGCAAAGCTGAACTGAGGGAAATCCTCTTTTCAACAAGTGTCCTATGTCACGTGACTATAATAATTCATCACAGGATTTTCAACTGTCTTTATTGTTGAATTTTAGTTTCAATGAGTTTTTAATTAAAAGAAATGATGTCCTAGTTCAGGAATTATAAGGAGAGAGTATGCGAATGAAACAAGATTCAAATTAAACACAAAGAAGTATTTTAATGGTTGAATCTCAGGTAACTACTTTCTACAGCGCAAGGAGTAGTTTGGCAAATCCTATGGCACATTGAATTTTTAATGGGGAAGCTGACGATGCTTAATTGAGTACATGTAAAACCTGAGGAGTTCTGAGCCTGTCATAGCAATAAGGCCTTGCCTTAAAAACACAACTTATATATATTCACATACTTGAATACAGTAAAAATTATCAGTTATTGTATATTCCTGGATTTATTTTTGGATGCGAGTCAAGTTTGTCAATTTGTGTTCTGGTGAGTTAATCTAAGTGTGTTTTCTGTCTTTAATCCCATGTCTTGGAAGGCCTTGGAAGGCCTACATGTATTTTATAGCATTGATAACAAAAACAAACAAACAAACATAAGAAAAAAACGGTTAATGAAAGTAACAAAAGATGTGTAAATGCAAAATAATGACTGCATCATTGCATGTTAACCTGAATACATTTGTAGGCCTGTAGGCGACTCTACAATGTTATACAGCATATATAGTAGAATTTAAAAGAGTAACATTAGATATCTAGATCAGTGTTTGGTAACACAATGAAAATCGAAACCTTGGATACTGACAAACTATTAGAAATAAATCTTTGTGGTGAAATATCATGTCCATGTGTCCAGTGGTGTAAAATGACTGACATACACATGTAAACATAAGATTGAAGATGACAACAAGAAACAGGATTCCTTCGAATTAATATCAAATATATGGTATTAATACTGATTAATCAACAAAAATTAAAACAGTCCAACGTTTAAAAGGTAGTATGAAATTTTAAGCACTACACGAAATCACAGAAAACGGGATTAACTCTTATAAAACATAGGCTAATGCTGTTTAGACAATGAAAGTTAACAAAACTTTGTAAACAAAAAAATCACATTCAAGTTTCAACTTTACTCGGCTTGATTCAGACGATCCATTCCTTCCTGAAAATTAAGCACAACACATACGATATTTTAAAAGTTGAAATATTTGGTTATGTAAAACACTTACAAAAATGTGACCTGCTAATGATAATAATCAGTGAAAGCCATATGCTCAGAAGATTGACTTGCGACTGACTTATGGTCGCCATCATTTCCTTTAGTTTGACCTTAACCTTTTGACGTCACATAATTTGCTCTTCTCTTTGACTCCCTAGTATAACATTTTCTTGAGGTAAATGATTACCCGAATAACACAAGTCGTTATATTCCGCCGATCTCCGATTGCATCTTCAAGAAACGATAGTGCTTAAATGATCGTTTATTTTCATTACACACATCGCAGGGGTAGATTCCGTTTTTATTTCTCAAAGGGAATAAAGGAATAACAAAAATAAAACAGGCGTATGCATTGGTGGATCTAGAGGGATGACGAGTTCTGCAACCCTACTTTGAATTTTTTTGTTTTGTTTTGTTTTTTGTTTTTTTGGAAGGAGGGGGGGGGTAAAAGAAGCGAAGATCAAACACTGCTGAAGTTTCTGTGATTAGATTTAAGTATTTAAGTTTAAGCTGGACTACAGAAAAATACCTCATACAAGGGCGTAGGACAAGGAGGAGAGCGGGGCCATGTGCCCCCACTTTTATGTTTGTGTCCCCACTTTTTGACGTAATTCAATTTAGCAGCGATATATAAAGCTAATAGGGATTGGTGACTCGACGATTTAATATAGAGCAACGCGCATATACGCGATGTCCTCAGGCGTCTCATAGGTCCTGCTTACTGTGTCAACTAATCGGGGGAAATCCGCCATTTTCAATTTACGCTTGGAGTAGCATCACCTCAGAAATCATAGGATAATTAGCCATACAACAATCAGAATAGGTGAGAAGTTGTTATTATGATAAAGTTTATATGTCTAGGTAACCAAATACACCGATTTAGCGATTTGAAGTAATTAAATATTTAAATAATCAAGGCAGTTTAACCGAAACAATAGGAGCTTGTTATGAAGCGAATTACATCAATCGCCGAGAACCATATTGAAGAGCTAAAAGAGATGCTAATTATTTAATTGCAAGAATATGACTATTATGAAGTGAGCTATTCTAAAGCAGAAAGTTCGATGATTTTTATTTAAAAACTTAGATAGAAAATCCCCCATTTATAAGCCTCATATGGTACGCTACTTTTAAAAATATTGTCAAAAAATGTGGAAATCAAATGCAAAGTTTACTTATTTCACACTTGATCTTATCAAAGTACTCAGTAATTGTGAAGCACATATGCTTATTCTGTTTATTGATTTGAAATTTACTACGATGTACCGAGTTTTAAGTGATTAATCGAACATTTATTTAGAGCTACGACGAAGACGAAATGGCGGAATGATCTGCTTGAGTTTTTATTGATATAAGTTGTAACATGGTTGGTTAAAAAACTGTTTTGTTTCTGCATAAAATAAACCTGTTGCTTGTCATTTGTGAAGTTGAAATATTAAAATTTTGAAGTACGCGATTATTTTTTTATTAATATTTTTCTTTTTTATATTTTGAAATTTAGGGATTTTAACGTCCATTTTAGATTATTATCACCTCTGATTTTCTCAATTACCCTGAAGAATGAAATTTTTACCAATTTTAAGTGCAAAATGTGCTTGATTATTGTGACATTTAACTTTGTAAATAGGCATATTCATATTTAATTGCAGTTTACAAGGTTTAAACTTCAAGGAATTAACAGAAAAATGAAATAGGACTGGCAATGTCTGAATGGCAGATTTTGGCTGTAAAAAATGTAGGTCTTAAAAACTTTTTTTTTTCTGCATCAAATAAAACTATTGATTGTCAGTCATGAATTTGATATATTAAAATTTTAAAGTACTCAGTTAATTTTTCATCAATATTTTTCTCCATTATTTTTTATATTTTAAAGTTAAAGTATTTTACCATCCATCTAAATGATTTGAAGACCAAAAAATGACATTTCTGATTTTCTCAGTTACTATGAAAAATAAAACTATTTACAATTCTAAGTGCAATATGTAATTGATTATTGTAACACTAACTTAGTACATAGGAATATTCATATTTGATTGCAGTTTACAGGATTTTGAATTATTGAAAATAGTATTGTGAAAATATCAGGATGGCAGAGTTTGCTGCAATGTTGTATTTTTATATAGTTGTAAATTGTTGGCCTAAATGTTGTTTTTTTTTTTAATTCATGAAGTTAAAATATCAAAATTTTGCATTACTTTTCTATTTGAATTTTTTTGTTTTTTTGTTTTTATTATTATATTTTTTTTAATTTTGAAATCAAGTAATTTTATAATCCATTTAGTATGGAAGGCACTGAAAGAGACAAAAATTGTCGATTATGATTTTCTCAATACGCTGAAGAATAAAATTATATACAATTTTTAGAGTGCAATGAAACGCTGACCTAGTATACAGGCATGTTCATATTTTATTGCAGTTTACAGGGTTTAAGCCTTAAAGGGATTAACAGAAAAATTAAATAAGACTGAAAATGGCAGAGTTGGCTGCAATGTTATATTTTTTATACAGTTGTAAAAAGGTTGGCCTAAAAAACTATTTTTTTAATGTTTAGTTATAATTGATAATAAACAGTTTAATGAGATTAGGGAATAAATGTGATGATACATTAAGTTAAAAAATGATATAGAAACCTGACATGTAAATTCAATAAATTCTCTTTATTTAAAAATTGTCATTGAAATACATGTACACTCGGTGTATGTTTTTGTTTTTTTTTCAATTTGAGAAAATCGGTACATCATTTGAAAACATCACTATATTCAAAGGATAACATATTTATGGATTAAACAATAAAGAATATTATTATATAATGTTTATATATCATTGTATAATGTCAAGGACAATCCTTAGAGTTTATTTACTGACATGCATTTTTCTCTTAACAGGATGCTCAAGAAAGGAAGACTTAATTTTGTTTGGCTTGGAAAAGGGAGATTAGAAGTGTTTAATGAAGAAAAATTTTGCAGTGTGACAAATAACAATAAAATGATGAGACATGTGTCCCATAAGATACAGATGACAAAATAATAAATATTATTGTGAGTGAAAGTAATTACAGATTTATGTATCTTGATGTTCAGTTACATGTACATGCACTGGATTATTTACAGATACATTATGATTATCTTGGACAAGGGGGGGAAGTAATAGAAGGATGCACAAAAATATGTATTTATCTTGATATTTCTGGAGCATTTGTCTTTGCATGTAATATATCTTATATATTTTTCATAATGATTTTAATTATATGTGGTGATATTGAAACAAATCCCGGTCCCTCCTTCAATACACGTTCGTCGGATTATACCACTGAAAATTCTAACTTATCAAGTTTCTTCTCGCTAAACAAAAATTATTTCTACATTTAAATATACAGAGTTTGAAACCTAAAATTGATATCATAGAAGCAAATCTAAATGAATTTGATATTCTCTGTTTTACTGAAAGCTGGCTTACCCGGTCTGTTGCTACAAATGACATAAAATTGACAGGATTTGAGGCCCCTTTTAGACATGACCGACCTGACCGACCTGGTGGGGGAGTCATTGTTTACTGTAAAGAACACTTAGCAGCTAAGAGACGAACGGACTTTGAACTTACTGGTATCGAATGTGTATTGGATACAATTCCAGTTGAAAAAACGAAATATATTTACTAGGTACATTTTACAGACCCCCTAATAGCAACAGTCATTTATGGAATATTATTGAACAATCAATTGAACTGGCAATAGATACTAAAATTAAAAATATTATCAATAACAGGTGACTTTAATGAAAATCAATTGTGTAAAAAAGAAACCAGAATTAAAAATATAACCAGCAACTTTAATTTATATCAAACAATTTCTGAACCTACTTGTATCTCAGAAACTACATCAACTCTTATAGACCTCCTGATAACTAATAATCTTAATAACATTCTATACAGTGCAGTTTGTGAACCCTTTCTAGATGTAAATATCCGATATCATCGACCTATCGTTTCCCTTATCAACTCTGAAAAATCAAGACCACGTGTGTCACACCGGAAAATTTGGCTGTATCAACAAGGTGATTATGTTAAGTATAGAAGTAAAATAGAAAATACTGACTGGGATTCAATAATTGATTCATCTGGTAATATAAATGAAATAGCAACAAACGTTACAGAAAAAATTATAGATATCGCGTCAGATTCAATACCAAATCGTACCATAGCTGTAAGAATAGATGATCTACCCTGGATAACCAATGAAATAAAAAAACTAATGAGAAAAAGAAATAGGTTAAGAATAAAAGCTAAGAAAACAAATATTAATTCTATTTGGCAAAAGTTCAAAAAAATCCGTAATAGAATTGTAGATTTACTAAGAAATGCACGAGCAAAAATACCACAAATCCTTGTGTGATAAAATAAAAAATAACAAATTCGGGAGTAAAGATTGGTGGAAACTAGTAAGAGAAATTTCTAAATTATCAAACCAAAATACAGGAATAAATGTTTTACTTTCTGACAATGGGAATACTGTCACAGATGATCAAGAAAAGGCAAATCTCTTAAATAATTTTTTTGTATCCCAATCTATCATAGATGATACAAACTTAGAATTACAGTCTCTTCAAAATTTTAGTATTTCACCCACAGAAACGCTCGACAAAATAGAAATTACCCCCGAAAACGTCATAGACATTTTAAACATTTTAGACACAAATAAAGCCGTGGGTCCTGATAAACTTAGTTCCATGTTACTTAAGGAAGCCTCAAAAGAACTATCTTTACCTCTTAGCAAATTATTTAACTTATCTTTATTCCTAAAAATATATCCCGAAAGTTGGAAATTAGCAAATGTAGTACCAGTCTTCAAAAAAGGTGATCCTAAGTTAGTTAATAATTATAGACCAATTTCATTGCTTTCCATAATAAGCAAAGTATTTGAAAAATGTGTATACAAATATTTACATAATTTCATTCATGACAACAATTTGTTATCTCAACACCAATCGGGCTTCCGTAAAGGTGATTCAACAATTAATCAACTATTATATATATCTAATGAATTTTCCAATGCTTTTAGATAATGGTAAAGAAACTAGAGTTATATTTTTTGATATTAGTAAAGCCTTCGATAGAGTTTGGCATTATGGGCTACCTTTTCAAAATTGAAAAACTTGGAATTACGGGTGGGTTACTCCTTTGGATTAAAAGTTATCTAACTGGGCGCAAACAAAGAGTCGTTATTAATGGAAAAGAATCTGATTTTATTGAAATTAATGCAGGTGTCCCACAGGGTTCTATTCTAGGCCCCCTTGTTCTTTCTAATTTTTATCAACGATATAGTAATTGACATAGGTTGTAATATAAAATTATTTGCAGACGATACATCGATATATCTTATCATTGATAATCCCATTACATCCGCCGAGAAACTAAATGCCGATCTCCTAACAGTTCATGCATGGTCTAAACAATGGTTGGTCAATTTTAACCCTAATAAAACTGAAACGATGTTAATATCAAGGAAAACCCAACAAACCCCTCATCCTACTTTATTCTTCAATGACTTGCCCGTCCAAGAAGTTACTTTTTTTTTTTCTCATAAACATCTCGGTCTTATTTTCAATAGTACGTGCCAGTGGGATGACCACATTGACAATATAATACAGAAAGCTAATAAAAAATTGAATATCCTCAGAAGTCTTAAATTTGACCTTGGTCGCAAAACTCTTCAAAACAATGTATTTTTCTTTTATCAGACCTGTCCTAGAATATGCCGATATCATTTTTGATAATTGCCCAAGTTATTACAGCGAAAAATTAGAATGTGTTAATTCAGAAGCCGCGCGTATCGTAACTGGCGCAACCAAACTCACCAGTATTTCTCTGTTATTCAACGAATGTGGGTGGGAGAAACTAAAAACAAGACGCAAAAAACATAAACTTATCCAGTTTTACCAAAATTAAAAACGGCCTTGTTCCCAGAATACCTGACCCCAATTAATCCCGCCTCTTCAAAATGAACTTCACGCATACAACACTAGGAACTCTCAAAACTTCGTACACCAACATAGTAGAACAAACAAACCACCTTAATAGCTTTTTCCCTTCTTGTGTCCGTCTTTGGAATGAACTGCCACCAACAATAAAAAAATTCTATCTCACTAACCTCTTTTAAGCAAGCACTTGATAAACATTATAGTCCTATGGTAATTCCATTGTACTTTTTCGTTGGCAGTCGTCGTGGACAAATTCTCCACGCACGACTTAGAATGCAATGTAGCTCTTTACCTACGAAATCTTGTAACTAATCCATCCTGCACGTGTGGAGAAATTGAATCCACGTCACATTATCTTATACATTGTCCGCTGTACACAGACTTACGTTCTCGCTTGACAAGTTCAATAAATGTGCCTATTACTTGTGACCTTCTTCTTTTCGGTGACGAATCAAAACCATTTGACTTTAACAAACATATATTCTCATTAGTTCAAAAATTCATAATTAATAGTAAGAGATTCTGTTGATATAGCAAATTCTTGCCTTGTTTATACGAGATTTAACCATTTTCTAACACCCTGTCCAGTTGTAATAGCAATTTATCTGAATTCGCCATTTCCATTTTCAAATTTTTAATTTTAAATTCGTTTCAAATAAATTTATCTTCTCTTTCTAGAATCCAACTTTGTCTTCTTAGCGTAGTATACTCTCTCAAACTTGTAAATCGACTTCCCCTTAAATCTACAATCATACTAGTAAAATATTCATATCCCCACGTTACAAATTAACTAATTCTGTCCTGTTCATCTATCCATCTGCTTAATTCTAAGCACGATAATTTCATTACATAACTACGTTTATGTACGACTCTGTTTATCACTTTCCCTCTTCCTTCTGTTTTTTCGTTCTTACAAACTAAATGTATTCTCTTCATATTTAACTCTGCAGTCTACTCACAATATGGTTGACTCTGTCTACAAATTTAGCTTACTAAAACTATTAGGAAAAGAATTTACATAAGCTCTAAGCTTTTTTTCTGATCCTTTTTTTGTCATATGCATTGTTACTGTATTGATGTTATATGTATGTGTATTTGACATAAATAAAATATGTTTAAACTAATAGAAGGATGTATGCAATTCATTGCAGAACTTCATGTATCTTAAATGAAATAAAATCCAAGAAATTGATAAATTGTCTTTTATTTCATGTATGTGTTCTTCCAAGAGGTCACTTTTTAAAGTGCAGTGTCACTCAACAGGATTTCAGTACGCAAACATGTTTCTTTCATCCAAGCTCTGCACATAGTTATACCTTTATTAGAAAAAAATAATACCCTTGGAGTGACATAAATAAGTTTGCAAAATTTATTTTCTCTATATATTCTTAGTAAATTCATGTTTTTTTCCACTAGAATTCATTGCTTTTCCAATTTTAATAAAGAAAATTGATTCACATGAAGGTGAGGGTTTGGTTCTTATGTGTTAGAAATCCCATTACAGTCTGTGTTTTATTTCAGGATGGAATACACTAATTTTCATGTGAGTAAAATTCTAGTGACTTCATTTTGAAGTTTATTAATGGATAAGTAATGTATTTTTAAGTAATTCATGGATGTAAACAAACAGAAATATCAAAATTAGGCCCACACTTCAAGGGTTATACATGTATGTGTCATTTATTGATTTTCATTAATTTTGGGTATCTACCAAATTTGGAGGACAAATCACACAAATGCAGGATTACTAAGATTATATAGTGAAATTCATCTTTGCGAACTCATTTATGTCCTAATACTGTACATGTAACATCATTTGGAAACAGCAAAAATCTGACATGGTGATGCAAGAATAATCCTTACTATTCAGTATTATGCAATTAATCCACAAATATAAAAATTTAATTTTATAGTAATGAATCAAATTCAACCAAACAAACAAAGGTTTATACTTGGAAAAACTTATCTGGATCTTCACTTGTACAATAATGTCCATACTTTTTCATATTTTAAAATTAAGAGCCCAGGATAATCAAATTTTTGTTATTCTGTCAAAATGACTGCTTAGGCCAGTAACTTTCCCTTCACGAAAAAGGGTCCATCCTTCAACCTTATGTCTCTTTGTTTGGATGGTGGAAATAATGATATTTTCATCAATTTCTGTCACAGGAAATGTATCACACCATCCATCTTTTGGGGCTACACGTCCTTGAAATCCCAATAAACCTGTTTTAATGAAATAATAAAGAAAATTAGCAACAATGCAAAAAAAGAAAAAAAAAATGTAGTTATGTATTACATGTCTACAATGTAATCTATGTAGGATTGGATACTAATCTTCATTACATTTACAATTTTCATGAAAATAATAGTTAAGTATGATTGAGACAATCAAATATAATATATCCAATACAAAATGATAGCAGCATTCAGAAATTGTTAATGCTGTTTAACATCCCTTTCAAGATTCTCTCATTCATATGTAAATTCACCAAATGCTGGTGAAGGGCCTTAAATTTTGGCCTATGCTCAGCACTTACGGCTGTCAAACATTGAGGGTTATTTAACCTGCTAAACCTCCTGTGATACAGGACCTTGGTTTTTACTGTCTCATCCAAATGACAGAAAACCAACCTTCTGCCATCTGGACTCAAACCCATAGCCTTATGACCAAGAGTCGAGCATGCTATTGACGGATCAACATCGGCTTAATTCAGAAATTTAAAACTTGTCCAAGTAAACAATGGATTCAATAGACTACCCTGCAAGGTTCTATGAATTGGAATATATGATAACTCCATAACCCTCGCTATTAAAAGAAACAAAAATTATATAGAACTATCAATAACTAGATATTTGCTTTTACCTTTGTGTGACATTGCTGGGTTTAAAGTCATCAGCTCTATGCATCCTGGGCAATGCCATGTGTCCATATCTGGAACCTCATCATCACTTAAGCCTACACATGATGGATGGAACCACTCATCACAAAAATTGCATCCAATCATGAGTCGAGATGGATCATCTGGCAACTTGCATAAGCAATACAGTCGCTTATCTTGCTGTCTACTTTCTTTGGTCTTAAGGACAGTGTCTTCAGGCTCAACATGTTTCTTAGAACATGCTTTTGACATCCTAAAGGTAAAATGAATTATAATTATACACACAAGTGGAGAAGAGTGTATTAAATATATCTTTGGAATGTTAAATCACTGCATGCCATTAAGTATCTTTAGTGATGAGAAAATATATATATATATAACACACACATATATATATATATGTATGTATGTATAGTGTATGACTGTACATGTTTTACTCAACATATTCAACCATCAAAATTGTAGATTCTAACATATCCACATTAAAAAAGTTACAATCATATCTGAGTAAACATGCAATGTGGATATTATTTGATAATCAGTTTCAACCAAAAAATAATATGACATATGATGATATGTTTTTTAAAACCTAAGCTGTTGAAATGCATGTAGATTTGGATAAAATGAAAATTAATATGAAAAACATTGCCAATACCAAGCCAAACCCTCCTGCTTAAATTATCATTCAGGAGTTGTGGAGGTCACGTGACAAATACATTCAGTTATAACAGGTAGCATGGGCAAAAAAATGGCGCCATTTGTCCGATTTGTTAGCATACACAGCACAGCCATTGGCAGTGTTACCTGTGGCTGAAATGCGCTTATATATAATCGGAAACAAGCGATTTAATGCAAGTTTAAACGGAAAATATTCTTTACAATGTACATAAATAGAAGCAAAACAAGTTAAACATATTAAATATCCCGGAAATAGAACTGTAGAAAGTAGAAAATACGGACAGTTTTAAGCGCCAACCTCTTGCCTTCTTATGCACCGATTCACCTGTATGACCGGGGACATCCCGATAGTCCGACGGTTCGATAGTCCGACGGTTCGTAATAAAAATTTCAAAATCAGAGAATTATTTTAAAAATAGGGGAAAATGTTTGGGATGACCGTCTTAAGACACAATTTGACCATTTTAATGGAGAAAAGATGGGTTTGAACCCAAATAAGATGGCTTTTAAAAAGTTATTACAAATTGCGTGGTGACAAAGCAATCACTGCGTCAAATATTTAAGTGACTTTTTGTTCTGTTTAATCCTCTTGATAGCCATGAGATTTAACTGTCGGACTATCGGACCGTCGGACTATCGACATGTCACCGTATGACCTACATTCCGTTTACATATGATATTATATGCTGTTCTCCTAAAATTCTTCATGAAAACATCGTAATTTTAACAGAATATATTATAATTGTAATTTTCCTTACCTGTTAATGAAGAAATTAAGCTCCAGATAACGTACAAATGAACTGAATCGAAGAAATTGCTGTGGAAATCACGTTTTGAACTCTACACCCACTATGTCGCCATCTTGGATCTAATGTAAGTTGTGACCGCTAGGAGGCGCTGAACTGGCAATAGGTCAATTGTTGTTTAAACAGTGTCAGAAATGTGTATAAAAATATAAACATCATACCAAAGTTGCAATTATTTCATTTCAGATATGAGCTTAAGTATTTTTCATTTTTCAACTGTCTGAATTGTTTAAATATTTCCAATATCAACTTACATTATTTCCCCCAAGTTTAAAAGAAATCAATTAATCTCTAATTGTCTAATACTGTAATAGATCTATTTAACTACTCAATTTTCTATTCTTCCTGCATGTTTGGAAATTATTTACCAAAGATACTTACCTGTGTAGTCTTATTGTAAAGTGGGAATTTTATTGCTTGCATAGAAATATATAATTATTATATCATGTGCTAAATTAACATATTTCAGAAATACCTTCTTTTGCACCCCACTCAAATGTTTATTTTTTAATCATGTGTAAGAAATGTGTAAATTTGAGTTTTTAGAAATTGTTAATAAAATATGTTCAGAAGTTAATAAATATAAATCATATTTATTATGATTTTATAAGTATCTGAGTGGTGGATTAAAAGGGTTGGAGAGCAAAAATATTCGGAAGATTGTTTATTACACCTACAAGGCTACATGCTTAACTCAGGAAGTGATCTGCAGTATTATTACTCTGCGGGAGTTCAACACCCAAACCGAGTGTCCTTTATCAGTGTTTACTGCAAATACCATATACCATCACTTTTATCAGAACAGATAAAGCTAATCCCCTTGATGTTTAAATAAATGTAGGTGCCATGAATTTTCACACCTTAGTGCTGTGGGATTACGACATGTTCCTGATAGAACTGACATTATACACAAACGTAAAAACAAGATATTATGCCGATTTACATCTCCGGATATATTATACATTACATCTTTTAATGTTCGGTTTGAATTTTTTTTTTATTTGTTAATCTAATAAAATTGAGAGGGGATTGCGTGATTATCAAAAAGATTTTGATTCTAGACTAGTATTTACTTTAGTAGATCAAAAATATAAAAATTACATTTCTGAGTCAATTTCTAATATTTTTCTACACTATTCATTTATTTTCAGTTGTTACAATGGTACCTTATTCGGTTATTTTTTAAAATTCGTGATTTGTGAAACATTTAATGTTTTAAAGTAGTAGATCTTTCCTTGCTCTCAAAATACCGAGTAACATTTTCACGATACACATACGAACGATCAATCTAGTTGTCGGTCCTTGCTGTGGCCAGCAGCTTCTCAACAATTATACGACCGAAAACTCTGTATAAGAGATTTGTCTCGATTACATCCCTTCTCACTGTTTGCGTGTTACTAACTGGTTTGCGCCTGCGCGGTGAGTGTCGATTTAAACTGGGTCAACCATTTGCATATCAAAAGGAGACATCCGCTCATAACTGGAAGAAGCGCGAGTCACCAATCCCTATATCGCTGATTTCAGTAACCTTTTTTGCTGATTTAACCTTCTTTTGAGAAGGATAATGAAAGTGGTTTATTACCGGTTTGCTATGCGTATTTTCGCGTTGGGGTG
The DNA here is from genome assembly GCA_030159075.1 of Atrina japonica. Taxonomy (NCBI): domain Eukaryota; kingdom Metazoa; phylum Mollusca; class Bivalvia; order Pterioida; family Pinnidae; genus Atrina; species Atrina japonica. Next base: position 2,667 of record BROG01000725.1, on the reverse strand, counting down.
CAGGAAAAAGTGATTCCAAATTTAAAAAAACTATCTAAAAGAGCTCTCAGGAGTCTAACTGAACTTTCTATCTAATAAAATTTTATCGATCAAGTAAAAGAGCTAGTGAATGTTCACATTAACTAACCACTACTGTATAACACAACACATACAAAAACTGCATAACTTTCAGTTAAGGTTTCTTTTCGAGTAAGTTGGGTTGCCCTTAAAAGAACCTTTGGTTATCGGGTTCAAAACTCCTGTGCCTTATATGCCTATAAGGCAGCAGCAGCATACTATCCTCCGTCTTTTGGCTGCTGCTCTTTTGGCTTCAGCGGCTCTGAAAAATTTCAGCAGCCCGACATTCTGTTTTTCGAAGAATTCCCATTCATCCAATACCGTTTTGAATTTCTCTGTGATGTTATGGGGTTTCACCCTCCAAAAAGTTTACTGTCCAGAAACATCGTCTTGTCTGTATTCTCTACGAAGTAAAGCGTCATTGGCTTAACCATAACTTGTTGTTTGTCTTCTTGAATCGAAGTGCAGTGAAAAGAGACGCGCACGGCTTTTTATATGAGCAGTATTCGACGTACTCCGTCTATTCAACTTTGACCTCTTATATGATTGGTCTATGCGTCGTTGGCAACGTGATTCCACCAATGAAAAAGCAAAGAGTGATAGACGCCTAGGAGAAATCAGTCTATGAGTGAAAAACAAATCAAACATGGAGTATGCTATGGAGTACACTATGGAACAAGAAAATGAACCTGTGCCGGTATATGATACCAATCAGATTAATCGTGATATTAAAGAGAAGTTACGAAAGATTAATATGAACTTTCATCAAGGAAAACAAGATTTTCACCTGAGACGAATTGTACTTCTCAATTCTCTTTTGTGGTTTGGTAGAGAAGAGAGAAAACGTAAGCAGATGGACAAGAAGTGTTTGCCGTTTAACAAGAGGTTCTGTTCATGAATCATGGCAGATATTACCAAAAACAACGGTCCCTTTCAGGACCGCTTATATCTTAACGAAAAGAAACCTTAAACTGAATGTGCAGTGTATACAATAAAATGAGTTATAGGGTTTATGAAAAGGAGTGTTTTACAGAGTACTTAGTATATGCAGCATATCTCAATGCAGTTTAGATTATTTTTCTAATGAGTTGGGTGGCCCTGAAAAGGGCCGTTGGATAGGTTACTAATATTGACAGTAACATCTTCTCTTTTTCAGAGGTTAACGTCGTTCTGCTTCCAGTAGATCATCTGTCTTCCTCTTAATAATAATGATGATCGGTCATTGTAGTTGACGAAAACTAGCTCTAATCTGTTTTCTAGTAGAAACATACTGAGCTGCCAGATGGTCTAAGCATTGTCCGTACTGCCGGTCGAGTTGATATCTGACTTTCTGTGAGGTTTGCTGTTGTTTCAGTGGCCTCCAGTTTCATCAGTAGACTCTGATAGTAACGATCACACTGCATCGTGGTCATTTTTTTCTTCAGTTGTAACATTGATTTTGTGAATAGCTTCTGTATAGATACTATCCATTTTGGTTCTTCGTTTTTCACTAAACGATGTTCAACAAGAAGGAGAAAAAACGCTCACGCGATGTGTGACGTCACACCCTGCTGAGTATGTCTAAGAGTCTATAGTCATTGCTTGATCATGGCTGAATGCGTAAACATGTGGGGTGAAGTAAAAGAAAAAGAAGAATTTTATGGTGTGTGCCGATATAGTGGGAAGAAAGGTGGGCTGGCTCACGAACATCAGTGAATGGATAGAGCTCGTGAAGTTTGAAAAAAGAAAAAGAGAATGACAGCAGAGCAAACGTACAAAATGCTTTTTATGCCACGGCGTATAAAGCCTAAAACCACATACGGCCCTTTTCAGGGCCACCTAGCTTTTACGAAAAGAAACCTATGACTGATTAGAGCAGTTCTATATTCTCAGCAATAAAACATAGATCCTTTGTATACCCTTATTTTCTCTCTCTGTATCTCTTCTACTCTAAGTGTTACACCATTACTCTTGGTATCCTTCTAGTCATACTCATAGTTTGTGAATGGTGTTTTACACCATATCACTCACTGTACCTTTGTCCAAAATTAGAAACTTCAAGTCCGTTAGAATACGACAAACTGGATATGATAAATAGTAAGCGGTCTCAACATGAAGAACAATTTCGAACCCCAAACGGGATGGGAACAGGTGTCCGGAAAGAGTCAGCGTCCCGTGTTAGCATGCTACATCCACTTCAAATGTTCCAAGGGAAGCTCTCGAATGCGGTGAAAAGGCCGGAATGGCGATTAAGATCAGAATTCCTTTTGTCTTTGTTATATATTAAAGGGGCATTAGCTGTGTTTACAAAAATATTTTGATTTTTAAAAATTTTACTGCTTGTATCTTGATGTAAAATAGCAAAAAGACCTATACAAAGGCATGACAAATCTTATATTTCTAGAGACAGTGGAACCTCGCCTAAAGACCACCTCGCTTAGGAGACCACCTGGCATTTCGGACCACACATTTTCAGTCTCTTGATGCATATCTAACAAGTAAAGAACCTCACTTGAGAGAACACCACAAATCAGACCACTTTTAATCGGTCGGTTTGGTTGTCTTTATAGCAAGGTTCCATTCAATTTTGTGAAAATCCACTGTGGTATGCATTTAAGGATTGTTTTTCAT